>JAHHFQ010000211.1:40387-54568 GCA_018831715.1 Matsumurasca onukii | reverse complement strand
TAGTATTTTCTAAAATGAATGATAAATTTCCATTATGGTATTACCAACCAAAAGTTGTAAGTCTGTATATTTATGCATTAAAGGTCTGAGGCGGCTTTTGATGGTATTCCAACGTATCCGTTCAGAGGTATGGTAAGGATAAAAAAGAATTGACATAATATAATTAAAGTGATAATAACAGAAAATGTTGATAGTAAGGCTAGATGCTGCAATTGTTGATCAGCATTGTAGAGTTATATAAAAACTTAGAGCAAAAGTAGCAAAGCTTGAAGAAAAAAATAAAATCGAAATAGAGAATGCTGAACTAAGAGAGAGACTTGGCTTAAACTCAAGGAATTCATCTTTACCCAAGTTCAAAAGAGCTGTACAAAATAAAAAAGACACACCAGAAGATAAGTCAGAAGGTGGCAGGAAAATAGGAGGTCAAGTTGGTCATAAAGGAAATTATCGGATAAAAATGGAAGCAGATGAAATAATTAGAGTAAGATTACATGATACTTGTGAATGGCGGAGAAATTGCAGTATGCAACAAACCGTATATTCACCAGAATGTTGACCTCCAAAATTAAGCCTTATGTAGTGGAATACCAACTAGAACATGGGCGATGTCGTAAATGCGGAAAGAGAAGGAGTAGCAAATTACCAGAAGGAGTTACACCTGATACCTTTGGTCCTAGAGTTAAGTCAGTAGTTGCATCACTAAGTGGGTTTTATAAGAATTCAAAGCGAGAAATAGCGAATATTATGAAAGACATCTTTAACATGAGTATAAGTGTTGGTAGTGTGTCCAATAGTGAAGCAAGGGTCTCGTCAAAATGTAAAGAAGCCTATGAACAAATAGAGAAAGAAAAAAGCAAGCGAAGTTTTGTATATTGATGAAATTATCACTACAACAAAGGCAAATTGGGATGCTGGATGTTTGCCAACAATAAAGCAACTCTTATGAAGTTAGCAGATACAAGAGGAATGAAGTTTTAAAGAATAGTGCATTTTGTGATTACAAAAATCTGGTATCACCGATAGATATGCAGTTTACAACCACTTCAGTGATGAAAAACGACAAATTTGTTGGGCTCACTTATTGAGAAATTTTATATCTCATAGCTGGAATAGTGAAGTAATGAGACTTTAAAGATGCATACTAATGGATTATTTGCATTAAAAAACGCTTGTCAGAAAATGAAATTAGTATTTCAAGGTTCACTAAACAAGCTAAAGAGTTACGAAGATTTATGCAGTACTGCATGATAAAATATTTATATACTTGAAGCAAAAGGAGCTTCACGAACGGTAAAGGGTATTAAAATCCGAGCCAATGATGTGGACATTTTGGATGATCCAGAGAATATTCCATTAACTAATAATCATGTTGAGCGACAAATACGGCATTATGTTGTCATCGTAAGAATTCATTTTGCACAGTCAGAGCGGGGAATAGATTCCTGAGCAGATAATCTCGTTGTATCTCACTTGGAGGCCAAAAGAAGTTAAATCCATTTCAAAACCTTCTATCTATTGTCTCTTGCATTACCTTGAACGGATACATTCAACAATGCTCTATAGGGTTCAAATCTGGTGAATATGTTGGTAGATAGAGCAAACGGCATCTAGCATTATCTATTAACTCCTTTGTTTTGGGAGTTTTATGGTGCGCAAGCAAAGTGCGTAAAGTTCAGTTGGTGAAAATCCAATCAAGGCAAAAGCCTAGCCAGCAGCTTGGAACAAACCACTATGCTGCGTAAGGTAACGAGCGTAGCAAAGCTAGTGGAACGGACAAACAGGGTACAACGAAAGTGAAGGTATTGAGTCCCGAAATTCTCGATGTCATAGAGGTCGACACTTTCCATAAGTTGGAAGACAGCAAGAAGGGTAACGATAAGGCAAGTTATCACTCACTCTATCGGGATCTGAGGCCGTATCACGTGTTGAGATGGAGTTTACGTAACTTGGGAGATCCTTTGTATTCCTATTAAGGTACGTTGGAACAAGTCAACAAAGGCGAGGACCGACGGAAGATACAAAGGAAGTCGGACTGATTGATAGTACTCAGAGTGTGAAAGCCACCAAGGGAAAGCGATCAGCGGTTTAGTAACTGGTTTAGGGATTGTTACACCAATACAACAGAGGTTGGAATATGAGCGCCGCAAAGCGCGTAAAGTTCAGTTGGTGAAAATCCAATCCAGGCAAAGCCTAGCCAGCAGCTTGGAACAAACCACTATGCTGCGTAAGGTAACGAGCGTAGTAAAGCTAGTGGAATGGACAACGCAGGGTACAACGAAAGTGAAGGTATTGAGTCCCGAACTCGATGAAATAGAGGTCGACACTTTCATGTAGTGGAAGACAGCAAGAAGGGTAACAATAAGGCAAGTTATCACCACTCTATCGGGATCGGAGGCCGTATCATGTGTTGAGATGGAGTTTACGTAACTTGGGAGATCCTTGCATTCCTATTAACAACGGTGGAACAAGTCAACAAAGGCGAGGACTGACGGAAGATGCAAAGGAAGTCGGACTGACTGATAGTACTCAGAGTGTGGGAAAGCCACATGGGGAAGCGGTCAGCAATATAGTGACTGGTTTAGGGATTGCTATGCCAATACAACGGAGGTTGGAATAACGTGCAAGGAAAACTAAATCAGATAGCAGTAAGAGCCAGGCAAGATAAACGATTGAAATTTACATCGTTAATTCATCTGATAAACGCAGAGAATCTTGCTGAATGTTATAAAGAACTAAAGCATAACAAGGCATGTGGTATAGACCAGGTGACAGTAGAAGCTTATGGAGAAAATCTCGAAGAGAAGCTTAGAACGCTGGGATAGTATGAAGAGAAAGCAATATCAACCGCAACCAGTGAAAAGAGTATATATACCGAAAGCTGGAAGCAAAGAGAAACGCGGACTTGGGGTACCATCAACAGAAGATAAGTTAATCCAGATAATGCTGAAGAAGATATTAGAAAATATTTGAAGCTAACTTTCTGATAACTCATATGGTTTTCGTCCTGGTAGAAGCTGTCATCAAGCGGTAAATGCACTAAATAAAGCAGTTATGTACAGACCAACTAACTATGTAGTAGAAGTTGATATCAAGAAATTCTTGATAATGTCCAGCACGGCTAATGAGATGCTTGAGGGAAAGGATAACAGACCAAAACTTATTGTGGTTAGTAAAGCGATTCCCTAAGGCAGGAGTAGTTGAAGTAGGACATTATGAAGCAACTGAACTAGGCACACCTCAGGGTGGAATAATAAGTCCTATACTAGCTAATATATACTTGCATTATGTGTTGGATTTGTGGTTTGAAAAGAAATTCCAGCCAAGATCTAAAGGTTATATGGAGCTAGTTAGGTATGCAGATGATCACCTGTTTTGCTGCGAAAGAGAAGAAGATGCTAGAGAACTCTTAGAGTCACTGAAACAAAGGCTAGGAAAATTTGACTGGAAATATCTGAAGACAAAACAAGAATAGTAAAGTTTGGCAAAAAGGAGTGGCAACAAGGAATAAGGAGAACGAAAAAACGGAAAGCTTTCTAGGATTCATTATGGTACAAGAAGTCGTAAAGGTAGAGTAATGATAGGTCATAAACCTCGAAAGTAAGTCTATCTAGAAAACTTAAAGAAACCAAAGAATGGGTGAAAAGATCCGGAAACAAGGTTCACCTTAGAGACTGGTGGCCAGTACTTAAAGCAAAACTAACAGGGCACTATAACTACTTCGGAGTTAGCGGAAATTACCGTTGGTTGAATAAATTCTTCTGGCAGGTAATCAAGCTAGCGTATAAGTGGATAAACCGACGTAGTCAGAAGAAGAGTATGAATTCAAAGCAATTTACACACTATCTACAAGTTAATCGATTACCAAAACCAAGAATATGCTACTCATTATATACAAAATAGGAAATGCTGTGAATACTACATTGTGGAGCCGTGTGAAAGCTGCAAGCACGGTTCTGGTGGGGGAGTAGCGATAAACTTAATCAGGAGGATTTAAAACTATGACTTCTACCAAACCGCAAGGAAAACTAAATCAGATAGCAGTAATCAAAGATGCTGTGAATGCTACACTGAAGAGCCGTATGCGGAAATTCGCAAGTACGGTTCTGTTGGGGATCATAGCAGTTAAACCTAATAGGGATTTTTAAAGTTATGATCTCTACCAGACAATGTGGCATTGTCCATAACTATTGTAGTACCATGTGGCAATTTAGGTAATAACATCTTCTCTAACCATGTATTGAATACCTCTTTGTCACACCCACCTTTGAAAGTCATTGGTGCAATAAATCTCTTTCCAATCCACCCGCCTATTATACTGATTCTCTCTCTCGTTTTCCTGGAATATCTGCATAAATTTTCTTTCCTATTGGAGCACGTCCACTCGGTATAACCTATTATCAACTCCTGCTTCATCTATATATAAGATGCTGGAATGGTCTATTTTGAGATTTTATCGGTATCGCTGCCTATCTTCTTGATTGCGCTCTTGATATGTGTAACTTTTTTAAAGTAATTCTTAGCTGTTTCAGTCATACCAAATTGAATTTATTCCAAATCCAGATTTTTTTCATCTCTGCTAGTGGTGATCTGTGTTTTTGACATATTCTTTGAGTATTTCTGGATCTATTTTTCGAATAAAACCAGTACTTTTACCGCTTTGAGACCTTGGCCAGTAGCTTTCTTTTTAGCCCATAGTGTTGCTATCCCTATCTCAAAAACTCTGCAACTTCAACCTTTGACTTTCCTTTTCTACCAAAGACACTGCTTTTTCCTTAAATCTACACTATATACCATCGCTTTCCTACTTTAAAACATATTATACCTTTATCATCTGCTTTTTAATACTATAGATATGTATTATTCAATTTGCCAGAATATTCCCTATTTCCTTATCTGGTAATTTTGATGGAATTCCTGATTACTTGCGTATTATTCTATTGATATTACTCATGCTATTCCCAATTAATATGTTAGTATTTTTATAAATTGTTATTATATTAAAATTTTCATGGATTTCAATATTAGCTCCGCACTACTTGTAGTTTTTGTAATGGGTCTGCCAATGACGATATAATCAGCTCCGAATTTATTGTTTCTTTTTGGTGTTGCTGTTCTTTTTCGTCATGACCTGGATCTATACGAATTCCTGAGTAATTTTAAAGTCTTCACCGCATTCTCGGCACTCTTGAGCTTCTAGTGCAGAACAGACTATTCCATGGAGTCCAATCTTTTGCAAGCTTTGTAAGCAAATTACCTGTGATTTTGCCTCTGCTACTCCAAGCTCGTTTAAATCCTCATTGTTCATACTAGTTAGCACTGTCACCCAATCAGCTTTATTTTTGTGCCTTGCACTACACTCTAGCGCTTCTTCAAGCATTTTGTTCCACCGCTGATGTGCAGAGTTAACATTTCAATGTTCAGAACTTTTTATTACTTCAACTGTTTGGCCAGTGTTTGGAATGTCATGCAATTTCAGATCTAAAAAATTGGTATTATTTTTTTGCAACTTCTTGCACTCCAGAAAGACCTTGAGCAGCAAAAATTCTAATCCCAGCTTTACCATGCCAACTTTACCACGCAGAGCATTAGCTAGAGAAATAGCCTTATTTAAGTCTTGTGTATCCACTGCGCATATTATTGGGTTCATTATCTTGCATGATCTTATAATAAGACTCCATTGTTGTGTTTTGTAAATACTTCACTCTGATTGAACTGACTGCGTTCTTTAGGTTCTGTCAATAGTGAATTTGGCAACTTGTCGGGGTGATGAGCGACTGAAATAATGATTCATATCCAAGATCTTCCAGCGAAGAAGGCGTTTCGTCTGGCAAAAGCCGTGCAATTTCTCCTTGTAACGCAGACTTTAATATTTGAATCGTATCTATTATGCTTTTCCATCATTATTCTTATTGGTTCTTCTATATTGTCTGTTACGCATCTTATCATTGCGCAAAATTCAATTTATTTTCTTTCTTTCAAAAATCTTCTATTTGACTGTCTGTTCTAAAAGTGAATTTAAACTTTTACTCATTATTACAATCTTTCTTATCCCATCTAACTCAAAGATTGATTTTTAATTTTAAAACCATTTGCTTCATCTAACTCTTTCAAATTTCTTTTTAATTTTTTAGATAAATTTTTTCTTTCTTTGTTGACCTCTTTAATTTTACATTGTATAGTATTTTCAAAAGCGAATGATAAAGGTATAATATTTTTTAAAGTAGGGAAAGCGATGGTATATAGTGTAGATTTAAGGGAAAAGCAGTGTCTTTGGTAGAAAAAGGAAAGTCAAAGGTTGAAGTTGCAGAGGTTTTGAGATAGGATAGCAACACTATATAGATGGCTAAAAAGAAAGCTACTGGCCAAGGTCTCGGTAAAAGTACTGGTTTTATTCGAAAAATAGATCCAGAAATACTCAAAGAATATGTCAAAAACACCCAGATCACACACTAGCAGAGATGAAACAAAATCTTGATTTGGAATAAATTCAATTTGGTATAGGCTGAAACAGCTAAGAATTACTTTAAAAAAAGTTACACTATATCAAGAGCGCAATCAAGAAGATAGGCAGCGATTTACCGATAAAATCTCAAAATAGACCATTCCAGCATCTTATATATAGATGAAGCAGGAGTTGATAATAGGTTATACCGAGAGTATGGACGTGCTCCAATAGGAAAGAAAATTTATGCAGATATTCCAGGAAGAAAACGAGAGAGAATCAGTATAATAGGCGGGTGGATTGGAAAGAGATTTATTGCACCAATGACTTTCAAAGGTGGGTGTGACAAAGAGGTATTCAATACATGGTTAGAGAAGATGTTATTACCTAAATTGCCACATGGTACTACAATAGTTATGGACAATGCCACATTGTCTGGTAGAGATCATAACTTTAAATCCCCTATTAGGTTTAACTGCTATGATCCCCAACAGAACCGTACTTGCGAATTTCCCGCATACGGCTCTTCAGTGTAGCATTCACAGCATCTTTGATTACTGCTATCTGATTTAGTTTTCCTTGCGTCATATTCCAACCTCTGTTGTATTGGTGTAACAATCCCTAAACCAGTTACTAAACCGCTGATCGCTTCCCTTGTACGTGGCTTTCCCACACTCTGAGTACTATCAATCAGTCCGACTTTGTATCTTCCGTCAGTCCTCGCCTTTGTTGACTTGTTCCAACGTACCTTAATAGGAATACAAAGGATCTCCCAAGTTTACGTAAACCCATCTCAACACGTGATACGGCCTCAGATCCCGATAGAGTGAGTGATAACTTGCCTTATCGTTACCCTTCTTGCTGTCTTCCAACTTATGGAAAGTGTCGACCTCTATGACATCGAGAATTTCGGGACTCAATACCTTCACTTTCGTTGTACCCTGTGTTGTCCGTTCCACTAGCTTTGCTACGCTCGTTACCTTACGCAGCATAGTGGTTTGTTCCAAGCTGCTGGCTAGGCTTTGCCTTGATTGGATTTTCACCAACTGAACTTACGCACTTTGCTTGGCGCACCCATAAACTCCCCAAACAAAGGAGTTAATAGATAATGCTAGATGCCGTTTGCTCTATCTACCAACATATTCACCAGATTTGAACCCTATAGAGCATTGTTGAATACCATCAAAAGCCGCCTCAGACCTTTAACATAAATATACAGACTTACAACTTTGTTGGTAATACCATAATGGAAATTTATCATTCATTTTAGAAAATACTATAGTATCCCTAGTACCAAAACCTTCTATACTAACGGCAAGAGTTGTATGCATTATAATACCTTTGCAGTATCATAACTGGACAAATTTGCTAACTTGTTTTTATGGTTATATACAATGTAACTGGTATCTTGAATGACAAGAACCCCTTTGTGAGCTTTTGTTCTCTTTCAACCGTCTTATTAATATGTGTAGCTAAAATATCACTTTCTTTTTACATTCTCATTTTGAAAAACGTTATGCTTGGTTTCTTGACCAACTTCCGTGCTCATTAATTGAGTTTTCAGGTAAACTTATCAAACTATCAGCAATCTTTACTAATCGGTCAGTTAATTTTTATCTCCAAGTACATCTCCAAATTCATTTTAGCCCATTCATTACTCTCGTTTGCCATTTTATACCCTCAATATTTGCAAACTCTAATAATATTGTAATACTTTATTTATAAGTACATTTATATTTGTGGGTAATAGTAAGATTTGATATGCTGCCAACATCTTATGTTCAAATTAAAAATGTCATTTATGATACTAGCCACTTACGCTTTGAGTTTTGTAAAATCCGCTGAGTGCTGCAATTATAGACTTAACCCTTGGAACAAATGTATCTGGCGTAACACCTTCTGGTAACTTGCTACTTTTCTTTTTTCTGCATCTCCAACAACGACCATGTTCCACTACTACATAAGGCCTAATTTCCGGAAGATAAACTTTTGGTGAACATAAGGTTTTCATATTACAAGCTCTCTCCGCATTCGCAAATATTAGGCAACTCTATTTTTACTACTTTATCCATTCCATTGTGGCATGAAAATTTCCTTTATGCCCAACCTGATCGCCAACATTCCTTTCGCTTTTTGGTTTGTCCTTTTTGTTTTGTACCTTTAGAGCTCGGTAGATGAATTTTTCGAGTTTAAACCAAGCCTCTCTTTCAACTCAGCTCTCAACTCAAGGCCTTATTTTCTGCCTCTAACTCTTCTATCCTCCCTTCCAACTTTTCTATTTTTGCTGTAAATTTTGCAGAGTTCTCAAAGGTTTACCACATTACCTCACTTTGCTCTATGATTATCTTTATTATCTTGCTTTGTTCACCTTATTTTGCCGCTCCCTGAACGGATACGGTTTAAGACATAAGATCCTTTTTCATAGCTATACTACGTTATCCAGCGTCTGGCACTGGTTTCTTGGTACTTATTCCGCAATAATTTTTTTTCCTTCAATAAACTTTGCAGTTCGCCTTTTTCGTACATCTCGCGAGTGATGTCGCAAAACCAATAAACTCTTCCTTATATATATAATTGTGGAATTGTTGGCCAATCAGAAAACTTTTTATAGATTCACGTATTTCATCATTCTCAACACGTTAATATACTTAAACTTCACGTTCAATTTTTTAGAATTGACACGACGAGTCCAGAGAATCCGCATTGAGGAAAATCAGAAGTGCCTTCATATATAATACCACATCATTTTCTGCGATATCTTTTTTATTTGTTCAAAATTGCTATAATTCACCTTATTTTTAAGTATTAGTTTCCAGTTGCAAGGCGTGTATAGACTGACCTTCCAGAGCTTTATATACCA
Source organism: Matsumurasca onukii (assembly GCA_018831715.1). Classification (NCBI taxonomy): domain Eukaryota; kingdom Metazoa; phylum Arthropoda; class Insecta; order Hemiptera; family Cicadellidae; genus Matsumurasca; species Matsumurasca onukii. Next base: position 45,266 of record JAHHFQ010000211.1, on the reverse strand, counting down.
TTTTATGCTGTTCTATTCTTGTCTTTCCAAGAAAGCGCTTGAGGTTATTTTTAAATGATAATGATCATCATCTCCAGCAAGGTCATGAACCTTTATATCAGCGTCGGGGAACGATTGTTTGATGATCCTCTCTATCGTGAATTGCAATAGTCATTGATTTACTTTAAATTACAATACTTTCATTATAAATCTAAAACGACTGTGCAATTGAATTATTGATTATATAGTTACTAATATTGTGAAGATAGTAGATTCAGTGTGTTAAGTGCACTAGCAAGCGAGATTTTAATTGATTTTCATATTTACTCCAATCTTGTATTGCCTTTCTTGCAACACCTGAATCAACTGCGGCTTTGCAACAGCAGGAGATACTATAGAAATTAATCTTGGGTCAAAATGGAGTAGGTATTATATATTCACGTCCGTAGCTCATTTTACGACCGCCATAGACTGCAGATATCTCACCTGGTACTGGCTCACGGGCAAGCTTTGCTATTGCATCTGCAGCTGCAATTTTCATTTCATCATTTATTGTTGTTGTTGCATGTACATCAAGCGCTCCTCTGAATATATAAGGAAATCCCATTACGTTGTTGACTTGATTGTTGTAATCTGACCTGCCAGTTGCGATTATTGCATCTGGCCTCACAGATTTTGCAAACTCAGGCCTTACTTCTGATCGGGGTTATGAGAGCGAAAAATAATCGGGTTGCCCATACGCTTTAACATCTCTTCATTTAACACATCTTTTGCAGATAATCCGATGAATACATCAGCGCCTTTTATTGTATCAAGTAGAGAACGTTCGAAGTATCAATTGCATATTTTCCTTCCACTCATTCATATCCTCGTTTCTACCTTTGTATATTACTCCTTGCTTATCACACAGCACTATATTTTTAGCACCCATGGACTTTAGTATTCTAAACATGCAATACCGGCTGCTCAGCACCATTCATAATGATCTTAACGTCCTCTAATTTCTTTTCAACAATATCAAGAGCATTTTCATGCCAGCTGCAACAACCACCGCAGTTCCATGCTGGTCATCATGGAACACTGGAATATCCATCAGTTCATTCAGGCGTTTCTCTATTATAAAACAATCGAGATCTTATATCTTCTAAATTTATCCCCCAACTTGGCCCAAGATACCTTACTGCATTGATGAAATCTTCTTCATTTTCTGTACCAACTTATATCAACTGCATCAATATCAGCAAAACGCTTAAATAAAACAGCTTTGCCTTCCATGACAGGTTTTGCAGCAAGAGGACCGATATTACCAAGTCCAAGCACTGCAGTGCCATTTGAAATGACAGCAACACAGTTTGCTGCATAATCATAAACAACCTCAGGATTTTTAGCTATTTCAAGGCACGGAGCTGCAACAGGGGAATAAGCAAGTGACAAATCATACTGGGTAGATAAAGGTTTTGTTGGCATGATTGAAATTTTACCAGGGTTACCACCCTGCTGTGATACTTAAGCGCTTCTTGTTTTGTGGTACTATCTAAATCATCGTTCATCATTACATCCTTATATTTTAAGCTTGTATTTTTAAGTATATGGAGTTTTTATAAATATTCAATTGTAAACTATTAACTTGTGAACTCTGTTGTACTTCTGTATAAGTTTACCTATTACGTAAGATGATATTACATGCTTAAAAAAACGTGCCTAATTTGCTTACAATTTCTCGTGCACTTGCAATACCAGCAATAATATTAAGTTTTTATATAGAAAATAAATATGCAGGCCTGATAACAATATCAATCTTTGTGTTTGCGTGCATTACGGATTTTTTGATGGTTACCTGGCCCGTGCGTGGAAAGTCCAATCAAAGTTTGGCAAGCTATTTGATCCAATTGCTGACAAATTAATAGTGGTTTCAACGATAATTATGCTAGTTTATAAGCATAAGATAAATGATTTTACAATAGTACCATCGATTATCATCATCTGTCGGGAGATATTAGTCTCGGGTTTACGGGAATTTCTGATAGCTACAAATGTTAGTCTACCTGTAAGCAAAGCTGGAAAAATTAAAACATTTTTGCAGATGGTTGCTGTAGTAGCGCTAATAATGAACGATTATTATATGATGATCAATATACAGGTGCGATTTGTTTATGGGTTGCAGCTATTATAACTATGTGGTCAGGCTATAATTATATCCTAGCCGGCATCAAACAGATTGATTAAATCTCTAGAAATAGTTAATAGACAAGAGTAGTTAATATCTTAGTGATATTGATTCAGAAAGCAAAAGGTGTATAATTGTATTAACTTACAACTAATTAGGTTAATATTATGAAAATACCTAGTGGCAAATTTCTTCTACTAAAAAGGTTCCAGGAAAGAATAAGAAAAAGAGATTTTGAACCATTAGAAGAGTTTTTTGGGATTTTGGCCAACAGTTGATAAAGAAGTCAAAAGAGAAAGGCTAGAACAAGAACTATTAGCACTAAAAAAAGAGAGCTATAGAAAATGTGCATCATTGGCAACAATGGTCCCATTTACATTGCTGATGGCGATTGAACTGGAAAACATATAGCGATCAGGTATTACTATGGCGTGATAAGTGGCGCGCTAAGCCACACTATATTACCTTTTACAGTCTTATCTCTTATTTGTACGCTATATTTAATTTACAATAATAGGAAGATAGCACAAAAAAGAACGAGAGTTGAGATTATTGAAAATGAGAGGAAGTAAAGGAAAAGAGCACAATATTTCTGATATAGGTCAGTGTTTGATCTATATTGAGGCTATAACAACTGCACTGGTTATTGTAGGTATGATAATGAGTGAAACATCTTCACTTGAAGCAGCAGAGGATGCAATTTTATTTCTTGCCAATGCAATTGCTTTTCTTGCAACTCTTGTTTCTTATATTGATAAGCATGAAAAAATAAGAAAAAGGAAACAGAAAAGTCTGATCTTGATGAGAAATCTAGCAAGAAAACTAGCAATATATCTGTAGCCGGATTGGCGCTTGCTGGTTCTTCTGTATTTTTAATAAGAAGGATAATGTTAATAGCATTAGCATCGTCCTTAAATCCTGCTGTTGGACCTACTTTAGCCTTGGTAGGTATTGCAATTTTATGGCTGTACAGGTCTTAACTATACATTCCTACAGTAAGACGCTGAAAGATCCAAAAGTGGAAGGACGAGGTGAATCAAGAAATGCAGTAGTTCTGACCGTAGTTATAAAGAAGAAGGACCGGCTATTGCCTAAGAAATTTATTTATTTAAGTAATATTTAGTTCTATACTTTATTTTGATCGAAAAAATCTTATGTATAAGACTTTAATCACGTGCTTTATTTTCCTAATTTGCTCCTTTACACAATCGTATGCGGATGATCTTGAAAAACTGAAACTGAACTATATGAAGAAGCAGTTGAACTTTTGACCAGAAAAAATATAAACAAGCTATTAGGGCATTTCATAAGATAGAGGATTTGTATCCTTTTTCTTATTGGGCAATGAAAGCAAAATTATTATCTGGGGTCTCTCACTATAATATGGGTAACTATAGCAGTGCTGCAAGTGATATGGATGATTATATATATGTTTATTCAAATGGTGAAGATTTACCATATGTATACTACTTAAGAGTATTATCTTATTACATGCAAATTAATAAAGTGCAACTTGGACAGCAAACTGCATATAAAACTTTAGAGCTAGCCACTGAGTACATTAATCTCTTCCAGGCAGCGAATATGTAGACGAGATAAAGGAAAGAGCAAAATTAATCACAGAACATATATCAACAAAAGAGTATTCTATCGGTAAATTTTACCTGAGGCGTGGTGAATATTTAGCAGCAATTAAGCGTTTCCAGAATATGGCAAGCTATAAGGATTCTAAATATTTTTCTAAATCTATTAACTATTTAATAGCAGCCCATTCAGCTATTGGCCTTGACTTAGAAGCTGAGCAGTATGAAAGTATGTTATTAGCAGAAAACCTGCAAGATGCCAAGCCGGAGGCTTGAAAATTTGCTTTAGCTTTTCTATGCTTTTATATATAATTTAGATTTTTAACTATTTGAATATGGCTGGTCATTCACAATTTTCAAATATAAAACACCGGAAAGGTGCTCAGGATGCAGCGCTCTCAAAATTTACGAAGCTGATTAGAGAAATAGCAGTTGCTGCAAAGCAAGGGCTACCGAACTCAACCCGCGCCTTCGCTCTGCTATATTTGCTGCACGCAAGGAAAATCTACCAAAAGATAAAATAGAAACAGCAATAAAAAATGCAACTGGTAACGTTGCTGGAGAAAATTACGAGGAAATACAATATGAAGGTCATGGGCCTTCTGGCACTGCACTCATTGTCCATGCCTTGACTAATAACCGCAACCGTACTGCTTCTGAGGTATGTTATATCTTTTCTCGTAAAGGTGGAAATTTAGGAGAAACAGGAAGTGTTAGTTACCTTTTCGATCATGTAGGCTTAATCGTCTATAAAGCAGAGGGTGTGAATTTTGATGATTTATTCAGTCATGGAATCGAATTAGAAGTATTGAATGTTGAGGAAAATGACAAAGAAGGATTACACGTTATAACTTGTGAAATAAAAGATTTTGGTAAAGTACGCGATGCCTTTTATAAAATTCGGAGAACCAGAACTTGCTCGTCTTTCACAGCAGCCAAAAGATCTGATTGAAATTAGCGATAAAGAGTTGATTGATAAATTATCTGCATTGGTTGAAGAGCTGGAAGATAATGATGATGTACAGTATGTGGAAGGTAATTTTACTTTTGTTGATAAGCTATGAGGCTGGTAATATTTGTATTGCTTTGTATTTTACCAGCATATGCTACTGAAACATCAACAGATCTTGCAGTGCTGTTCCAGTGTGTA
>JAHHFQ010000211.1:1187-15049 GCA_018831715.1 Matsumurasca onukii | reverse complement strand
TGCTAATGCTTTTATTCTTTCAATTATGTTATTTCCATTTTAAATCTGTCTGTTCCGCAACTTCAGTGAATACAGTTGAATACTCCCTAAAACTGATCGTCATAACTTTACCCTACTTTGGAATAATATTTTGATCATTACATATTGTAACAAAAATCAACTCATTTCTTCTAACGGCTCTATATTAAAGATAGAAAGTCGAAGCAATGACGTGTGCTAAGGCTTGGACAAGTTGCAGCGGTGAGATCTTTCTTATATTTTTAATTGTGTAATCTTCTGTGTTTGTAAATGTTTTCTATACCCCACTGCAGTAATAAGTACTTTACGTTCTGAATGATTTATGATGTAAATTATACGGTAGTTGCTAACCCTTATCCTATATTGCCCTCTAAAGCTATGACATAAAGGCTTTCCTAGATTAAAAGGATCAACTGTAAGGCGTTTCTTTATGGCCTCCTGAACCATTAATTTAATCTTTGCCGGAAGAGCTGGAATTTCTTTTCAATAACATTTTTTAAGAATTTTATAGTGTAAGTTTTATTTCCAGATGTTTTCATCATCCTCTACTTCTTCTTCACCTTCAGAGAGCGATCGTCAGCTATTTTGGATAGCTCTACATCTTCTTCGAACTCTTCTTCCACTAAATCTACTAAAACTTCAGGAATAGTTTTATTTTGAGTCTCTGCCATTTCTGTAAGATACTGAGCCAATTTACTATCAAAACTTACATTAACATTGAGCTTTTTGACTGTGAGCCATATATTAACCAGAAAATACTACTATAAACTATAACATTTTTACTTAATTTTGTCAACTTCTCTATTCGTTGAAAAACAATCTTGCATAAAAAATCAACTCATCTCTTCCAAAGGCTCTATATTGAAGATAGAAAGTCCAGAAGCGATGACGTGTGCTAAGGCCTGCACGAGAAACATTCTTGCAGCGGTGAGGTTTAAGTTGTCTTCCAGTATGAAACGCATGTTTAAATCACTCTTGCCATACCCCATAAAACGTGAAACGCTTCTGCAACTTCAAGTAAGTAGAAAGTAATTCTGTGTGGCTCACAAAGCCTTGCTGCAATTTCTACCACATCTGGCCACTTTGCTAAGGTTTTATGAGGAAGAGCTCTCCACCTGTCCTTAAAAGTGAAGGATCTGCTGTTGGGAGCTCTTTTGGAGCATTACGCATTAACGAATGAGCACGAGCATGCGCATATTGCACGTAAAAATAGGGTTGTCTTTGACTGTTCTTTAACTTTAGCAAAATCAAAGTCCAAGACCATATCATTCTTGCGTGTTAGCATTATAAAACGAGTTATGTCCCTGCCAACTTCTTCCACTACATCTCTTGCTGTTAGGAAGTTTCCTGATCTTTTGGACATCTTAACAGGTTTGCCGTTCTCGAAAAATTCACAATATTATGCAGTTTTACCTCTATTTTTGCTTGATCATCATTGAGCGCAGAGACTGACTGCTTTGAGTCTTTGACATAACCGCCGTGGTCTCACTACCAAGCTCTACGATCATATTGTTAAAACCACGCGATATCTTATCAAAATGGTAAGCGATATCCGAGGCAAAATAAGTCCAACTGCCGTCCTCTTTCTTCAATGCGGTCAACGTCATCACCAAATTTTGTAGAGCGAAATAGCATCTCTCTTTTCGGTAATTTTCGCTTTCTTTGCCTTTTGGTTTCTCCAGGTACCCTTCATACACTAGACCCTTGTCAGACAATATCTTTATACTCTCTTCAATTTTGCCACTTTTTTGTAGCTCATACTCTGAAGTAAAACATCATGATTTACTCCAAGTAAGTTCATGTCTTCCTTTATGATTTCTAAGATAGAACTTAAAGTATAGTCTCTAATCACTTGATTATCTTGCTTTTCTAGAAGCTCTGCGCCATATTTTTTAGCCAGAGTCCCTATTGGTTTTAAATATTCACCTGGGTATAAACCTTTTCGATGCTGATTTTTTCTCCCAGAGCTTCCTTACACCGCAAATATACTGACCGAATTAGCGTATCTATCTGCGCTCCAGCATCATTAATATAGTATTCTTAGTAACTTTATAACCAACTTTTTCAATAAATTTGCCAGAACGTCACAAATACTGCCCTCTTGCATGACCAATATGCGGTGGACCAGTTGGATTTGCAGAGACAAATTCAACATTAATGGCCTGATTGTTCCCTATATCTAGGGTGCCAAACTCTGTTTTAGCTCATTTATTTGTTTTAAAATTCCATGCCACACTTCTATTTTTAAGTGCATGTTGATGAAACCAGAGCCTGCTATTTCCACTTTTGCCTTCATCAAAAGTTCAAATTCTTTGGCTAAAACCTCTGCAATTTCAATGGGATTCTTCTTTTCATGCTTGCAAGCACCTAGCAACATTTGTGTAAAATGTCTCCATGGACTCTATTGCTTGGAGGCTCTATGATAAAGTTTGCTGCACTTGTGCTTATACACCCTTTGTTTCAACTCATTCAATTTACTACTAAAGATTAGAGGAAATCTGCTTAAAATGTTCATTCACTATATTGCTATAAAATCTATAGCAGTATAGTGAATAAGTGGGACTAGTTGAAGGTTTATCTTAACTATTTTATCTTCCTGGATCAGAGTTTATATTAAGTCGTTGCCGTAACCATGGTAAGAAAGCCATACCTTCGCTGTAACCATCATTACCAGCATCAGGCTCTTCAACATCATCAGTTACTACCTGATCTTCAGTTACCACCTGATCTTCAGTTACCACCTGATCTTCAGTTGTGATTTTATCCTTGATCGTCTCGTCTACACCCTCATCACTATAAGAAAATTTGTTAGTATATGAATAGCGATTATTGATTTTATCACTATAGTTATGTTTTAACATAGAGACCTCCTATACAGTCAAAATTGGAATTACATTAAGATAGAACAAGCTATAGAATATAACGTGAATGAAGAAACTACAGATCACGAAATTTCCGGATAACTATGGAACCATTATAAAATAATAAAATTAAAAATTTAATAATTTTAATTATAAATCTAACATATCAACTAACGGTATGATTTAAATTTTCTTTCAATTCCACTGTATCTTCGCCAGTTTTGCATACAGCCGTCTTTACTCATTAGAGAGTCATGAGTTCCTACTTCTTCTACTTTTCCATGATTAATTACTATAATCTTGTCAGTCTTGAGTGCGGTTGATAGCCTGTGTGTAATACGATTGTTGTTCTGTTTTGCATTAACTTGCTCAATGCTTTTGCACGAGGTTCTCACTTTTGTAATCAAGGGCAGAGGTTGCTTCATCAGTATTAAAACCTGAGAAGTTGTTGAGTATGGCCCTTGCTATTACAATACGTTGTTTTGTCCTTCAGAAAGTTTTAATCTCTTTTTCCTACAAATGTATCAAATTTATCAGGCAGCTATAATAAATTCCATCGCATAAGCTGATGGCTGCTTGCTTCACTTCCTCATATTCGGCACCTGGTTTTGCCATATAGTATATTTTCCATTATTGAGCAAGAAAATATCATGTGATCTTGTGGCACTAAGCAAACAACGATCTGAGGTCATTTAGCGCAATTGACTTAATATTGTGCCCATCGATAGTAATGCTACCTTTGTTTGGATCATGAAAACGGAGCAGAAGCTTTAAAATGGTGCTTTTACCTGCCAGATGGTCCAACAATTGATACTGCTTGACCTGCCTCTATAGAAAACGATACATTGTTTAACGCTGGCTTATCAAGCTGAGATTCATAAAAATGTTACACCATTAAACGAAATTCCTTTTGAACACTATAAATTTTATAGGATCATCGGCATCTACTATAGAGCTTTTCATATTTTAAATTCAAATAAACGCTCTACTATTCCAAGACCTCGTTGTAAATCACTGATATTATCGCTCAAATTATTTATAGTCCTGCCGCAAGCGCTGAATAAAACACAAATGAGAGTTCTCCAATAGTTATATTATTGCTTAAGACTTCTTTAATACCAAAAAGAGCAAAATAACTAGTGAACCTATCACACACGTGATAACTAGAGTTACTAGAATAGCACGCAAGGTACTAATTTTACGTATGATTTTGATATTGAGTTTAAATGTTCCTAAAACGGATTTTTCGTTTTCCCTGAGTACAAACGATTTGATAGTCACTATAGATCTAAAATTTTCCTCACTAAATGATGCAAGCTCACTTAATTTATCCTGGGCAAAGCGTGCATAGCTACGCACTTTTTCCAAGTGAGGTCATGATAATGATTAGTATAGGTATTATTGCGGCTGCATACGCAGTTAGTTGTATATTTGTATACAATAACATAGCAACTACCAATCAGAATCACAAAATTTCGTAATATGGTTAGTAAGCTGCTGTTTATTATTGATTGCAACACAGATGTATCAGTAACTAACGCTGAGATAACATCTTGTACGCCTGTGTTCTCAAAGAAACCTTGGTTAGTTAGTGATACTGCTATATAAGTCATATCTGATTCTTGCGATAACTTTCTCTCGCTGCCAATGCAATGAAATATAACCGAGTAAATGCAGCGGAGAAATGGCTAAAACTATAAGTATTGCAACTAATAGTTTGGTAGTAAAATCGTGCTCTGTGCCAGAATCAATTATATTGTTTAAGCCTCTGCCAAAGGGAGGATCGTTAGACTGAAAATAAAACTGCAATAAAAGCTATGATGAAATAAGATAGATTAGGCTTTATATAGTAAAATAACTGCCTAATATTAGATCGCATCGTATTTTAAAGTTTCTAAAGTTAAGTATATAGATTCTAGTTTCAGGGAAAGGGAAAAGGTATGGCATTAGTCTACAGCATGTCTCCAAGCATAACACGCTCACGAAACTTTAATGCGATAGCTTGGTTTCTACTGAAAGACAGCATTATGCCAAGTGCGATGCTCGAAGATAAAAAGAGAAGAACCACCATAGCTAAGTAACGGCAGGGTTATGCCGGTGGTTGGAAAAACACTCAATGTTACCCCATGTTTATTATGAATTGTGTGATGAATTGCATTGAGATACCGAGAATCACTAACAGATTAAATAATTCATTTTCCTATATGCAACGTAAAGCAAGCGGGCGGAAATGATACCAAATAACATCAATGTGGCTAAGCACGTAATCAAACCAAATTCTTCTGCTAAAACAGAAAACACAAAATTCTATGACAATCAGGAAGAGAGGCTTTTACGCTACCTTCACCAGGTCCCACTCCAGTTAATTGACCTCCTTTGAATGCTTCTAATGATTTTGTGACTTGAAAGTTATCGCTGCGTAAAAGACAAAATTGTAAATCCTTTGCTTTATATGTGGGAGGCATAAGTGCTATTGTAGTTCCAGTTGCGGCCATTCCTATTATGCATAGAAAGTATAAAAATGGTATACATGCAATAAACATTTGACCGATAAAAGAATACGTTAAAAGCATAGACATACTGAAATCAGGTTGCAAAGTAACAACACAAAACTAACAGAAATATTATGATTGATATGCATTTTAAACCTCATTTCGCTGGCCAAGATACTATAGTATAGTATTTTCTAAAATGAATGATAAATTTCCATTATGGTATTACCAACCAAAGTTAAAGTCTGTATATTTATGCATTAAAGGTCTGAGCGGTTTAGGTATTCCAACAATGCTCTATAGGGTTCAAATCTGGTGAATATGTTGGTAGATAGAGCAAACGGCATCTAGCATTATCTATTAACTCCTTTGTTTTGGGAGTTTTATGGGTGCGCCAAGCAAAGTGCGTAAAGTTCAGTTGGTGAAAATCCAATCAAGGCAGCCTAGCCAGCAGCTTGGAACAAACCACTATGCTGCGTAAGGTAACGAGCGTAGCAAAGCTAGTGGAACGGACAACACAGGGTACAACGAAAGTGAAGGTATTGAGTCCCGAAATTCTCGATGTCAGAGGTCGACACTTTCCATAAGTTGGAAGACAGCAAGAAGGGTAACGATAAGGCAGTTATCACTCACTCTATCGGGATCTGAGGCCGTATCACGTGTTGAGATGAGTTTACGTAAACTTGGGAGATCCTTTGTATTCCTATTAAGGTACGTTGGAACAAGTCAACAAAGGCGAGGACTGACGGAAGATACAAAGGAAGTCGGACTGATTGATAGTACTCAGAGTGTGGGAAAGCCACGTACAAGGGAAAGCGATCAGCGGTTTAGTAACTGGTTTAGGGATTGTATACACCAATACAACAGAGGTTGGAATATGACGCAAGGAAAACTAAATCAGATAGCAGTAATCAAAGATGCTGTGAATGCTACACTGAAGAGCCGTATGCGGGAAATTCGCAAGTACGGTTCTGTTGTTGGGGATCATAGCAGTTAAACCTAATAGGGGATTTAAAGTTATGATCTCTACCAGACAATGTGGCATTGTCCATAACTATTGTACCATGTGGCAATTTAGGTAATAACATCTCTAACCATGTATTGAATACCTCTTTGTCACACCCACCTTGAAAGTCATTGGTGCAATAAATCTCTTTCCAATCCACCCGCCTATTATACTGATTCTCTCTCGTTTTCTTCCTGGAATATCTGCATAAATTTTCTTTCCTATTGAGCACGTCCATACTCTCGGTATAACCTATTATCAACTCCTGCTTCATCTATATATAAGATGCTGGAATGGTCTATTTTGAGATTTTATCGGTAAATCGCTGCCTATCTTCTTGATTGCGCTCTTGATATAGTGTAACTTTTTTAAAGTATTCTTAGCTGTTTCAGCCTATACCAAATTGAATTTATTCCAAATCCAAGATTTTGTTTCATCTCTGCTAGTGTGTGATCTGGGTGTTTTTGACATATTCTTTGAGTATTTCTGGATCTATTTTTCGAATAAAACCAGTACTTTTACCGCTTTGAGACCTTGTCAGTAGCTTTCTTTTTAGCCATCTATATAGTGTTGCTATCCCTATCTCAAAACCTCTGCAACTTCAACCTTTGACTTTCCTTTTCTACCAAAGACACTGCTTTTCCCTTAAATCTACACTATATACCATCCTCCTACTTTAAAAACATATTATACCTTTATCATCTCGCTTTTGAAAATACTAGATCAAAAGTTTATTCAAGATCTGAAGAAACTGAGAACCTAAAAAAAAGAGCGATCGCATTGAAGATAAAGAAAATGTAAGGAGAAACTTTAAGAAATAAAGAATATAGATCTGGCCCAAACCGGTTATAACTGTATGTGACAAGCAGATATGCATGATTTTTTGAACTTGCACATAATCTTAACTCAGCAATTTTAGTAAGAGCTCGCCAACAACAGAAATGTAAATAAAAATTCATGCATACCAGGAACAAGCAAAATTATGGTCATTTATCCAAGGCCTCCCTTGCGCTGGAAAAGTAGAAGTTGAAATCCTGCTAGAGATAACAAGCAAAAAGGACAGCGTTTTTAGAAATTAGATTCGGAAAATTTATCACATGAAGGCCATATAAAATGTAAAGAAGGTCACATAAAATATAAACCGACAGCATTATTCAGTCTACAACTTCACGCAATTCATGTTGTTGAAAACTTCCTCCTCGAAGCAAGTCCTCTAGATAAGATTTTAAAATCTGGTCTCAAAGTTGAGGAATGTAGACTTGGAACAGCAGAAAGATTAATGAGGTATTTAACAGTCATGAGCATTATTGTTGGAGAATTTTTCTTTATTACATCAATTGCAAGAACTAAACCAACATTACCATGTACTACCTTATTAGCTGAAGAGAATGGAAAGTTTTATACGTTAAAATACACAGAAAACCATGTCCAAGTGTAGTTCCCAACATAAAAGAAGCTGTTTCATGAACTTGGAGGCCATTTAGCAAGAAAAAATGACCCAGAACCAGGACCTTATGTTCTTTGGAAAGGATATAAACGTCTCTTTGATTTAGCAGAAGGATGGCGACTTGCTCACGAACCTCATTTGTGGGTAATAGTAAGATTTGATATGCTGCCAACACTTATGTTCAAATTAAAAATGTCATTTATGATACTAGCCACTTCACGCTTTGAGTTTTGTAAAATCCGCTGAGTGCTGCAATTATAGATAACCCTGGACCAAATGTATCTGGCGTAACACCTTCTGGTAACTTTACTTTTTCTTTTTTCTCCAACAACGACCATGTTCAATTACTACATAAGGCCTAATTTCCGAAGATAAACTTTTGGTGAACATAAGGTTTTCGCATATTACAAGCTCTCCTCCGCATCGCAAATATTAGGCAACTCTATTTTACTACTTTATCCGCTTCCATTGTGGCATGAAAATTTCCTTTATGCCCAACCTGATCGCCAACATTCCTTTCGCTTTTGGCTTGTCCTTTTTATTTTGTATAGCTCTTTTGAGCTGGGCAGGGATGAGTTTTTTGAATTTAAACCGAGCCTTTCCTTTAATTCAGCGTTCTCTATCTTTAAAGCTTTATTTTCTGCTTTTAAGTTTTCTATCTCTGCTTTCAGTTTTTCTATTTTTTGCTGTAAATTTTTGCAAAGTTCTAAAAGGTTTACCACATTACCTCACTTTTGCTCTATGATTATCTTTTTAGATCACTTTGTCTACCTTATTCTACCACTCCACTGAACGGATACAAAATTGGTAAAGGGAAGGAAAATTGAGTTACAAAAACAATGCTAGCTAATAATGTTGATGTTAACACTATTGTCAAGTTTACTGGCCTTTCTATTAGTGAGATTGAAGAATTAAGTGTGAGCGGTTACAAATAATTTACCATTTCTTCTGGTTTCACTATCCTTTTAAACTCTTCCTCAGTGAGCAGTTGAAGTTTTGCTGCTGCTTCTTTTAGAGTGATATTTTCTTTATAAGCAAGCTTCGCTATTTTTGCTGCATTGTCGTACCCTATATGCGTATTTAATATAGTGACCAACATCAACGACTGATTCAGTAAATCTTTTATCCTCTCTTCATTTGCTTTAATACCAATTACACATTTTTTCTGTAAAATTTAAACTTGCATCAGCTAAAAGTCTTATAGACTGCAAAACATTGTAAATTATCACTGGCTTAAACACATTCAATTCAAAATGACCGTTTGAACCACTAATGGTTACAGCAACATGATTTCCCATAACTTGAGTGCATACCATAGTCACCGCTTCACACTGAGTTGGATTCACTTTACCTGGCATAATTGAAGAACCAGGCTCATTTTCGGTAACATTATTTCCCCAATTCCGCATCTTGGACCAGAACCAAACAGCCTTATATCATTTGCAATTTTCATTAAACTGACTGCTACTGTATTGATTTCCACTGAGCTCAACTAAAGCATCATTTGCTGCTAGCGCTTCAAATTTATGCCTGCTGAAGTAAATGGAAGATTAGTGATTTTGCAACTTGGCTTGAAAAATCTTCAGCAAAACCCTTTTAGTATTGAGTCCCGTGCCAACCGCAGTGCCACCTTGTGCAAGCTCATATATATCACTTAAAGTTGATTTACTCTCTCTATCCTTTTTAATCTGGACTGCATAGCCAGAAACTCCTGTCCCTAGTGTTAGGGCGTTGCATCTTGCAGATGAGTACGTCCTACTTTTATTATATCTTTAAATTCCTGAACCTTATTATCAGCACCTTATGCAATTTTTCAAGATTTGGAATAAGCAAGCGGTTTATCTGGTCTGCTGCTGCTATATGCATTGCTGTTGGAAAGGTGTCATTTGACGACTGACCATAATTCACATGATCATTTGGATGTATCGGAGATTTACTACCCAAATTACCACCTAAAATCTCTATTGCGCGATTGCTGATCACTTCATTCATATTCATATTAGTCTGCGTTCCGGATCCGGTTTGCCAAACAACAAGCGGAAATTCATTATTAAATTTGCCATCTATTACTTCCTTTGCGGCTGCGCAGATTTGCGTCCCTACCTTATTATCTATGCTACCCTGCTTCATGTTAACATGTGCTGCTGCAAGTTTTACTATTGCTAATGCTTTAATCAGAGGCTCTGGCATTTTTTCTGTGCCAATCTTAAAATTTTCTAAAGAACGCTGAGTCTGCGCTCCCCAGTAATGTTCACTTGGTACTTTACTTCCCCTAAGCTGTCTGATTCTATTCTCGTCTTTCTATCCATATTTTCCTCCTGGTGTTATGCAAACTGGTTCACTACATAAATTTTTCATGCCTACTTCTTGGTTAATTAAATCATACTAGATCCAAGTAGTCAAGTGTACAGAACATTGCAATTTTCAGGTAACTTGCATGGTAGATGTACAACTGTACGAACATTAGACTTCTTTCAAAATTGTTAGAGGGAGTGTAAGATGAAGTATTTGAAAGCATGAAATATAAGGAAATAGAAAAGTTAGAAGGAGAAAAGTTTCGACGTTTAACAGGGTAAAAAAGCAACATTTAAGCAAATGGTAGAAATTCTAGAAGTGGAGGATAAAAGAAAAAGCTAGAAGTGGAAGAAAAGTAAACTTTGCATAGAAGACAGGCTACTTATGGCACTGGAATATATAAGAGAATATCGTACATATTTTCATATTGGGCAAAACTATGGCATGAGTGAAAGTAACAGTTTTAAAATAATAAGATGGGTAGAAGACATATTAATAAAACATCCAGATTTTGCATTACCAGGAAAAAAGCTATTAAAGAGTGATGTAGAATATGAAGTTTTAGTAATAGATGGAACTGAAACGCCAGTAGAGAGACCAAAAGCAAAAAACCTTTCTACTCTGGAAGAAAAAAGGCATACTATAAAACACAAATAGTAACAGAGAGGAAGAGTAAAAAGTCATATGCACATCTTTCTCGAATGGTAGAAAACGATTTTCGGATGTTTAGAGAATCAAAGGTAGCAGTATTGCTGCAAACTAAAATCTTAGCTGATGCTGGCTACAGGAATGCAGAAGATACACAAAAATGTTGTATTACCGCACAGGAAAACGAAAAAATCCGTTAAGCAAAGAACAAAAAAGAGAACAGGGCACTTATGAGCCAAGGGCAATTGTTGAAAACGTAATTGGCTTATTGAAAGGTTTAAAATCATCTCGGACAGGTATAGAAACCGACAAAACGTTTTGGTTTAAGGTTTAATTTGATTGCTGCAATTCACAATTTTGAGCTCCCTACATGAATTTTGAAAGAAGTCTATTGTCTAGCAGGAGGGTGTCATCCCAGCGCCCTATGATGTCATCACAGTGCTTGACACTTGGATCCAGAAATTTTATTAAGTTGGTAAGCATAAAAGTAGCCGTTTTATGTTAAAATACAACGTTTTGATGATTATGAAAGGCTGGATCCAGTGTCTGGGCACTGGGATGACACCATCTGCCACGCAAATTGCCTGCAAATTGCAATGTTCGTACAGTTGTGTGGTAGATGCAAGTAGCTGACACTGGGATTTGTTGTGTTTAACAAAACAAATGTTCGTACAAATATATTCTAGTTATATGATAAAATAAATGAAATTCACATCTTAAAGGATCTATATATCGATTTCCTTAGAATTACTCTTTTCAATTTTTCACTTAATAATCTTAAAATAGGCTGTAAATCACCATTAATTGATAAGCACAGCACTTCTTTATTGAGATAATTAGCTAGGTGATTCTTCTTTTCCAGAATTTCTGCTTCCCTCAATAAGTCGCATTTGTTTAATACTACATCTCTTCTTTTCAACAAGATCACTATTGTAAAGTTCCAATTCATTATGGATACAACTATAAGCCGAAACAACGTCATCGTGAGTTACATCGATTAAATGAAGTAAAATTTGACACCTTTCTATGTGCTTTAAAATTTATGCCCGAGCCCAACTCCAAGGTGAGCATCAGTAATTATTCCAGGAATATCTGCTATTACAACTTCGCTATCATCCACTTTTACCATGCCTAAATGAGGGTCTTACGGTGGTAAATGGATAATCGCTTACTTTGTATCGGAATTTGAGCAGCGAGTCAAAATTTTGATTTACCTGCGTTTGGCATGCCAATAATTCCAACATCTGATAAAACTTTTAGTTTTAATAATACATGTTTTTTCTTCGCCAGGCTGACCGTAAGTAAAATGTCTTGGTGCCTTATTAGTAGAAGATTTAAAATTAGTATTTCCAAGTCCACCTTTTCCGCCCTGTGCTACTTGAATTCCATACCAGGCTTGTCAAGGTTACTATTATCTCTTCACTTTCTTCATCAATTATTTGTGCACCGACTGGAACTTTAAGTATAACGTCTTTTCCTGCTGTGCCAGATCTATCCCTGCCTGCACCATTTTTTCCACTATCTGCTTTAATGTGTCTTCTATAACGAAAATGAAGCAAAGTGTTGAGATTAGCGTCGCTGATGAAAACTATGTTTCCAACCCTTTCTCCATTACCACCATTTGACCACCAAATTCAATGAACTTTCTCGACGAAAACTTGCACAGCCATCACCACCGTCACCGGCTTTTAAACCACAATTTTACTTCACTATAAACCCATGCTAACCCACGATAATATTTAGC
Organism: Matsumurasca onukii; assembly: GCA_018831715.1. Taxonomy (NCBI): domain Eukaryota; kingdom Metazoa; phylum Arthropoda; class Insecta; order Hemiptera; family Cicadellidae; genus Matsumurasca; species Matsumurasca onukii. The sequence continues at coordinate 2,538 of JAHHFQ010000211.1, read as the reverse complement.
ATCCTTTCCTAACGTGCTTTCTATTCTCATTAGCTCATTATACTTCGCGAGTCTATCAGAACGCGATAGCGACTTTTTATTTGCCCGCAATTTGACGCAACTGCTATATGAGATATTGTTGTGTCTTCTGTTTCACCTGAGCGATGAGAAACAACAGCTTTATAGCCATTTGATTTTGCCATTTCAATAGCAGCAAAAGTTTCTGTTAACGTCCCTATTTGATTTGGCTTGATCAGTACAGCATTTGCCATTTTTCTCTATTCCTTTGCATATCCATTCACAATTTGTAACAAACAAATCATCCCCAACCAATTGAATTTTACTCCCCATTTTGCAGTAAGTAATTTCCAACCTTCATAGTCGTCTTCACTCATTGCATCTTCTATAGAATTATTGGATATCTTTCCACAAGATTACAATAATATTCAGTCAACTCTTCTGAAGTAAGATCTCTGTGTTCAAATTTGTAAATTCCATCTTCATAAAAGTAGATGAAGCAACATCAAGGCCTAGTGCAAAATCACTTTGCGCTGAATAACCTGCTGATTCTATAGCGTATATGATCAAATCAAGTGCTTCTTCAGTACTTTCAATATTTGGTGCAAAACCACCTTCATCCCCTACATTTGTGCTATAACCTTTTTTCTTAAGAATGCTACGTAAGTTGTGGAATACCTCCGCAGATATTCTAATCGCTTCGCTGAAAGTCTCAGCACCGACCGGAAGAATCATGAATTCTTGGAAATCGAGCTTATTGTCTGCATGTACCCACCATTAATTATGTTAATGAGTGGAACCGGCATAACACTCGTCTGCTTTCCTCCCAAATATCTATATAGCGGCATTTTGAAACCGTTTGCTGCTGCTTTTGCAACTGCAAGAGACACACCCAGTTGCATTTGCTCCAAGTTTTGATTTGTTTTTGTTCCATCTAGTTCAATTAATGCTTTATCAATTGCATTTTGGTCCGCTGCATTCATTCCAATGATTTCATCTGCTATTATCCCATTTACAGCTTGAACAGCTTTCAGCACTCCCTTACCACAATACCTTTTCTCATTTTGGTCCCTGAGTTCCAAGGCTTCCAGTTTACCGGTTGAAGCTCCAGAAGGTACAGATACTCTACCTATTACCCATCACAGAGTTCAATTTCCACCTCAACAGTAGGGTAACCTCTGCTATCTAAAATTTCTCTTGCAAATACATTGTTGATTATCTTATTCATTACATTAACCCTTTACTAGATTCACAATTGTGTGCACGGAACGTTCTGTCTCTGAAGATGTTATCCCAGCGCTGTAACATTTCAGTGTATGAACATTGCAATATACAGGTAATTTGAGTAGCGGAT
>JAHHFQ010000210.1:0-60093 GCA_018831715.1 Matsumurasca onukii | reverse complement strand
GTTTTATGAAAAGCAATCCACATGCAGATAAACTAAATATCAAACCTTTATTTTCTCAAAATAAAGTTGTTCTCGACAAGAACCAAGACCAGAACTCAAAAAAAAGAAAAAAAAATCGATGACAATAACATTATTTGCCCAATATTGCATACAGTTCGTGCTTTTGCTCAAATTATCTATAAATTTCACTTTTAAACCTGGTTGTTATAATTTTAATAAAATTTTTACATACATAAATATATATATATATATATATATATATATATATATATATATATATATATATATATATATATGCTTTAAAGTTTTGGGTGTGGTTTAATAAATAGATAATATCACATATATTGGAGCGAACAGTATTTCCAGCGTCTCGTAAGTATTCACATCGTATTTGCAGTGAGCTTTTTAATTAAATTGTTATAATGCTGCGACGTAATTATAATTAACAAATAAAAAAGAAAAACATTAAATATTAATTTTGCACAAAATACTGGATGGCTTTATCGTTAAATTGTATTTTGTTTTCAACAGACCGTAATGCTCCCAAAGTTAATTCTTTCCCTAAGTTTTCACAGAAAGACTTGATTTTTTTATTCTTTCCGCTTCTTCTACGCATTTAACTGGTTGCCTTCTACCATAAAATTTAACCAAGATAAACCAAGTTTTTCTGTGATGAGCGCTTTGATTTATTTATTCGCCAACGAAGATAATTAAATATTACGTATACATAGGATGCAAGCATTCAAAGCCTAATAAAAATAAATCTGGTTTGCAAGTATATAAAAGGCAAGTATATGAACCTGTATGACAGATCAAAGCTATAATTCCATGAGTTGAAACTTTTTCGAAAAAGGTGAAAGACTGCAGATGATACAACCAGTTTGTTGATCCGCAAAATGCCTATTAGTGTGTGGGTCATTGACCTCGATGTAAGAAGGTCGACTTTCCAAAATGTTAAAATTTGTTTAAACATTGAAGCAGCAAAATCGGTAGCTTATCAACAGAGAATTTTTCTTCGCTTACTTCTTATTTGAGTTTTTTTAGAATTTTATTGTTCTGTATTTAAAATTCTTCAATTTCTGAAAAGAGCATTAAATTTCATTGAAAATCAGCAATTGCAAAATTTAAAAAACGAAAAACGATTTGTATGAAAAATTTCTTTTTTTTGTTGGAAAAAGAGTTTTGAATAAGAATTTGCTATACTGCAATCATTTTATCTAAATTTTCAATTTCAATTGTACCTACAGCTTTATGCTTCATGGTAAATTATTTAGCTATTTAAAATAACAATTTGAGATAAAAAATATGCATCAAATGATTTTTCTCAAAATTTTATTAAATAAGTTGAGTTACAATTGTGGGGAAAAACTGAAATGTATACAAGGAAAAAAATAATTACCAATTAATGAAAAAATAATTCATAAAATTTTTTAATATAAAAATTAAATAGCTATACTTATTCAAAAAATAAGTAAATGAAAGAAGAAAGTTCTTAATAAGTGTTGTGTATAAATAGTTTTATTAAATGTAAGTACGACTATTATATGTGAAAAAAAAAAACAGTTAGTATATATTGACAAATTAAAAAGAATATTGAAGAAGAAAAATTTGATAATTGACGATATATGCAATATGTGTTTGAAGATGAACTTTGTTAAATTTTTTGTTTATTTTATTCGATGGGTATTTTTAATAGATGGGTGCTCATTTTCGTTCAACCTGACGGAAAATAATGACATTTTCAACTGTATCTTCATATCTTCCAGTTGGCATCTGTCTCTCAAACCTGATGGATGGCTAACATAACTTTTGGAAGTCAAAAACTTTTGAACGATCGTTAACATAGATTCAAATAAACGAAAACAAATAGGAGACCTGCCTACATACTAATCCAAAAAGTAATCTAATTGCACTGTTCCTGGTTGTAACGAAGGTGAACGCTCAGTACACTTTTAAGGCTTTCGATGGAATTTAACATGAAGCTTGAAGATACAAGATGTATTATTTTGCTAGGCGTTAATCTTTTAAGACGTTGTTCCTCTAAGTTTCATTTGGCTGGAACAATCTTTTGATGGAATGGAGTTTGTCAGTGACAAATTGTATTTGGCTGTCGCAAGCAATTTTAAATACCCTCCCAAAGTGCGAATGTATTTATATATTACTATATTGCGAACAAGTGTAATATTAATTAGTAAGAAAAGTCACGTGAGTAGTTATTTGGTTGCAAGCATTTTAAATTTTAAACTAAAATCATTGCACGAACCCTAATCATTTCTTGACTGAAATTAACGAAACGCCTTTTTAACTTAAAACTATATATTTTAACAAACTGGTTCTTAATTTTTAGCCTAGACTTTCATAAAAATGGTTTCTTCTTTGATGAAATTCCATTCAATTTTATTAGACTATCATAGGAATGCCCAAAGAATCAGAAGCTAAAGGTGATACAGACAAATATATAGAGAAATTCCTTCATGAGCAGTCACTCTTCCTTTGTTATTTATAATTCGTAAATCTAGGTTGCAATACATTTGAAGTCACTGTTCTCTACATTCATTCGTCGCAATTTCAATTTCAACGAAAATAAACCAAATTTTATTCAGCATCCCAGTTCCCAGCAACAGCAAGTGACCATAAAACAATCTACAGCTGGTACAATTCTTGCTACATGGAAAATTTTAAATAACGTTTTAACATGAAAGTAGGCATTGTGATCCAACTCACTACCTCTCCGAATGCAACTATCATCGACTCTACTTTCTCTTAGCACTATCTAATGAGCAGCAATCGTCTAGAATGAAATTAATCTTGGTATCTTGGAAAAGTTGTTTGGCCATTTAACTGCTTTCCTTCCTCTCTAAACTGCTTTATTAACAATAAGTATTTTTTTATTTTTGATTAAACTATATACGCTTAGAACTGTTATTTTACGTGCATCTGGTGGCTCAAATATCTTTTGTTTAGACTAAACTGGAATTGTCCACCTGGTAGCATGTCTTCATAGCTAAAAGCGTGACATTCACTTTCAGCATATTTTGAAAAATTTCCTTTCTGTTTTCTCTGCACACCTTCTTAAATATAAATAGAAAACTAGATAATTATCGTGCAGTACACATTCTTGGCAAGCGAAGCAGTTGTAAGCCACTTTCAAGGCAGGTACTAAACTGACAGGTGAAAATGAAAGAAAATTGTGCATATGCAGATGTGGGCTTGAATGTAAGTGTCTTATGAATTCAAATTTAAATGTGTTTTCGTTTGAGAAATAAAATTATTAAAATCAAGCTCTAAGCTGTTAAATTGTTAAACGGATTTTTTATTAACCATACTACCATACATTATTTTTGCAATATTCTTTACATGCAGCGTCTGGAAGCGTCTCTTTTTGATATGTATTCATATTACTTCTGTTCCACTGCTGCAATAATGATGTGTTATGAACGCATAGATATGTTTCCTCAACTCCTAAAATCGCTCAGTAGCCAAAATAAGTACCAGTATTTAGTTTTGGGTACGTCGTAATATCTAAAATCTAAGTGGTTACTAAAATGGATGAAAAGAAGCTACTAATTTACTGGGTTAGACGTTTTTGAATGCAGAAACACGATGTTTTTTTCTGGAGCGGCCTCATCGGCTTTTAGACGTTAGAACATACTCACAACTAGATATTGATACTTATTTTAGCGTTTGGGCGATTTTGGGATTTCAGTGTAACACATATACCCCCAAAGACCTTTTTTTTGAAGCAGAAACAAATGAGTTGAAGGATTCTTACGTTCTTAGGCCTTAGCGGAATAATTTGCTTCAACTGCAGACAAATTAATATGATCATTTTCATGTCAAGCCAGACTCATAACAGAAAACGCATCGTTATGATTACTATCTAATCTACTAATTGCCTTGAATGGGACTTCAGAATCGTCTTCTAAAACCTTCCAATCAGATTTTTCGACTAGTACATCTTCAATTCCACGTCCCTCTGTTTCTCTATATTTTCTTTGTTAGCCCCACCAATTTTCAATTATGTTTTTGAAAAAGTAATAAATATACATAGTATATATACTTAGCGAATTTCTGTAGGAAATTCATTTCAGAGCTAGGTCGCATGGTGTGACTTTTGACAACGAAATCGAAATAGACAAATTAAAAGACTTAAAACAACAAAGCGTCAGGTGAGGACGGAATTATAGCAGAATTTTTAAAAGCAGCATGGGACGTAATACTGTAAGAGATATTACAAAATTATAGGAAATATTGGGGAAACAAGAAAAATCCCTGATGAATCAGTGGCGGATCCAGGGCAAAGTTTCGGAGGATGAGGGTGGGGGAGTCTTTTGAGATACTGGAAAATATAGGGGTTTGGTGGATGTGGAACACCATTCATCGAAAGTGGGTAGTCCGGGGTCCTCCCGCGGAAATTTTGAAATGTTGAAATAGTTAATAATGAGTTTCAACGTTATTTTGGGTTCCAGTTTTTTTTTTTTATTTGTGGTTTACAGAACGACAACCTCATACGACAAGCAATAAATATTAAAAATGTTGTCTTTAAATGAAAATAGTGAGTTTTGCGTTACTTTGTTCTTGTTTTTTTTTTTTTTTGATTTTGTTGCATTATGGATTTACTCATACAGCTCAAGCTGTTATTTATTGAATATGAATACATTTTAAGGAAGTAAACTGTGCATTTTCAGTAGATGCATCCGTTGAATATAAGAGGCAGGCCCTTTAGTCTTTCTTCGACCATACGAGTACGAAGCCAGGACTTGACCAGCTTGAGGCTGCTGAATGACCTTTCGACAGTCGTAACGCTAGCTGGTAGCGTGATAAGTACTTTGAGCATCTCTTTATATTAGGATAAAGTTTACCATGTGTAACGTGAGCCCTACCTGCAATATAATATTTGGACTTACATGGCTGCACTGGTCAAATTCGCCGGCCCAACACACACAATTTTTTTCAGGTCTGGTGGGATCCTCTTGACGTCATCGTACCTATTCTTGCATATTGGAAACGACGAAGCGGGAAGTAATGTTAAACCCATGAACCCCAAGCCACATTTCCCGCCAAGAATTTTTCGAAAACTTTATGCATGAACAGTTGCGGTTATATGCTGGCTGTTCATTGAAATGTCATTCGCAAAAGTCGGGCGAATTTTCTCTGCATGGAGATGTACTATTCTCTGAAAAAGGTTTTAAAAAAATTTGTACAAATCAAATAATTGCAATTGCTATAATTATCGCTAATGTCGATCGGTTGCACTACTTGCGCAATGAGTGTGTGACAGCTAGTGTACAATGGAACATTGGAGTGGAGAGCGAGTGGGATGTCGTGTGCTGCACCGGCGAATTGAGAACCTGTTGGATGTCATTTGGTGGATGAAAACCGAAAAAAGAGGGAGATGTGTGAAGTTTGGAATGAAGTCGGTCGCGGAAGGAGAATTCTTCACGCTTTATGAACGATAATGCATAAAATTGAATTATTATTGATACCAGTGAGATTAGAGTCAGCAGTATCTATTTCAAGCGCCGTCAGGTTTTCAGTTTAATTCGGCAGCTGGCTACCTACCGCAAAGATAGTATATGGAGTTGGTGTTGAGTATGATTATTTTTGCTTCTTCAAGATACGCATATTTCGCAAACAAAGCTGGCGATTATGTTCATCTTAACCCCGTCGTCAAGAGAGCGAAAGTCGTTGGGCACTACCTGCTTGGTTTCTTGCACCAGATTCAGGAGATTGGTGCCAAAAGTCTTTGGTCTCTGTGGAAAACTGTTACAGTCCGCCGTGTCCAATGAAGGGGTTGTCTTGCGCTCTGGCTGGTCCGACGTTGGCATTATGTTTATTACCCAAGCCACAGTGTTGGCCACGTAGCGCCAACCCTTATACAGATTGGCCATCTAATAAGACTTAATCAAACAGCATGATACTGGAATTATATCGACAATAAAACTTTATTGAAAAAAAGAATGTATGTTTAATATAAGCCTAACCTTCCAACGACCATTTATACGATTAGATATCTAGGGACTGCCCTACTTAATTGTGCTATGAGAGGGGATCCTTACCAGTTACAAGATTATTTCTGGTCAATTAAAATATCCCAGAAGGGTTTACATTAACTGTTGGCCTTCTATAAGTAGTTCAGGGTGGCTTTTATTAATTTTCTTTCTCTTTCTTTTTTTTTCTTATAAGTTGATAATACTATATTTATTTAAATTTGTTTTAATTGTAAATTTCTAGCCATAAACCATTTTTGCATTACCTTTTTCTTTTTTTCAGTAGTTTGTTATTTAAATTTATGCATACAGTAAAATTCATTCAATTTTTGAATTAATATCAATCTATAAATGTTTAATTAATTAGCAACCGATTTAAGTATATATGTTAAATTTCGATTCACTTCACTTTCCTTTTCTTTTCCATACAACTTAAAAAAGTTGCTTGTTGCATCCAGCATTTACCAATTATGAATAATTATACTACGTGTGAACTTAAATGAAGTAAAAAATAAGTTAAAATAATAAAAACATATCCAAAAAATATTGACATATATGCAATTAGGAATTATTCTCATTCATTATTATGCGGTTAATGTACTAGCAATTAAAACTTGTTACTTCTTGCTTTGTTACCTTGTTTTATCTTTTACATTTTACAATAAAATGATTACATTATTTTTGTATTTCGTTTACGTTAACTGGAATTGTTTGTTCGATAAAAGTTTTTTTTTTATTAAGAATGATTTTAAAATTTTGAATTTTGAAACTAAGTCAAATAGCTACGAGTATATAATATATAGTATATAGAGTATCAAGTATATTCATTTAAAATAATTAATGGAAGGTAGAGCATCAATACTCTTTCCTTCCCTTTTTTTTTTCTTTCCTCAATGCTTCCTTTATATACCTCTTTATTTTTTTTTCATTTAAATTAAATTATTTTGACCGACTTTAGTTGTTATATTATCCTCCACGTAGCCTCCAAACTGCCTGCTCTAGTCAATTCTCTTCCTTCCATCAACAATCAACTGGGCTGGGTTTGGTTTTGCCAGGGCAAACAATGTGTATTGTTCCGTTAATCCAAAATAATCAATGAAAACGCAAAATAGACACATGAAATCACATAGACAATCTTTTTTTTTCTTATCCCTCAACTAACTGTAATATTTCCTAACATAGCCACCTGATATATCCTTTCAAAAAAGTGCAAAAATGGGTTCCTGACTGGATCGGAGCGCGGTATCCTTTGTGTACTTCAAATAAAATCAACAGAATCATTTCATTGCTGCAACTATAGTCGTTGAAAACAGAAATTTTCTGTTTTAAGTTTTTATGTTTAATTTGTTTTGTTGAAACGCGCAGCACTGCGCAATAAAATGCTCGAACGGGAAATATTTCACGCAAACAATTCTTCTTTATAACGTTCCGAGAATTTATAAATAAAATAAACACTTATTTGGTTCACAAATTCAAATAATTATAATTTATATTATTGGGTAGCAACACAAATTGATTAAAATTGTATTCCATTTTGTTTTACTTTGAATTAGAAAAGGAACCGCGGAAAGTATTTCACTAAAATGTAATAAAATAACCGTATTCTCTAAGAACAGTTACTCAACTCCTTACTACTCAGCCAGCTTCCCTTCTATTCCACCTCCGATAGCGTCAAGTCAAAAAAAAAAAAAGTGGTTAGCTTTTCTTCTTTTTTTTTTCTTCTCTCCGAACCACCTTTCGTTTCAAATTACCCGCTAGATCGGAATCAGACGGACGAATGAAAATGGTGAAGTTTAAAAAATTTCGAGCCAATTATGTACGAGCGAAACGTAAGCAGGTTATCAACCGTGTAGGTTAGTGTATCAGGAAGATACCAAAGTTACTCGTTTCTCTGCTTACCACAGAATTAACACCGGGCGGACTAAAACACGGGCGGCATCTAAATGGCGACGGACTATAATAGCGGCAAGTGATAGCTGTCGTATATTTAACAACATGACTGTCTCCAGCCGACAGCCATGAAGAAAACCAGCAAAGCGAAAAAAAAATTCAGCGGACGGACGGATCTGAGTGTGTAAAAACCCCGCATTGGTTCCACATGACTTGCAACTTCATGCGAGTGGTAGGACCAACGAGTTTTGAAAAAAACGAATAGCTCGTCGAATATCGAGTGGGATTAGTGGGTGAAAATGGATGCGGTTCACGCACAGTAATCAATTACAAGGTGATTATGTGATGGGGAGATATTTTCAATCCGAGATTAACGCTCGAACAGAATAACAAGAAAATTTCGCGCAAAGGCCACATATTACCCAGACATGTAAAATAAGAAAAAAAACTTTAAAAGTAAGGAAAATGCATTCCTGGTTTGAATTGAAGGCCATGGAACAATTATTGCGGTTTTGCAATTGTGTGGCTGCTGCTGGCGAGATTACAGACTGCAATATTTCCGATGCATTAATGCAGTTACAGAATTTGTGAATTATGGTTGATGTTACTGATGCTGCTGACTATTACTGTTGCTATTAAAAATAATTATGGCAATGAGAATGCATCTGATGTTAGGGTTAGGGTTGTAGCTGTTATTGTTGTTGCGACACGGCTACATGTTGGACCAACAGATTTGCATGAAATAGACATTGCTTTACCAACGTATGAAGGTCATTTAAATTATGTTGCGACTGGGACAAAATTTGGAGATTCTAATGTCATTGTTGTGTTGTTTGCAACAAAGCGCCTAACACCAGATAAAGTCAATGAAAACAACGATGATGACGAAAATTTTAATGAACCCATATGAGATCAGCAGCTGCTTGAAGAAAAGTGTGATAGAAGATTGCTGGGAGACGCGCCGGGCTCGGGGTTGTTGATTAAAATATTTGTTTTGTTGTTGTAAATGTGGCTGGGATGATGATGCTAGTCTTGATTGGTATATCTGCTATAATGTTGGATAAAAATTCGATAGGTTAATGCCTTTAAAAAAAATCTGAATTAATACAGTGGTACAAAGTTGTGTCTCTTTTGCTTGTTTTCCAGTTAATGATGAAGTTAATGTATGTCCAGCCAATTACATAATTTCATAATTTCAACACAATAAAACATTTTCCGCGAAAACATGTATTTATATTTAAAAATTAGATTTTAATTTTGGTGTTATTTCACCTGAAAATAACAACAATTCTGAAATAGAATGATGATGTTTGAAATAATTTTCAAATAAAGTGTTACCATACTCACTTATATTTTTTATTCTGTTGTTTTATTTTTTATTTTCGCTGTTTAACTGCTAACTGTAAATAAGCAATTTACAACCAACAACAACAAGTCAATAGTGCAGTGAGATAGAACTAAGACCACGAGGAAGATGGAAACCAATATCGGTTATTTCACAATAAGACTACTAGGGCTAATTTAATTTAAATATAGCGGCACAATTGATTTTGGTCACCAGAACAAAATTGCGTGAAAGCATACTATAAAAATGGTTAAAGTTAACAGTTGATTAAAGTCGCACATTACATAATGTTACTGCTCCATCTGCTTCGCAATGTTGCATGCCACCGTTTCCATTACTTTTTCCAACGAGTGCTGGAGGGTTGGACACGAGATGATGCGGTGATTCGCCATTTTTATTTTGTTTCAGTTTTGCCTGCTGCTGCTCAAAATGCTGCAAACTGTGATTCCTCCATTTTAAAACTATGCTCGAACAATTTATTATTCTTAAAAATACTTTTTTAAATTTAAAATTCTCTTTAATAATTTGTCATGTATTGACTGTAAAAATAAACAGTTGAAGAATTGTAATTTGATTTTAAAAAATCTTGCAGAAATAACAAAATTAAGTAATATGAAACCAACAACTAACCGACAGATGAATAACTTAAGTCACTTTGATATTTTTACAACTCTCTCGCTTTATCTATCAGTCGTTTATTAAAGACAAGTTTACATCTGAAAATCGTCTCCGCCAGGTGCTGCATCCTTCTGCGTCCTTCCGGTGGTCGTAACCACTTCACCATCTATGGTTGTACAACAATTATCTTGTACAACTATGAATCGTCAATCAGCACGCTAACAAAAAAGTGGAATGTGTCGATACCACTTTTCTGATGTTTTAGTTTGCGCATGTTCTTTTAATCCCTTATCGAATCGCTCAAATATATCGGCTGACTATGGCTGTAGAGGTGTAGTTGTGGCCTTTAGACTTAAAAGTTTTACAGTGTTCTGAAACATGAGCTTCAAAATTTCGTCCTTGGCCAAAAGCATTTTAATAAAAATAAAGCTGCTTACCTACTAAGAAAAAGGCAATATGCTACTGTTGTATTTCTCCGTTTAGTAATGCAAAGGAAAAGCTCAACAAAGAAAAAATCAAAATTATTCACGTTAAAGTTGGGATCTGGAGATAAACGATCTGGCATGTGCAATTTTCACTGCGTCAGCCAAATTTGAATGAAATTAACTTGATTTTTAGTAAAATACATTTTAAATTACTGATAACGTTATCATTATGGTTATTTATTTTAATAGTTCATAACAACTAAAAGCTTAACCATAATGCATTAAAACGGATACGATGGAATAACACTCAAAATATTACTTTAATGGCATTTGCCTACATGAGCCCATAATACATAATACATACTACATACAGATCATTCTACTCTATTCAATCAACCCCACCTTTTATTTCTCATGTCAAAAAATCGATGGGAACAATTTATTTTCGGACAGTTTTCTTGTTTGGGCTTTCGAAAACTTTTTGCACCATCTTATACAACGGGGTATTTCCTAATAGGTGGAAGCTGACTCTTGTTCAACCCATAGGTAAAAGAGATAGCCTTCATCTTCAACATCCATTATCTCAAAGGCAATGGAAACATTAATCAATCGTCGACACACAAAATATCTTGAAGACAACAGTTTACTAAACGATCTTCAATACGGATTCCGGAACTGCGGTTGCTGCTTTGGATAATTCGAAAGCTTTCGATAGAGTTTTGCATAAAGCTCTTTTATCTTAAATTGTTTAATTTGGAATTTACCCTTCTCTGAAAATTTCTTATCAGTGCGCTCATTTTAAGTTGCTTTTGATGGCTATAAGTCTACTCCCAAAACCACAAATGCTGGTGTTCTCCAGGGTTCTGTTTATCTCCTCTCTTCCTTATATTTATAATTGATCTTCTTTCTACTACTCAAAACACAATTTATTCATTTGCTGACGATATTACTCTCAGTTCCTCATATAAATTTTCGGCCCTAGGCCAGCGCCTTCTGTGATTCGTGAGACTCAAAGGCAATTGTTTGAGTCTCTTCAATCTGACATCAAAAGAATTCCTGAACGGAATTGAGAGCGGAGTTGAATTTAATGCTTCTAAAATTCAGGAGTGTCTCCTTTCTGCCAAACAAAAAATGGCCTCTCATCAACTAAACTTGGGTGATGCCAAATTAAGGGACGAGGAAGGACTTTCTATTCTTGGAATGAAATTTTAAAAAAGCTCGATTGGAATGAACATGTTTACTCGGTTTCGAAGAATGCGGCTAGGGGCTGGGTTATCTAAAGAGATCCAAAAGAATTTGCTCCTTCTGAATTGGCTACTATATACAAGGCTTACATTAGACCAAAATGGAATACAACTCTATTGATTGGGTAGGCGCAGCAAGGCAACACTCAAACTTCTAGATAGGGTCCAAAATAGGGCGTTTAAAACTATCGGAACCTTAACATTATTGCGTCCTTGCACTCATTGAAACATTGTAGGGGTTCCATGCCTTTCCGCGTTTTATCGCTATTATTATGGCCAGTGTTCGTCCGAAGTGCATTGCTGTGTTCCTCTTGGCTACACATTCCATCGCAATACCCGCCACGCAAGTGTTTCTCATGATTTCAACCTTTCTCTTGTTCGGGCCTTTACGGTCGATTTCAAAACTCTCGTTTCAACTGTACTGCTGAAATATGGAACAAGATTCCCAGGTCTGTTTTCCTTGTTAGCTATAAGCTTCAGTTTTTCAAATCCCGCACCCACAGGCATCTTCTTTCTACCCATGGATAATATGTAATTTTTACTATCAAATGGTCGCGCTGTGCTTATGCATTATAAGGGTATTAATAATCGCTTTATGCCAAACCATAAAAGAAAATTACTGTTCATACCTATGCGCTTGAATGGTGGATCTACGTTACACACATTTATGTTATCTTTTAATTTAACTTTAATTTAGACATCAGTTTTCCCATTATATATCGCTAGTAACCAGAAAAATTTCCTTTTGTCTTTCACATCTTCTTTATCCTACATAAAGTAATAAAACATAGCAGCGCCGTGCTTTGGCATTATAAGGGTATTAACAATTCCTTTTACTTGCTTAACCATAAAAAACAGTGTGATGTTCGGCATGTAGTGTCATTTAAACAGATCATTCACGACGTATTTTTGTATCAACTTAAGTGAGAGCAAAAGGTAGTTTGTAAATATGATTCTCCATACGCACGCATTAATTCGCGTTGAAATTAAGTGCAGAAAAGTTCACGTTTCTACTAACACTACACACAAATGACAGCATTATTAACGGAACATTGCTACGTTATATTAATACATAAACATACATTAAAATTTCTTGCTACTCTTTTTATTTCAAATATATACATCGATTTGAATAAAAATAAACACAAATAGTTTAAAATAATGGCACTTCTCAAAAAATATAAGCAACAAATTTTAATGAACAAGTAGATTTATTATATTTTTAACATAATCGGTTTTACATTTACCACAACAAAAACTCTATACGGTTTTCAAGCTAGTTTGCTTGCGCCTCTGAGTAAGTTTTTCTGCAATCGATTTACCCTACAACAGTAATGGTATTCACGAAACGGCGCAATCTTACCATTCTTAAAATTCGAAAATGTTATGTCTCATTTTGGCGAACGCAACAATGTAGTAAGCAAATTAACTATAACCGCATAAATACAAGAACGTCTCATGTAACAAACTTAGCTGTTCCATACCCCATTTTTAACAACGGACACTAAAATACATTTTACACAATTTTACTACGTCAACCAATGACAGTACATGAGAGTCTCCCACACAGAATTGCATATTTTGTGCTGGCGCCCTCTGTGAGCGAATTGCACATTTTGTGGTGGCGCCCTCTGTGAGCGAATCGCGTATTTTCACATTTCAGCCATTTTTTGTTTTTATTGTCACTGCTGACATAATGATACTGTGTCATGTATGTGTCAAACTATTTTCAAGTTTGTTTTTGTTTTACTGATCTTAGAAGCTTAGAACAACAAACTCCATTAGTCTACGTTCACGCATTGAAATATTTAAATAATTTCCTATTATCGTCAAGCTGTCGAATCAAACCCAACAACAAAAGGTATTTAAGGTATTTTAAATCTATCTATTTAGTAAACATTTATTTTAGGATATAATACTAAGGATAGTTAACATTTCCGACGTGTTTGAACTGTTTAACTTTACAAATGCGAACCACTTCTGAGCGATATATTAAACGCTGATAACTCAAGTAGAGATGAGCCAGAAAATATTCAACATTTGGGAAAACCGATAGCAGAAAGAAAAAGAAATCTTAACAAACGAAATTCCATTGAAAAATAGCAGCTTTGTAAGGTGTTTTATGCATTCTGAACTTTCAAGAATGATGTCTGTTAATAATGCGAAAAATCCTAAATGCCCCAAAAAGATATATCCAATAGAGATAAAACATCATAGATGATACTTCAAAAGTTTCGACTTTGGAACCATCGAATGTAGAGACTTTGATAGACCAAACCCTAAACTGCAAACTTTCGCATTTTTACGATTAAAACATTTAAATTATGTCTGAAACATTGATTTCTGCTTCTCCAATTGCCGTTGCTGCAGGTACTGAAAAAGTAGCTAAACAAGTTGTAAACAAAAACCGACGG
Organism: Matsumurasca onukii; assembly: GCA_018831715.1. NCBI lineage: Eukaryota > Metazoa > Arthropoda > Insecta > Hemiptera > Cicadellidae > Matsumurasca > Matsumurasca onukii. The sequence goes on along the minus strand of JAHHFQ010000210.1, from coordinate 46,167 downwards.
CTGTTCCATCTCATCCACCGACTCCAACAAATGGTGGACGCATCAATAAAACTCTTAAAGAACGGTGGTTCATCTCTTTTAGCTATTAAAAATATTTTGCAGCTACCTATAAAGTTGATGTTCATGAAAAAATGTTTAAAAAGCCAGCTTTGAAAAATAAATTTAAAAAACAAAAATTGTTATATGAAGCTGCTTTAGCACTCAGCCCTTTTCAGAGCTACAAATTTTAAATTTTTAAACAAATATTTTAATAATCGTAAATAAAAGATAGTTCTGATTTCTTATATTTAAAAAAAATGCCAATAGCATAAATACATATATATGTATTTTTTTATTATTATTTTAGTAAATATTAGTTCAAAGTTTATATTTTGTGGCCCTGAACAAGAATCTTCAGGCGATGTGTTAGAAAATCGGAACCCTGATATTCCGATGAAGGACTGCCGTTCCGAACTTTCTTCAGATGAGCTAACAACAAACAATGAAAATTCAAGAGAAGATACATTTTAGCTCAAGTTTCTCCAAAAAATTATCTTAAGAGCGAACAAGAGATATGCTCGGAAATATTTGGAAATTTTAAACACTACTATTTTTTTTTTTTTTTTGTCATTGATGTTATGTATGTTTACAAACAAATATTAACAAACATTAAGTTTGGTTAATATTTCTACAGGAGCATGATTGCCATTTCAAAATTACGAGGGTTAGGGTAGCTTTATCGATCTGCTTTTACAAAGAATTTTCACGCAACAGTCTACTTTCAGGCAAAAACACATTCAACACAAATGTAATTAGAATGACAAAAGTTTTGTTAAAAATATCGCAATGGAAAGAGGGACAGCGGTAATCATACAACAAATTGTAATTGAACTACCTTAAGTTTATTCTAGAGCCAATCGATCTTCATTATATATCAACTTTTACTGCGTCAGCCCACTTTGAATGGCAGAAACACGAGTACATGTCATTGAGCGTGAGAAGACTGCCATATACACTCCAAATTTTTCAATAAAGGTAAAACATCTATATAAATTGTATTTTTGAATATCAGATCGTTTGGCTCCAGATCCCAACTTTCAAGTTGACAAATTTTATTTCTTTAAATAGTGCCCATAGAGATAATATAAATAGAGGACAATCCTTTCCTTTGAGTTGTGAAATTGCACAACCCTTTTTTGAGTTGTGAAATCGTACTTTTAATGTAGGATTGACATATAACTGGAACTCGGATTACCTTGGTTCTTTTCTCTTTACTTCATATAAAAATATTTTAAAAATTCACATCGCACAAAGATAAACGAAAATTGACAGAATGGAAATGTCACTTACAGCTGATAACAGATTTTAAAAATTTTATGATGGTTTTAAGTTCGAAACCTGTTTAATTCAGTTTCTATGCGCATTTGCTATTTAATAAATAAAATAAATTTAAGTTCGCTTTAATTGATTAAAATTGGTTTTCAAAATAAACGAATTTGACAACTTCATCAAATCAAAATAAACATGACGTTACTATGATACCATTCAAGCAACGGGTATTTGCTTTAGTATATCCTCGTGAGCAAATAAAATAGATATAAAAAGAGGTACTAGAAATTTTAATTTTTTCCATTCACAAGTGCAATCTTCATTCTTCAGCTCGTCCTCTCTATGTATATTATCTTTTGGTTCTTACGCTTTGTTTATAATTATCGGTATCATTAATTGTCAGTTATTGTTGTGGCGCCAATTGTATTTTATAACGCGAAGACCACATTTGTGCTTGTGCTAATAGTTCAGGCTTCAAATAGAATTGGCACCACATCACAACCAAGGATTAACATCGAATAACCGTCAAATGGATGTGTCTGATTTGTGGTCGTCCTAAATAATAGTATTTTAGCTAAAAATTGTGTGGTTGTGTTATCACCACTAAAGTGACAGTAGAGTCGACATTTTCCCAACATTTTATCTTTCAATTCCGTGATTGTGGTGCCGAATCTGTTTGAGGGCTGAGTGTATCGAAGAAGAGTTGGTGCCAACCATAACACTCCGTCACCGCAACGATGAGAATGTCCAAAAAAACGGGAGAGTCGGATACTCTGAAATAGTGACCATAATACAAACGTTTCAAGTTTCAAGAGAGACAGAGTGAAATCGCTTTGACTACTGTCAGTTCTGTCAATTTACGGAAAGGTTGGATTGCAAAATCAAATATCAAGTGAGGTGTTCGTTGTCTCCGTCAAATTTCGGTGTATTATGGTGTCATTTACGCAAATGCCATTGAAGTGATATTTTGAATGACAGTCCATCCTATACGTTTTAATGCATTATGGTTGGGACTTTAGGCCTCAAACAGAATTGGCCGCAAAACACTCAACCACAGCTGTGGTCAACGTTTTCTGAAACACTTGACAACACAACCACAGCTTTGACACCATCATTGATCGGCACCAAAATTAAGATCAGGCAAAAAATTGTGTGGTTGAGTTAGGACCACGAAAGTAATAGAATAGCTGACATTTTCCACACATTTTTAACTGTCAAATCCGTGGCTCGGTTGTGGTGTTGATTTGCTTATTGACACTGCTGAATAGCTGAATTATAAATAGGCGTTGACGAAAAATTTTTGTGAAACGAAAATTTTAAATGCAAATAAAAAATAACTTTTCGAAGATTTTGTGAGTTCCACTTGTACATTATAATTTTGTCTGCTTTCTGGATACTTACATCAATTCAGATTACTCGTGATGTCACGGCAATCATCCAGACTGGACGGAAAGAAGGTGGTATGTGAATATTTATTCAAAAAAAAAAAAATCAACTGTACCATTAGGTTATTAAAAACACCAAAAATAGTATTAATAATTTAAATTATCACAGCCAATCACATACTTAGTATACAATCCAACCAAATGCAAGTCTTCCTGTTTTGCCGAATGGCAGTAAATCATTGATCATTGGTCAACAATGGAAGGAAAAGCTTTAAGCACCTATAGCTGTTGCCATTGTTTATTTTATTTTATTCCTTTGTGAAAAATTATTTCAAGGTTTTATATATTCATGAACAATGTGTAAAATAAATGAAATAAAAACAAACAAAAAATGAAATCTAAGCACTCAAATGCAATTATAAATTCCTAAATCATGTGACTGCATTTTGTTCTATTTAATTTATACCACAGCATTTGCACTCGTAAACGAAAATTCCTTTACATTCCATTAAAACAAATCTTTTATAAATATTATACTGAAATGCAATGAAAATGCTGACACTATGGTTTTATATTTTTCAACTATTTATAGCAATGCCAATTGTGAGGAAAGAACAAATTAGGTAGGATGCAGTCAAACATTTCAAATGAACAATGACGATGATAATAACTATAAAATGTGGACAAGCATAATGCTTGGTTTGATTATATATAAGAGAATTCTGAAGTTGGTCTATAACCGTCCAAACCGTTCTATAATCTGCAGTGCAAGATTCGCCCTTCCCGGTGCACAGTATGCAGGAAGAAATACATTCTTGCATACCAGCTGATTTGGCATTAGATATTTCGGTAGCAATGTTTATGTCCCGAGACAAAAAAAGTTGTTAAGGCCATCCCAGTTAGCTTGAATGTAAAAGCACATATTTTATTTATTTTTTTTTGTGGGTGCATTTCCGAAATCCCCACCGACTAAAATTTGGCAAATACAGGACAACAATCAAAAAAGACCACTAAATGGATAGAATATTTGTCAGGGTAAGTTATGAGAAACAGATCCAGGGTATTACCTGCATGACCCCACACCTTATATCAGTCAGTCAAAGTGACATTTTTTACTGTTTCAACCGGTCATACGAAATGTATTTTTACTAGGAAGCTAAATTACATGCAAAATCTAATTTAATACTGGGAAGCCCAAGGACGAAAATAGTTCTCACTCTTGGGATATTTATTTTGAACCCAATTTTTAAAACAAATGAGCGGAACAATTTTTTCAGTGGTAGCATTAATTGGATATTTATAATATTTTAAGCATTAAAATAATTGAATTTAGTAATACTTTGTGTCAAACTTTAGAAAACAACATAGCTACCTGTTGCAACGTTAAATTTTGCACTGCAACTGCTGCTCGCCAACAAAGTCTATAGCCAACCTTTCCGATCTCCTTGCTTTAAATGCATCTAATGATAGAAATGGAACTTTTAAATAAGTTTTGATAGATGGTGCTCAAATTTTATTTAATCACAAAATTAAATAAACTAATCTACGACAAACAGTCTCTTCTTTGCCTTGATAGAATGCTGAATTTCTTTATTGATTATTTATGGTGCATTTGTAACACAAATGCTACGTGACATTGAAAACGTTGAAGATGTCAATAAGCAGCTCGAACGTGTGGGATATAATATGGGCATGCGACTGATTGAAGATTTTTTAGCAAGAACATCCTCTCCTAGATGCCTAGAAATGCGCGAAACAGCTGAGCGAATCCAACAGGCATTTCGCATATACTTAGGTGTTCAACCATCCATTTCTAATTGGTCCCAAGCTTCAGATGAATTCTCACTTTTTTCGAAATCAATCCACTAACCGAATTCGTTGAACTACCTCCTGATCTAACTAGCTTAAAATACTGCAATATACTTAGTGGTTGCATACGTGGTGCCCTGGAAATGGTCCAGCTAGAAATCCAATGTTGGTTTGTACAGGTTAGAGCTTTGAATTCAATAAAAGATTACTTATAATTCTCTTTTTCGTTTTTCACTTCTCTCAGGATCATTTAAAAGGTGACAACTCCACTGAAATTAGAATTAAATTCATACGACGTCTGGAGGATGCCATTCCTGCAGGAGAAGACTAAAATTATTTGATATTATTTATACTCAAGATTAAAGACGAAAACAATAAAATATATATTACGCCCTAAAATGATATTTATGCAAGTCACATTTCACCTATTTAAAATATATGCTGATTAACAGTAAAAAAAGTTTTATTGAAGTGGTTATTCTTGGTTTTCACACAACAGCAAATTAAGGTTCCTTCTAGTAAGAACTTTACGTAAAGCTTGTAATGTTTTGATGCAAAATAACGACACAGCAACCGTTTGCTATCCCTTCGGCTGGACTTTACAAGTGCATGAAGTCGATTTTAATAATCTCTTCGGTGGCTTCGCTTGTGAAGTGTTTGCAATTTCTGTTTTCGTTTTCTTATCGCAACATTCTTGCTGACTTACGTGATCAACATTTGCTAAGTTTTGCAATAAAATTGTAACATCCTCTACATTTTGATTGCTGTCTGGCCAGTATTTGTTTTCTTTTTTATTTCTAACGCAACGGGACAATTTAATGAATTTTCTTGTATTGTCGCTGCAGTATCATAAGCACAGCCCTCGCAACATTCCTTTGTTTGTTCACATTTACAGGTTTTGCAATTGCAAATACCAGCATCAGCAGTTATTTGCTTTAAAGTGACTTTTCGCTACCTATAATTTTGTTCTCGATATGACAGCTGCTTTCAAAATCGATTTGTTCATTTTGTCGATTGTCATTAAAATTTCATTCAGGAGAGAGTCTGTTTCAATGTCAGGTGCACTATAAACAAGGGCCTCTTGGAGCAGTGTTTCTATATTTTCTTGCGATGCATCAGGGTATATTGAGTGAACGTCGGAGTAATTGCTTACTACCAAGGTGTCATTATCACTATTTTAAGCGATCTAGAACAGATTTTGTACCACTTTTCATGTTTTTATGTCAAAGTTTTGATCCTTATTATTCGCGTTTACATTTATTGCAGAATTCTGAAGTGTCAAGTTATCTGAAGAAGTTATTTTTAAAAATTCCCACATATTTTCTGACGCTTTGTTGTTAACAGAACAAACTCCACTAGACTGATGGTTTATAGGTAAGTCAACAAAAGATGGAACTTGAGTAGAACTGCAACACACGCGGAGAAAACACGTTCCAATGGTATAACTGGAGATGACGCCAAAACAGCAGCATCGATCCATGGAACTGGAACCTCCTCTTCAGCCGCGTATGAAAGTTGCAAAGCATGTGATGTTTCGGTGGAATCTAATATTTCCATTTTCGAAATTTCAATGTTATTTACATTTTCTAAACAAAAAGGGATTTGACGTTTTCCATAAGATTGTCCGATTCTGATATAAAATTGTTCGATTCTGATATAAAATTGTCAGAATTATTTATGTAATTTAAGTTTTATTTTCTTCACTTTTTTCGTGTCGTATTTGTTTGTTTTTTTGTAGCTTTCTTTCTTTGAAATCTTTTAGTGTTTTTCCAGTAAAGTTGTTCTGATGAGTTTTTTATGTGATTTCAGACTGTGAGATGTGCTAAATTTTTTCTTGCAGCTTTTCTCTTGACAAAAATATGGTTTTCTCCAGTATGTGTACGAATATGTGTTTTAAATGATGAGAGGCTGTGAACGCTTTGCCACAATTTTTCAACAACACATCTGTAGGGCGCTCTCTTGAGTGTGAGTTCGCACATGTTTCTTTAGATCGCTTAAAGTTGTAAAATATTTTCGACATTGATCACAATCAAATGTTTTTCCGTTATGAAGACGTAAATGGGCCTGCAATCTTAAATATTTTCTGTTTCGATTCATATTAGATTTATTTATTTAACAAAAGTTTACCTGTATCGGGTATTAAAGGCTTTTTCGCAATCCTTAATTGAGCATTGATATGGTTTGACTTTGGTATGTACTCTAACATGAATTTTCAAGCTGTAGGATGTTAAAACGCTTTTCCACAGCCTTCTTCACCACATTTGAAACGATAATCGCCTGAAGAAAGGTGAATATTAATAGTATAGAATTTTGTGCGTGGAACTTAATTACCTTTGTGGGTTTTAGATGAGTCCGTAAATTACCAATTGTACTATAGTTTCGAGTACAATTTTCATAGTAACATTTATATCGGCCAAGTATTTCCAAATTATTTGAATTCTACAAAATTATGACTATTTAACGGCATCAAATTGAATTGTCGTGAAAATACTTTATAAATGTGCATGCTTAAACGCAATACATTATCATGCAAATAATAACTTAAAATCAACACAATTACCGCAGCCTATTTTACAAAATCAAAATATACCAACATGTATTTAATAATACCTTATAACATATTTGTAATTATTTAGCTAAAAGCTTACCAAAAATAGTTTATTAGCATAAGCTCTCAGTTAAATTATTTTCCAAAATATAATTAAATTATTAATCTTAGTTAAGCGTCTTGGAGAAATAAAGACTGAAATCTCATATAATCTTTTAAACAAAGCTAAAACTTTGTACGCCAACAACCAGGTGAAACACCTCCACACAGACTAAACTTAATACAATTATAGCAAATATATAGATACAGCACTCAGATTAAATTAAAAAAAAAAAAAAAAAAACAGCAATGCCTATTTCCCAAATGATGTAATTTTTTTATAGAAATTAAGACTTACCAATTTCATAAATGATTATTTTTTAATGACCTTCAATTTCTTTTAATTTTTGTTACGTTTAGGTAGACACCAAAGTGCTTGCTATTACTCTTGTAGTCCAAAGCATGGCATTACTGTAAAATAGTCACTTATGTAGTTCAAAACTAAGTGGTCTACAGAGGGTGCCCTATTAAATGTCTGTTCAAGAAAACCAATTCAATTGAATCAAGAGAAAGACGACAAATAAATATGAACTGAAATTTCAAGATATTCAAAGTAGGGCATAAAATTCGAAGGAACATTTAAATGCACAGGCTGTTTACTCGCAATCTTTTGAATAAACTGAAGAAAAATGTCCCATGTCGATGAGAGTATATGTTCGAGACTTATAAGTGTGTTAAAGCTCTGCAGAAAAATTAATTTATGACCACTTTATGACAAAATGGGGTGCCATTTCAAAGCTATAGCTTTCCTTGAAGTAAATCTGTGCAAATGTGCTTCAATGCTGTTCTTGTTAGTGGAATCGTGCTTACTCGAAGAAGTCTTTAGACTGGCAGAAAATTCGGCTTCAAAGTTATGTAACCGAATTGAAAACTCTCAGGATATTATTGTAGATGAATGTGCTTTGAAACAAAAAGATTAATAATAATAATTCAGTCATAAGAAGTGGAAAAAATACCGTTCAAATTTTAATTCCAAAATTGCAACAGAATTGTTTCTGAAGAAGCTAGTGATGGAACTAAAACTTCTTGTGGCAAAAGAGGGGCTCTGACAAACAATTAGTTAGAGCTATTGCTGATTCAGGATCACAAAGTTTTGTATTTTAAAAGTAAAGCAGAAAAACTGAGATGAGATGAGACTATCCAAATTATTTTGTTTAGAAATATGAAAAGTGAAATTATTCAGCGTGAAATATTTCGAGTTAAAAAGACAGATAGTTGCACTACTGTCCCGCATTTATAGAGGAAGGAGATAAGATAGCACTACAAATCAAGACCTGTGTTTAATGCGTCAGGAAAATAACGTTTTCGAAAGAAGCGACTGGATTGAAGACGTTAGGAAAGAGATCTCTCTCAAAATCAGCCTTAATGAGCCAGATCGTAACTAACTTCGATTTTTATCATACGATCAGCATGTAATTTACCATAGTAAAAGAGTCGTTTTTGAGCCACGTATAGTCCGTTTTACTTGGATCAATGAAATGATGAAAAACACTTAATTTAAAGTTGCAATCAAGTTTTTACTTAGACAATTATTTGTACACAGTTTGTGACGAAAACGACCAGCTAAAATTCATCAGAGAATCTACATTAAATTATGAAGAACGAGAATTTGAACTGAGAAAATTTACTTTGTAATGTATTGGGTATCGTTCGGAAAAGAAAGAAGATTATGTTAACTTAAATTTGAGGGAAAATTTAGTCACCTAAACAACAATATTTTCAATGGCACATCGGGTATTTACTCCACTCAGACTAACATGTGTAGCAACGTTGCTTCTAAAACATAGTATTAAAACAGCTTTGTCGTACTGAAACGAGTTGGGATGATGAAGTGGACGAAGGTACTATTGTAGATCATAGCGATTCTTTTGAGGGTTTAAAATATCAATAATCGGTAGCTTTGATTCTGTATGTGGGCGAAGATGAATTAGTGTAAACCAGCAGTAGGTGAAGATGAATGAATGAAATGATGAATCAGATTTTTGGTTACTGGTGGTACTTGTTCTTCCGCTAGTGATGCTTAAAATTTCTACTTTTATACGCTGACGTAGAGATGATGATAGTGATTCTGAATTAAAAAGTATTGGATTTTGGATGGAAATAACATAATAAGAGCTGAAAATGAAATTATTGAAATCGCTGGAGTAAATTTCGCTGGTGCTATTTGTATCAAGGAAAGAACACCTACCAGAAGATTTCGAGAACATTACTGAATTTTGAGGATGTGGCATTATTTCCATTGTTGGAGTTAAATCGCACGAACGACTTGCACTGACTAAATTTGGTTGGGTTGCACTTATGCCAGTTAGTTCAACAGCAGTCAGAATGCTTACAGTCCTACATGTACAAAAAAGTCGACGTCTTAAAACACTTGGAAGACACGGTCGCCTTATAATTCAAAACTGAAAACTTTGGAGTAGCGAAATCTAACACATTAGATCTGTGGACGACGTAAGAGCAAAGGAAATCCTCGAAACAACAAGGTTGGTCGGAAATCGGTATGATACCGGCTTGCTTTTGAAGTACCAAAATCTACCATTTGCAGATGGTTTCACATGCACATGGTATATACCGCATTTCATATTTGTAAATCCGCACAAACCAGAACGACTTCGTATAGTTTTGACGCAGTCGCATCTCGTTGAACTCAGTATTAATGAAGGGACCCAAACAAGCTAAGCCATTTTTATCTATACTGCTAAAATTTCGCTTATGAACTGTTGCTGTGGCCGCCTGACATAGTCTCTCAGGTGCGAATAAGGGCAAGACAAAAATTTACCAAGAAGTTGAAAACCATTACGTGGACGACTTTGCGTGCAGTTTTAATGAGAAATGTTATTAGTAACAGTCAATTTGTCAATGCAAATTCAAACGATGCGCCTAGTCGCAATCCAATTCAAATGAATTCCAGTTAAGATAACGAAAAGTTGATTGGAATGTAGTAGGGTACCACTGATGACAAATTTCATTTTCGCTTAAAATTTCTTCGTATTTCGAATAATTTATTGAAAGATACCACCAACGAAAAGGGAAACTTTTGGTTTTGTGGCTAAATTTTGTTGTATCCGAAGTTTATATTGCAAGAAACTTGTTTGAGTAGAATCGGCTGGGATGACTTCTTGTCATGTCTTTACAATTGGTAAGAACTTTAGTGGAGAGAACTTAAAAAATTGAGAAGTTTTTTATTGCAGGGCGATATAAAACTCATTGACGGCAAAAGACGTTCAGTTACATGGGTTTATTGATGCTGGAGAAACTGCATTCGGACCAGCTGCCACTTTGCAGATAAAGACGTAAACATACGCAGAATTTTTCTTTATAGCAGCTAAAATAACGCGTGCTCTAATAAACCTACTGTCAATTCCGATATTGGAGCTGCAGGCTGCGGTTCTGGACGCTCGTTTGCAGAAGCCATTCGACCCAACTACGACATGCTGGTTTCGAGAGTAATTTTTCGGAGCGACTCCAAAACAGTTATAGGCTGGATATGCTCGACACAACAAAATACAAACCTTTTGGGGCGCATTTGTATTGCGGAAGTTCCTATAAATTTCAGATGCTAACTAGAACGGATCTATTTGGAGTTAAATGTTGCTGATGAGGCGACACGGGTACAGGACCCGCCACGTTGAGTGGTTATGCACCGCTGGCTGCTTGGACCTGAATCCCTTCGTGAGTCCGAAGCGCAGTAGAAATTTCGCTGCCCCAAAGACCTGTCCACGGGTTGACGGAAGAAGAAATTAAAAGACTACATGTGGGCATTGGCATTATTTAAAATTAAAATTTTTTGTGTTACCTAGGGCGGCTTAAACGAATGGTTGCTTGGGTGCTGCATTTTGAACTAGCCAAATGGTTCCTGTACGGTGAAAAATGGCAGAAAGTTTAAATGTCCAGGAAATATTCGAAGCTGAAAACAAATTTGCCACCGAGTTTAAAATGGAAATGTATGCGGAAGAATACAATAACGAACTTATAACACCAGCTTGTAAAATTTATTGTCGCCGTCCGCAACTAAACAAAATATCTTACGCCTGTTTGGACACTTCGATGTCACCATTTGTCTACCTGTTAAGGCTAGGCGACTATCATTTTACCGGGCTTTGTTGAGAGTCTGCATTGTGAAAAGAAACACATTCATTCATTGACGTCAATAATTATTCACCATTATCACACGAAGTTTCACCATCAAAACAATGAAATCATCATTAACGAACTACGCCAGCGTTTTTGGATAGTGAAAATTCGTCGGGTTTTGAGGGCGGTCAAGCAGAAGTGCCAACAATGTATTATAAACGGCTCCTGTCCACAAAACCAATTATGAGTCAATTACCAAAAATTGCATTTTTCTTTTTTGTGTGACCTTTTACCTACACTGTTTGGAACTTTTTGGTTGCCGTTGGACGCAGGCGGTGAAATTGTCGGAGCGCTTATTCACATGTCTTACAGTTCGTGCTATTCATTTGGAATTAGCAAAAGATTTGTCGACCGAGTCGTTCATATTATGTCTGAGAAATTTCGTCGGAGAAATCCAGTGCGAATTCGAACCGACAATGAAACAAACTTTGTGGGTGCTAACAAAGAGCTCCTACAAGAAGCAGCGAAAATTTTATTATAACAAAATAAATGACGAGTTGTCTACTAAAGGAATCGAGTGGGTATTAAATGTACATAAAATTCTTCTGTCGGAAGAAATTGTGCCCCAGGTGGATAATCTTTGCAGCCTATTGGTTAAAGTCTGACAAAAAACGCTTATCGCATTTAACGCCTAATTATTTCTTGGGAATAAATAATTTAAAAGTCAGCCAGTTTGAAAAAAGTCGCTATAGTTATCGTGTGCGACGATAGCGCTCGCGGAGCGATTGGTTATTGGATGGAATTAAAAGACTATATATAACTATAACATCGATATATTACACGCGCCATTGCCAGAATTTATCATAGGGACGAACAAATTGCTTCAAACATCTACTTTATTTATTCATGCTTTGTGTTCTTATAGATTTAAATAAAGTAAACAATTATATCAAACGCATATATTAAAAGAGATCGTATTTTAAATGTCACGTGAAATACAAAATCGACAGATCTTTTAGTATCAGAGATTTTCAGACTAAATTTTTCTTAGAAGTATAAATAATTGCATGCTTTACACATAGAGAAGTTAAGTATCTTTGTTAAAAAAGAAGGAAGGCACAAAATTCTACTGCATAAATGTTTTGCTTAACATGATAACTTTATATTCCTAATTGCTTCAGAGGCATTCAATCAAAATATCTTTTAGTAATTTAAAATAACGATTATGTTGTCATTTTTTTATTTATAACCAAAAAAAAGAAGTCAGCAAAAGCATGTCAACAAAATTTTTTGATACAAAACTGGCAATTGTTACTATTTTAAATCGTGAAAGAGGAGAAGTAGATCAAAATAAAAGCTCGTAGTGTATTTAGTAATTTGTTATTTTGTAACAAATAAATTAGCCGCGTATTAATAAAACTGTTATCCTTAGTGTTTTTTTCTTTTTTTTTTTGTACCTCTATCGTAACTGTTGGCAGAAGGCTCTTCCATAAATTTGTGTAAAGCAGCTGGACGGATACATAAAGAGATCTCATCTTGCGGAATTTTATGTTCAATGTAACTAGAAATCAACGAATGTAGCAAAATTAATAATTAGAAATACTAATGGATTTATTAAGCAGAGTTCAAGACTGCTTAAATAGAGAAATAAGCGGTAATTTTTTCTAACAACTTAAAATAAAAAATGTAATGAATTTTGTTTGAAAATACAAACGCATTCATATTCATATATGTACAACAAATACAAACAAATACTTTTGACTTTAAAATTTATATAAATAGAATGTGTGTTATTAGAAGAAAATAAACTCTAATTTTAGAAAGTAGCATTCATCACATTATCCAAATAAAAAATAGTAACATTTACTTTTAATTATTTCTATTGCATAAAGGGCAGAAAATTAAGCAAGTTATTAAAATAAAATGAAATTGTAGAAACTTTATTATGAAACAAACCAATATATATTTTCAAAGATTGCAGCTAAATTGACAAATGTTACAAACTAATTTAAAGTGTCTTCTTTTTCTACCTGTAATTAGTTATGTCAGCGGCATTTTGTTTGGTCGCGGAGGAGTCTGTTAAATTGGATATTAACGAAACCGTTTCAGTTGCTTCAGGAATGCAGTGTTCCAGCGGCTCAGCTACGGTTAATGGACTTGTTTTCACAGGATTCACATTTGGAATAAGCGGATGCTCATTTTCTAATTGGTTGTCTTGAAATTCGTATTCAAATGTAAAACTAATTCCACTATTGCTGCTATTGGTTGTATAAATAGGTGATGATAAAAATTTAAAACGGAGTTACTACGATCATTATTTGGATTTTTAAAAATATCGACGTTTTGTAAAATTTGCAATTTGCTTTCATTTTCCGACGTTTCCCAATGATCTAAAGTTTGATATTTTCGAAATCACTAATTTCCTCGTTTGGATAATTTCTTTAAGTATTATTGTTGAATCAGAATCGTTTTTCGTTAGGTTTTATGGTTCTGTTTTTCCGAGCTGTTAAATGACGCTTGGTGGCAGTGAAGCATTTTAATGTTTTCGTTGCTTTCTGCTTCAATGTATCCATTAAAGGCATTTGCTTGAAAATGTGCTGTCATCTCAGTACTTATCTGCTCAGCATCGGTACACATTTATTAATGAAATAAACTGCATGTGATACACTAAATGTTTCTTTTTGGACTTCAATCCGACCAAGAAACACCCTTTTCTTAAAATATTGCAACGAAAGAAGACACAAGTACCACACAACACGCAACAGAGACCGAACAAAAATAATGCAATCGGAAGGAAGGTGTTTTAATTCGATTCAAGCTCATCACTCATACCTTGTACATATTTTTGTTTAAAATCAAGCATCTGGTTTAGTGTACCCTGGCCTAATACCATTGTATATTATACTAACTATAAAGATAATCTAAATCTACTAATTTCCATAGAGAGACAAACTGAGCAACTGTATTGTAGTGGACGCGCGGAATGTCCAAGATATTTTACTTTTTTTAGGCCTTACCTATTTGCTCATGCAACATATATCGGTTCTTGTTCGCTTTCATTTCTCATATGTTATTGCCTTGTTCTGTCACTGTTTTATTTTTGAAAAATATTAAACCTAGTGTGATTTCAAACGTTAAAATTGGGCTCTGGAGCCGACAAATCTTATTACTATATCTATTATGAACTTTTGATGTACACTCGCTGATTCGCTTCATCGAAACTCGTTTTGAGCGATCTATAAACTGTCAAATTTGATTTCACTTTAATTTAAGTAATTTAATAAATAATAAAAAATTTAAAAAAGTGAATGTGACGGAATAACAAAAAATATTTCAATATAATTTTGAAGGATCATCCCGATGTTGCTAGCGGTCGTCTGAGGAACAATAGCAGCAACAAGGCGCTCTTGGTAAATAGATATTTTGCATGATAAGTACTAGCTCCAACATTAACAAAATGCAATTTTTTTACATTGCAGGACAGCTAATGGTAACGAATAATAGTATCACTAAATTCAACAGGCTATGACTCAATTAAAACCCCGCAAATTTTGCATAAAGCATATTTTAAATTAAAATATTTTGTCATTTCAAAGTAACTTTTAATTTAAGACTTGGAATTATTGAAAAATGTCTTTAAAAAAATGTGCCAATAACAGAAGCTATACAAAAAGGACTGGTGGAGGGTTCCCAAATATGGGTGCATTCATTCATAACTTCAGAAGAAAAGTGCAGTCGGTCATAGAATTTGAGGCTGTTGGTCTGATGGCATCCCAGAATGTGGAGCCTTGAATAGTTCTTTGGTTGATTCAGTAACCAGTCTGAATCTGGCGAAGGTAAGCCAGTTGGTTTTTCTACTTAATAATATAACATAATTTAACATAACTGCAATTTACTGCAATTTTTTGCTTTTGAAAAATGATCATTATATTTTCGCTTAAAATCCTAGATACAACGCTTCAAATAATCAAACAGTTAAATTTTAAATTTTTAATACATACACTTACTGTCTACAGATGGCTCTCTAGGTTTTTCAATTTCATTTTGTTAATATTTCACTTAAGACTAGCTACATTTTTTCATATTTTTATTTATTTAATAATTACGTTACTTTATTAAACATTTTAAAGAAAAAATTTAGCAAAACTTAATTTACATTTCAAAAAAAAAGAAAAAGTGGAAAAACTAATTAATATAACTTAAAGATAAAATAAAAAATAAAAGTTAATATAACTTAAAGATAAAAAGAGAATAAGGTAGTGACACTATACAGTTCTGAAAAATGTATTGAAAATCTTATTTTGTTTTATTAAATATTTTTATTTATATTTTTACGTGAGCGAGGACGCGCGATCTAGCCAACAATATTGAACCACGCTCCTTTTACTTGATTCCTGTCTGTCTTTATCAGATAGTTTCATGCCGAGTCTAGGTTGGTCCATTATTTTTGTTACGTCTACGTCGGCCGTTATTTCTTCTAACTTTTGTATGTTGTAAACCATTAGTTCGTCTGTGTAGGCTAAGCTATCCGTCAAAGTTTCTAGTAAGTCACTTGTATAGATGTTATATAAGACTGGCGAGTTTACCATACCCTGTAGTGGGCCGTTTTTTTTTACTTTAAATGTTAAATTTGATGTATTAACCCTGTAGCTACTAATAATTTTTTATTTATGATCTTCGAGATGTTCGCGATAAGAATTCGAGGGAATCTTTTCTCAATTATTTATCAAATCAATCAGGCACGCCCTGTGCATTGATTGAGCTGAGATGCCGTCTTTTGGTGTTCTTAAATATTTTGTTGATGTTCGGAAACATATTTGGATCGTTTATTTGAATTCCTTTAATTTTGTTCTGCCAATAATTGCTTATTGACATGCGGAAGTTATCTTTGATTAATTTTTGATGTTTTAAGCATCGTTTTCAGGGTTACAAAATAGGATTATATTTATCCTGGAAGCGCCTGTACATTGATTTTATTTTACTTTATATTCTGCTTTTTTCTTTTTGCAGCTTTTCAATGACTTTATTGGGGTAGTGATTTTACCGTTTTTATGTTTATATACCGGAAAGTTTTATCCACAGTATCTTCAATTATTTTCCAGAAACGATCAAATATGTTTCGAGTTCATCATCGTCTAAGTTTCTGCCTGTTTCTACTGTTTATTGTTCTATATTGTTCCTACATTGTCTGTGCATTTCTTTCTTAAATTTGTACCAATTCGCCCTTTTAAACAGAGTTTTGGGTTCTTTTATTTGGCCTGCCAGTTAAAACGATGTAGCATCAAGGTTAGCCTCTATTTGAAGTGCATTATGGTCACGTCGTATGGTATTGTGTTTAAGAAGTTAATCTCATTATCCTGCTTATTTTTTATTTTTCAGTCTGATGTCCGTTAATGCCAAATCTATATACGAATTTCCAATCGGATACGATGGCATGTCCGTACCTAACAAGTTAATTTTAAACAACACCTTGTTCTGCTCATACCAACTGTAGAAATGATTCGCCTTGTATTTGCGCTTTTGTTTCGCCACTGTGAATGTTTTGCATTCAAATCCTGCCAAAATATAAAATTTTCTTCACAATCTAATTTTAAAAACCGGAACAACTTTTCCAATTCCGATTGAAAAAGGTCCGGGCTATTACATTTTGGTGCATAGCCGCTATTATAAACAAATTTTATTTTGCGCGATTTTTATTGAAATTATTTATTTAATCTGATTTCCGCGTACTGTAAAATTTTAAATTTAATATTTTTTTCATTAAAGTGGCATACGAAAAGTTTGGCCTGTCCTTCTTATGACGTTAAATTGACTAAAACCACATTATGGTTTTATTTAATTTCGCCTCTGACACTAAGCAGAGATGTGGGTTGGTTTGCTCTAAAGGTTCAGTTAGCTCGCCCTCTTATAGCTTTTAACAATTGAATTAAGATTCACTGCGACAATATACAGCGAATTTTGTTTCAATGTCTGGTGTCTAACCATTCATGTCACTATCATTGCGAAGAGTTCGTCAACTCTTTGCTTCTCAATGTCAAACTCTGTTTTACAGATATTAGCTGGTTTGGATACCCAGCAGTATATTTTTAATTTCGGACATAAAGTCCTGCTGTATGTTGCCAGTCATAGCATGCGACGGTTTCTGTGTCGTTATTTGTTGACCCACTTTGTCATGTCAGCAGAAGACACATTTTTGTTAACAAAATTGCTTAACATTTTATTTTTAATGTTGGCGTCTGCTTTTATCGGAGCCCTTTTTGAATTGAGCTTATTCTTCAACTCAGTATTTTGAGCATCCCCTATAGGCGGCAGGATGGCCCCTACTTTTGCATAAGACGCAATATAAATTTGCCCTATCGGCAGCGTTATCTATTTTTAACCTGACACATACCCGGTTCATGTGCCTGATCGCACTTAACGCAACGGTAGCCCATTGCGCAATTAACCGCCGTGCGCCGAACTGCTGGCATCGCCTGCACTGCAGGAAGTCGCTTTTGAAAATTCGTTCCCATGTCACGGTCTGATGATTTACACCAATAATTGCTCTTAAATTGTTAGCCTTGCTCTCTGCCGTCATCTGTACGATGAACGCCGACAGTGCTCGCTTTTCACTTTCGCTTTATTTGTTTCGAAGTTCTTCACCGAAACAAGTTTAATATCAAGGTCCTTATGCCCTTGAAGTTCTCGTAGAATATCTACGGTGTCCGTCGCTGGGTAAAAGCCCTTGTGCAGCATGGTTTGCACGCTTGCTCTTTACGGTATAGCTGAAATGTTCAGCCGCTACTTCAGTTAAACATTTCTTTGTTTTGTGGAAACCCACAAAAATCGCGTGCTTATACGCGCTATATCTTAATTCTAAATTCCGTAATGTTAAAACATTTTTCATGATATTGATGGTGTCACTCACCTGCATTTTAAGTACCAAAATTGGTGGTGTTTTGTCCTTTGCGTGTTACTTGGTGCTGCCTTTGTTGTAAATTCATCTGTTGTTTTGTTGTCCGTTTCGCTTGGATGGATTGTTTCTTATCCAGATACTTTTCGCATCTCTTCTAATATTTCGTGCACCGTTTTAGTGATGCCGGCGATCGCTTGAAAGTGGTTCCTATCTCCATTCTAAACTTGTTTGGATTGTTTACCCATGGTACGTGGTTTCTTCGCGCCAGAGTACGTGTTAATTTCACTATCCGTCGTCATTCTTCGACCTCCTTTAATAATTGTTGGTTTTAGTTGTGAGCTTGCAACAAGGTTAGACGTAGGGTTTACCAATGCCCTTCTGTTCTGTTTTGCAATTTTAAACAGCTTCGATATCCTTCGCTAGCATGCTGTTCAACGCAGGCAAAAGTAGGATTTCTGCTTGTGTTCCTCGAAAAATAAAATTTCTTTACTGAAAGATAATAAATATATTCAAAATCGATAACAGTTTACCTTTGTTTGGAAATGGCCTTGAATGAATGTAGCGGTTCGAAAACCAATTTCACGACAATTTTAATTTTTGATTTCCGATGCCACGAGGTGAAGCATTCGGAGGTTTAAGAGACACTGTGTAATTTACAGCAATATTCAATATTGCTTTAACAAATTATAATGCTGAGCAAGCAATTTTGTGCAGCTGCCGCTGCCTGGAAAAAGCGTTTAATGATGCTGCATACCGCTCTGGGTAAACTGGAAGCAGGTAAAGCAATTTGATTTGTCTTCTTTTTATGCTACATTTTATTTACTTTCAATGTCTCATAGAAAATGCCGAAAATAAAAAGCAGAGTTGATGAGAAGAGACGCCGAATGTCGTGAAAAGCTTGTAAAGGCTAGTAGAACAAAATGTTCAAAATATGACAGCTGAATACAAACTAGAAATAAACAATATAAAATTAAAATTAAAACCATAAAGCAAATTAATTCGTTTCAGTTGTCAAAATGGTTATGCTGTCAAATATCAGCCGTTGTCAATGCAAAGTTAATTTCAAACGAAAATGTGAGTCAGGTAATTTTCCTTTATTTGTAATACAAACACAACACATTTTAAGGGATAAGTTATTTTCGGATATTTTAAAAACAGAAACAATCAATTTTGTGAGTTAATATCTTAATAGCGGTGGAAATTCAAGAGCAGAATTTGCTTCGTTCTTCCTGCAAATGAAATTGAATTTTTCAAAAACGTCAAATATCCACATCGGATAACCATTTGACGTTAAAGCGAAGTTAATCATCAAATTTGATAATCTTATGAGCATACCGTGTATCTATTTATTGTGGTCACGAACGTCTCAAATTACACACTTGGCCAGATCTCAAGTTTAAAACTGTCACCGTATTTATTCCAAATATTACATTGACAATACTGTTTCACTAAAATTGTATTTTGAATGACAATCACACTCGCTCCGGATCCCAACTACAGCTTCCTAAATTTGTATAGATTTTTATACTATTGTCGTTTAACGAATGTAATTATTTACACATTGCCGCTTGATATCATAATAAGAAAACAAAAGGGTTTACACACTGGTTTGAGATAATTTCATTAAAAGTAAATGAACTATTTCGAAAATAAGTCAATATTTTTTATGTCTTCAAAAAACTATTATTCACACGTGAAAAATAGTACAATAAAAAATATGAAACAAGTCAACATTTAACGAAAATAAACAATGGAAAGTGATCTATCAGAGTCTCATCAGCACCATCAACTAAGAAGCAAAAGTCATGGAGTGAAGCAGATGATACGGCTTCGTTCTCCCAAGCAACAAAATTAAAGCTCACCTTAGCTGAAGGTGCATTAAAAGAAGAAGCTAATTTTTAAAGGGCGACGCTGATAATGAGAGTAATGTGATTACCACTAATAACACCTCTATATCAAGAATCTCTGGAAGACAGGGACGTAGCTGATTTGGATACAAATAATGCCATTGTAAATATAAGTTTTAGTCGCCGTTGTATTCGTAATAGAAATTACAGATTTCGCGTATTAGTGTCTTCATCTTCTTCCTCATCATTTGATGAGGAAGAGCATACTAGATTGCATGCCGGCATTTCGACTGGAGGTCCATCTGAATTAGAAATAATTTATGTAAGTCCTGAAGAAATAATAGTTTTGTAAGTTTGAACTCATGTATTACACAATGTAGGCAATTGGCGATGAAGTAGCAGGTCCTGTTACCACCTTAGAATCTGATTTCCACGCTAACGATGAACAAACTCAAAGCTCTAATATTGATAGTAATGAAGATGTGGGAGATGCAAGTGAAAATACAGATGACAGTGAATCACTCCACGAAGTTCTCAATAAATCAAACCAAACTACTCTTGGAGTTCGATTTATGAGCTTATGTGTAGAGAACATGGATTATCGATCAGTAATCGTTCGTTTTGTTCAAGAAACTCTGTTTTAGGTGGTTTTATTACACGATTCTATTCGTCTCGGCATGTTATAGAAAATTGAAATTATTGCATTGCTTAAAAAGCATTCTGGCTGTGTTAATTGTCTGAACTTTAACCGCTCTGGAAACCTAATCTGTTCGGGCTCAGATGACACGAAAATAATTGTTTGGGATTGGGCATTCAATAAATTTAGAATAAACTTTCGTTCAGGCCATACTGACAATATTTTCAGACAAAGTTTATAGAAAGCTCCAACTATTTTGATATTGTATCATCCAGTAGAGATGGACAAATTCGCAGATCGGTTATCCCACCTTGTGGAGGTAAAGCTGAAACTAGTATGTTATATAAACACAATGGTGCAGTCCATAAATTGGTTATCAATCCTTTTAACCATTTTGAAATTTTGAGTGCCGGCGAAGACGGTAATATACAAGTATTCGATACTAGAATAAATCAGTAAAACAACCTTACAACTGTCAAAGCAAACAATAAGAAAATACGGCTCTTTAGCATTGCTCACCATCCATTTGATCCGGAAATATGCGTTTGTGGAAGTGACAATTTCGTTCGAGTTTATGATAAACGTAACATATCCAATGTAGTTCATAAAATGTGTCCCCAAACTCTAGTCGATGTATGTCATGATATTATTTTTGGTTTGATATAAAAACAGTTAAATTATGTGCATAGTTAAATTAAAAAGAAAATTATCTTTCAAAGTTGAAATATGCAGTTATTTTGTAAAACTTAAACTAATTTTTTTACTTTCTTAATTCAAAAAGCATATAATTTAGACCTATATTTTAGAAAAAATGTCGCACGTCACATGTTCTGTTTACAATAGCACAGGAAACGAGATATTGTCATCTTATAGTGGCGATGATATTTATTTATTCAATAATAAAGTATATCTTTCAGGACATTATACACATCGTTACAGGGGACATTTGTAAGCTATATTTATATACTAAATTATATTTAGTTTCTTTTCAATATTTCACAGCAATCATAAAACCATAAAGGTGTCAATTTCTTTGGTCGAAATTCTGAATATATAATAAGTGGAAGCGATTGCGGCCACATATTTATTTGGGGAAGAATACAGAGAGCCATTATAAACTTTATGGAAGGCGACAACTCAGTTGTAAGCATATTTTTCTTCAAATTTTTATTTAATTTTAGACGTTACTAGGTGAATTGCCTGGAACCGCATCCATATGTACCAGTTTTAGCAACGTCTGGTTTAGATTCCAGCATTAAGATTTGGTCTCCTACTTGTGCAAATGTAAAAAATTATTTCGCTAATTTCATTGCTTAACTTTGTTAATTTTGATTTAGTATCCACCAGATCTGATGCTGTTAGATACAGTTGTAAAGCGGAATTTAAAAAGAATGTTGCGGAACCCTCAAATGCATTTGATGATCGTCAATTCTGCTTATTTATAAGGCAAATTTTGAGTAATTCGAGGTCTCGTAACGATAGTGATGACTCCAGTATAGACACATCGAGTAATAGCGAAGATGATGAGCTTTCAGAAGCAAACATACAAAATCGTGCTACTCGGCCCGTAACTGTAACCCGTTATAACTATTAAATGAATTTTAAAGTTTTCTTGTGTGAAAGCTATAGATTTTATTGTTCCACCTCATTTAGATTCAGTTACTTTTGAAATGTTTAAATACATTTCTACATTTTAAATAGAGAGCTCTATATACGTCGTCCGATTAAGTTTAATTGTCCGTGTCGTCGTCAACATAGTTATTGTATAAATAGCAAATTTCATATTTCTAGTTAAATTAGGTTAGAAGGTCTTATAATCCTAGACGAATAGACCACGGACGCCACTGTATAACAAAACAGGTTATTAACACTGCGCAAAATTAGCAGTGTTAATAACCTGTTTAAACTCTAAAATAAATACAATTTTATAGATAAAAGTCGGTCGATGAAAAATCAGTCTCACGAATTCGATATTTTAATATAAAGCTGATGGTATGCATAGTGTAAAAGAAAAGTAAATAGTTTAAATAGAATAAACTTCAAAATAAGGAAACGTGGCTTGATGGTGGTCCATCTTCAGTAACTAGAAGATCCATCAAATCGTACCAGTTAGACTAATTTTAGTTTTAAACACAATTTACGACACTCCAAAGTGTACAATTTGCATATTTCTAAATAAAACATTAGTCGCTGGTATGGTTTGTTGGATCTCCAGTTACTGAAGATGATCCACCAACAAACCTAAGATCGAAACTAGTACGTCCCCATTTTTCTAGGAACCAAATCTCCTTAATTTTAATTTAATTATTATTAAGTGGTTCCAGGTATGCATAAGATGCTCGGTTTTTTTAAACCAATGCATTGCAAAAATAATTTGTATTGATTTTCAATACAAGGTTGATGTGTACTCTGTGAATCATTTTGAAAATGTAAATTTAGGATTCCTTAGATCCTGACAAATTACAACTATTGTTTGCAATGCACATGAAGCCTGTCCAAGGCGGTTAAATGACAAACTACAACTATTGTTTGCAATGCATTGGTCATAAGTACCAAAGTATTTTATGCATACTAGAGTCACTTATTTAGAATAAACTTCAAAATAAGGAAACGTGACTAAGCGGGAACTATTTTCGGTCCTAGACTTGATGGTGGACCATCTTCAGTAACTGAACTTATATTTGAAGTTTAATCAGAATAAGTGACTAGTACACAAAAATGCTTTCGTACTTATGACAAATGCATTGCAAACAATAGTTGTAGTTTCTCAATTAGTTTAAATAGTTTCTAAGATATTCTATTTTGTTTTGGTTTAGAAAAGCCATGTTTCGAGGCTTTCAAGAAAAATTTAGCAATATAGTTGCTATTGTAATTTCTTTTGGGAGAGAGTTATATGAACGTTTCGACATACATATGTACAAACAATAAAATTTTGTTACAATAATTAGGTAAAACATAGAACTTGGATTGAGTTCGTTAGAATTAACACTATTTAGATAATATATTTCCACCTAGAATAAATTTAAAAACATGTAATAAAGACGTTCCATAAAGGTAGAAAGTTAAGGTTTTAAATGGAGGAAATAATGTGCCACACTGCTAACATTTGATACTCTTCTTAATGCACCCTTTGAAGTAGGTACAAACTATGTAGTATGTTACTATACGCGCTAATCTAACCAGCCAAGTCATTATTAACTCACCCCTGATTTCCTTGGTTTTTAAGTAATTAACAAACCATCGAGAAATGAAATTCTTAACTTCAAGATCGTAAAGCTTATCTAATAAAAGTTGCCCAAAAATGTGCAGAATAAACAGGTGGTGTGGCGAGTGTCATGAAGAATGGTGTGTTGTGACTGGGGCGACAAAAAACATTGAGCACAGAAAGTAAATCTGGGACGCCGATAATTTGTTGAACCTTGTTGTTTGGTCATCTTTTTTAGAAGTTTTGAGAAAAAGAAAAAATTCATGATGGCTCTTGAAAGGAACCAAAGAATAGTGCCTTCCGTAAATTTTTACATTATTGAATGTTTTTGGATGGAGCAGTGTAAGAAGGAAAACGTATAAAAGAAGGTATTCCATGAAGAAAAACTTTTTTTATAAGGCATAGGAAAATAAGAAAATACCCTGATTGCTCCTAAGCTGGAAGAAAGAGTGAGAAAAAGAAAAAAGATTATCCTGAAAGAGAGAAGTGAACTTTGCCAAGATTCCAAAGACACCTAATGCTGCTGGTTAGTTAGTTCTGGCGTTAAAAGTATTATCTGTTGTTTTTGTTTTGTTCTAAGCTTCTAGTTGCAGAAAACTCACCACTGCACGAGGCCGCATTCAGATTCCGGAAGTAAACCGGACATAGTCAACTAACGCAACACTTGCGTACTAATCGTGTTGTGACCCCAGTTGATATAGCTAACTTTTCTTATTTGTAAATTTTACGTTATAAATAATGGATGTTTTGTGGTAAGGTGGTAGGAAGCCACGAGCCCCACGCTGGGCACTTTCCGTCATCTAAATACCCAGGTGTGATGATAATCGTGGTGGGTGGTACGCTGTTGAGTGCGGCTAGCATCCATCGTATAATAACAAACTTTGCTCGTACCAGAATAAGGCAAACAAATTACAAAACCAAAATACCAGACAAAAGACAACGAAAGACGGCTGACATAAAGGACCAAAACGAACCCGGGTCCACCCATTCAATACTATAAATTCAAATTCGAACAGAACATACCCTGGGAGCCCTTCGGCGGCGAAATACATTGCCAGAACTACCTTGCAACTCAAATGATTCGCCTAGCGTCTTTTGGACAATAAGAGACAAAACCAAACATTAGTTTATATGAAATAAAGGACAAATTTTTAAATAAAAAACTCATTCATCATACGATATTAGATTCGAACCTGCGTTGCATCGAATCGGTCCACTCTCTAATAGTACGCAATAAAGATTTTACTGAGCTACTGCGACTTAATAGGGTTATTCATCCTAATTATAAGCGTATGACAGTTAGCCAATGTACTTGGCACTTCTTCTTTACTGTCTAAAGACTCGACAATTAGTCTCCTTCAGAGCACATACATTATTAATTTTGAGATAATGTTATTGAAATTATCGTTAAATTATCGTAATGTAGTTCTAAATAATTTTGGCAAGATAACTGATAGTTATCGTACTATCTGACATCACTGCTCAAAAGTCAATATTGTAATATCCTTCTCTAGCCTTTCACTAGCTCGTCGTACCTATCTCTTTTATAAAAGGTAGCCTTGAAGCAAATGAAATAAATACTACCAAAATTTCGGACAGGTGCTTAAAGCTAACAGGTCAAATAAAAAGAAAACTGATCCAACATGCAAGAAACAAAAATTAGTTTACATAAAATAAGGTTGTAAAATTTTCAACTAAAACACTAAAACATCATACGATACAGAAATCATCATCCTTCTGAGTATTCACTATTAAAGTTATTCAAGTCATCAGGCGTTGCTTAATTTCATTAACCGGGCGAACGATAAAGAATTCATTAAGCAACTTTAACTAGATTTGAGGGGTATATTTTTCTGTATATTAGCAGATGAAGGTTTAGCTAAGTTTCGCTTTCAATTAAAAAATGTTTCATTTTCAAAACGGACAGAAATAATTTTGTTTTTTAATGAAAATATTTAAACGTCTGAAGAACAGTTTATTTAAGGTTTAAAGAAAGAAAAATGATCTAAGGCACTTTCAGGGCATTTTGAAAACGCGTTCAAAGATTAATGGTGACATAGTGACACATGACGTAGTGACACAGTGACATTTTACACTTTATAATAAATTAAAACAATATCAACTACTTAGCAATGGTCTCGAAAATTAAATTTGTATAACCTGCTCCGATGATAATGATGATATCTAGTTAAATAAAGAAAACTTAATATTTTTAAATCTTAAGTTCACGTTAAATATTTACTAAATCGAAACTGAACAAACGAAAATTGTAAATCGACAATAAATAAAACTGTATACAAAACAATTTCTTGTTTTCATTTTAGCTTTGGGTAATATCAAAAGCTTTTATCTCAACCAAACTTACTTCGCAACTTCTCTATTTTAGGACAAACTAAAGCAACACACAAATTCTCAAATTAATAATTTCCAAAGGAGTTGTTATTACCCTAATCAAACAATAGGTCAATGCAGGGTACCACTGTACGGTAATTAATTACATAAGAATAAGAAGGAGGGAGCGTTTTGAAAAGTAAAGGGTTGTAATTACTTGCGAAACCAATTTGGATAAGCTATTTCACATATTAGCCGTGATTTTTGAACTTATTTGTGCTTGCCACAATGTGTGTTTGGAGGGATACATTTACTCAACTTCGAAGAACAGCAATCTTTGTAGTAATGATTGAAAGAAGGTAAACATGAGACATTCCTACGATGCTAAGGAGATTGTGTCTTATTATTAGTTAGTGACATAGAAAACTATGCTTCAGCCTAAAATATATTGGAGCCGATACGTATCAAATATTCGAAGCTAAAAGTGCCGGAAAGGAATAAAATAACAAGGGATTCAGTAGGGGGATCCACTAAGCAGAAAAATCAAGAGAGTAGGTTAATATGGTTTGAATTTTAGAGAGAAGAGATGCAGACTGTCGTGTTCTCTCTTTACAAATTAAAACTAATAAATTTTTAAATTGCTACTTTAAAAATTAAAATTATCTTAAATAAAATATAGTAAAAGTAACAACACTGTATCTTCAAAACATTAACTTACCAATAATCAAATACAATATTAATGCTTAAACTAAGTATAAACCTACCTATTGTTAAGCATTTCACTTTCCAATTTCGAGAGATTCACCACCATCTTTCTCTCTCATTAAGCCTTCTGTCTTGTGTTTAACAGAAACACAAGTTTCTCAGATTCATATTTTGTGACTTCAACATAAAGGCTATACGCTAATCCCTTTATTCATTTCGCATAGAGTCATCGCTACTTACATTCGCGACGATATACCATTCAAATTTTTCCGGGTACAACAATTCCTCCGGTCCAGAACTCAATTTTATGTGGCTCCAATTTAAGGTTGACGCTCAGCATTTTTTTATTGTTTACTTACAGGGCCTAAATCTAGATTTCGCTGGAACTTGTGACTATTTAGATTTAATCTCTGATTCTATCTCCGATATCCTGGCTAAATACCTCACAAGGCTGAAATTGCCTTGGCTGGGATTTCAACATTTACAACGCTAACTGGCTGCGTCATTCAAACAAAACAAGAAGAGAGGGAAATATGTTGAATTTTTCTCTAACGAAAGTTTTCTCACCCATTTGGTGACTGAGCCCACCCACATTCCTGATGTTCATACTCAGGCTCTGAATACTCTGGACTTATTTTCACATCACCCTGAAAAATACTCTATTGAGGTTCTTGCACCGCTGGGATCTTCGGACCATTGTCTAATCACAACTTTATTCCAAGTAGTACAAAACCCTGTCAGGGGCGAGTTCCAAAAGAAAGGTATGGTTTTACAATCGAGCTGACTGGACGGGTTTGAATAATTTATTTAAAACATTCGATTGGTCCACCTGTTTCGTTGTGCGCGATGTTAATGTTGCTGCTGATAGAATATCAAATATATAATATCAGGCACTATGCAAAATGTATACCTTCAGGCATGAAATCTACAAAACCAAGACAGGACTCTTTCTATACTGCTGAATGCAAATCGGCTAAAATTACAAAAGATCAGGCGAATAGGACTTTTTCAACAAACCCAACTTCGGAAAATAAGACTGCATATAGGCGTTCCCGAAATGATTATAATTCCCTAATTAACAGGGCCCACTTTGAATATGACCAATCATTAAGACAAAATCTTAAAATGTCCATCTGGCGGGAATTCTATTTGGTCTATGGCCAAAAATCCAAAACACTTATTCCTCGTCAATACCCAATCTTATTCATAACCACAAAGTTTTACAGGATCTGTTGAAAAGGCTAATCTTCTCGCTTCTCACTTTGCATCTAACTCTACTATTGCACCGACAAACCTTATTCCTCCCACTCTTCCTCGGGTCGAACAATCCATGGGCCAGATCAGATTCAGAAAAGAGTGGTAGCAAAAGATACTGGCAGCTTGAACGTCCGAAAGTCTTCGGGCGCAGATGTCATCTCGGCTAGGGTTTTGCGTGAATGTGCCTTTTCTCTGGCTGGGCCTCTTAGTAGACTGTTCCACTTGTCTTACTCTACAGGAGTTTTTCAGAATGTTGGAAGCTGGCCCTTGTACAACCTGTGAAGAAGAAGGAAGTCATTCCTCGGTTTCATCTTATAGGCCTATTGTCCTCACCTCGATTTTATCTAAA
Organism: Matsumurasca onukii; assembly: GCA_018831715.1. NCBI lineage: Eukaryota > Metazoa > Arthropoda > Insecta > Hemiptera > Cicadellidae > Matsumurasca > Matsumurasca onukii. Next base: position 17,718 of record JAHHFQ010000210.1, on the reverse strand, counting down.
GTAATGGAAACCATTATCAACCAGGGTCTTAAGAAGTACTCAAATGAAAATGGATTAATAAGCGACCGTCAATATGGATTTCGGGCGGGAAGATCAACAGGGGATCTTCACCTACTTAACCGAAAAATGGACCAAATCTACAAACTTTATCGGGGAAAGTGGTATTGTCGCTTTGGATATTTCAAAGGCATTTGATAGGGTATGGCAAGATGCTCTTTTATCAAAAATGTATTCTTTTGGAATAAATAAGTCTCTTGTTCAATGGACTAAAAACTTTTATTGGGTCGAAAATTTAAAGTTGCTCTGAATGGTTTTAGGTCTGCCTCTCATTCCACAAATGCGGGAGTCCCTCAGGGATCGGTTTGTCCCCACACTTTTCCTCATATTCATTAATGACCTTCTCTCCGCCACTTCTAATACAATTCACTCCTTGGACTTGGCTACTATTTATAAGGCATACATTAGACCGAAGATGGAGTACAATTCTATTGTTTGGGGGCGCTGGAAAAACTTCACTTTCTTTTCTTGACCAGGTCCAGAGGAAGGCTTTCAGGCTTATCGGTGATTTGAATGTTACCAAGGGGATGAAGTCTCTGGAACATCGTAGGAGTGTCTCATGCTTGACTACTTTTTTACCGCTACTACAACGGCCGCTGTTCTTCTGAGTTGAGCGAATGTATCCCTCCCAAAAGCACATTTCCGCGAAATACCTGTTTGGCTTCTTCCTCTCACGAACACAGTCTTCAACTGCTACCGAAAAATTTAAAATTCGTTCTTCAATCGCACAGCTAGGATGTGGAACAGCCTGTCTGGCTTTGATTTTCCGGGTAACTATGGCCTACAGCTTTTTTAAGACTCGTGCAAAATAAATATCTTCTCACTTATCCTATAAAAACCAATAAAACATAATGGCGCCGTGCTTTGGCATTATAAGGGTAGTAACAATCCTTTTGGCGTCTGCTAAACCATAAAAAAGTCGAATCCTGTGTCTCCTTAGGAGAGGACTACGACTAGTGCGAAGTCGGAAGCGTCTGCAGTTGAAATAAACTGGCAGTCAAACATAGGGAATCGTAGTATTGGCGGATTTATTAGTTTAGTTTTAAGGTTAAAAGAATGTTGGAATTGTTCTGACCAAATAAAAGATTGATCATTTTTAGGAGGTTGTTAAGACATTTGGCTATTTCAGCTAAGTTTTGTATAAATCTAGGGTAGTAATTGCAAAGGCTATGAATCTTCGTACGTCGTCTGAATTTTTTTGAAATTGGGTAACCTTCTATAGCTTTATGTTTCGAAGGGTCTGTCATGATGCCGTTTTCTGTTATGAGGTGTCCTAAGCAAATCAAGTCAGGTTTAAAGAATGAGAATTTTTCAGGGTTAAGTTTGAGGTTGTACTGTTGAAGTCTTGAGAAAACCTTTGCGAGATTTTTCTTTATGATGCTTTAACGTGCAGCCAAACATTATAATGTCGTTTATGTATAGAAATGCGTTTTCTTCAGTCCGATTTATGCAATAGTTAGCATCCTTTGGAAAGAGTTAGATGACATCTTTGGTCCAAATGGTAATCTTTTGTAATGGAAGTGTCCTGTCAAAGTTGAGAGGCTGTTAAAGATTTTAAGTTTCGGTAAGATTTATTTGTAAAATGAACTGGTCATGTCGAGTGTGCTGAACAGGCGTTCCCGTCCTATCTTATCTAAAACGTCTTCTAATCTTGTTAGTAGAAATTTGTTGTTAGCTATTTTGTCGCTTAACTTTCGGTAGTCTACTACTAGTCGCCATTTGGTTTCTCGTTTGTGCTTTTCTTTTTTATTAATAATAGGGGTGAGTTATAGGGGCTTGTACAATATTCAATCAGGTTGCTCTCCCGAAATAGCTTAGGCTTTCGCCGAGCAGTACTACATACAGCTTCAAGAAATACAATATCTTCTGACCGAAGATCCCTTGTGAACAACACTGTAGACCAATTCATAAGGCAGAAGGGCCTTACGGACGGAATATTTTGCGCGTCTCTTATTGATTTTACGGACGTAAGCAGATCGGATGATCCGGCATCCTATCTGGACTTTTCTTCAGCAGCGGCCGTCGAATTTCTCATAAGACGAGAAAACGCGAAAAATCGAGCAGACGCGATTTCAAACTTAGTTTTGAAAAGCTGCCTTCAGAGGCATTCAAAATTTTCGCAATTATTCTTAATAATTGCATAAATATTGGCTGCTTTCTAAAAAATGGAAAGTGGGCCGTATTTTTCCGATTCAAAAGCGGTAAAGACACAAGAATGGATAACTTCAGACTGGTGGCACTGATATCTGTGCCATCTAAAAACCTGAACTGACAATCAAGACGCCTTTAGTGGCCTTTTGCGACGACAATAATATTATACCAAATCAGCAGTTTGGTTTCAGTGCCGATCATTCCACTACCCATGACATCATTCGTTCTTTCAACTCTGACAGAGCAGTGCCTGCGTGCTTCTTGGACGTAGCCAAGACTTTTGACAGAGTTTGGCGGAGGAGCCTCATATATAAATTGATACGCTTCAGTTTCCCACCGAGCTGATCAGAGTTCGCCATAGCTTCTAAAGATAGGAGTTTCTTCGTTGAAATTGTTCAACATAAGTCAGTGGAACGTCATTGTTCTGCGGGCGTTCCTCGGGGCTCGGTTCTAGGACCAATACTTTAATATCTTCATCGCAGACATGCCCCTACGGCACGAGGAATGCTCAACCATTCTGTTCGCAGATGATTTGGTCACCTTCACTTCTGAAACGAATGCAAGCTTGGCTGTCGTCTCACTTAGAGATAGATTAGAATCCCTGACTCAATACTATAGTGAGTGGCGAATAGGAATTAACGCAAACAAGAGCAAGTTCATAAACTTTAGGTGACTTCCGCATAATGCTCTGTCACAAGCAGTAGCAGGAAGATGAGTCAAGGCCCATCTGATCCTTAACGGAACTTCAATGGAGAGGTCGAGGGCTATCAAGTACCTAGGAGGTGTGGTTTATCCACACACTTAAATTCGTCCATGTGAACCACATTATTTAAAAATGGCTACGACATACGGGCTATATCTCCGCTCATGCGAATATGGTCTGGCTTATCGACAAAGGTCAAATTGCTGCTCTATAGGCAGCTTGTAAGATCTATAGCAGCATATGCTTTTCCTGTTTTTTACTATAAACCAAAAGCGATGGACAGAATATTGACCTTCAAGCTAAAAATATTAAGAACTTGTACTGGCAAATTTTTTCGGTCTAATTGCAGGTACTACAACAAAAAACGCTCTGCGAAGGCGGCCACCAACGAAGGATTCGATCCGATGGACAAATTCGCCGATGAAGCCAACGAGTACGCATCCGCCTTCAAGATGCTGGAACAAAGGGACCAATTTAGGATGGACGACAACGATAGGATAAAATTCTACCTAACGATGCCTCCTATAGAGGATAATACAAAAGAAAAACAAAATTAAATATCTATTTATATATATAAATAATCTTCAATGTTAGTTACATACAAGTTTCACAAAATGTATAAAAATTAGTGACTCTTCTCTGCATTAGTCCGAGAATTATATGTCAATGTAAATATTAGAACTGTCATTGAAAATATTTCATAACTTAACGACAGTTAAAACACTTAAGAACGCTGGCCAAATGTAAATAGGCAGCAAGTATTTCTATAAATTAAAATAATATATCTTGTATATACTTCCCATTTCATTGTACATAGTATTATAAGGCTAATAAAGAAATTTTGAAATTGGATTGGATTAATACCATTTCCATGGCATGTTGGAGCTCTACACACTACACGAATGGCTCTAGCTAATAAATTCGCCAACCATTTACTTACTTTTAGATAGAACCTTTCATCTTTTACCAACTGTTAAACTTTTAACTAAACACTTTCATTTCAAAAATATATTTTTTTATTTTGGTAAAATAACTAGTAATAAAAATGTTCGCTCAAAAGGTTTGCTAATCGGATGTTTGACAAATAAGAGCTACACTTCTTTTAATCCAATGTGTAGTTTCTATACGAGAATTCAGTAGAATTGGAATAACATAGTTCGTTGAGTGACCTGTAGTTGATAACCTCCCTTGCGCTCAGCTGTTTTGATAATGGGCATTCGTATCTTGATCCTCCCATTAGTGAGAGATATCAGAATTGGCTAAGAAAGGAAAAATATGTTTAAATTCAATTTGTTTCAAGGGCTGTGTAGCTTTAATCACTTTAAAATGAATCACAGGCATTTTATTTATAAAATTTTTGGAATCTGTTCTTCTAGAAATTTGTTTGACCAATCCCAATTAGCGCCCTCAATAAAAGTCCATTTACATATACTCCATCTTCAGGTGGCTTCTCTGATCTGCAATATTTTATATGAATCAAGCCTAACATGATTTTCTCTCACTTTTCCCATTTAAAATTTCAAAGTCAAACGTCAATATATCAATCAGATTTTATATTTTCTGGCAAAGTTCTGCATTGCTCCAGTTAAAAACTTGCGTAAAAAAGAAACCAGAAATCCAAAATGTTGAAGGTTTCCCATTTCGTACCTAAAGAATAAGTATTATAGGCCAATTATTTTCGATGGTTTTATGACCTTACCATTTATGCAACCACTGCAGCCGATGGAAAAATCTTGAATATAAGACCAAGAGGTTTTAAACACGGATAAGAACATGCCATCCATTGCAGAGAACTTTTTTCTTAATATAGCTAAAATAACATTTTCTAATTCCGGTGTCATAACGATCAAACCATTGATTCCAGATTTTAAGGCACTGCACGTATGGCGAATCAAGTTTTGAAGTTTCGAAAACCTTTCCATTTCTTGAACAAGAACGGTGTTCATAGAATCATTGTAGGCTACAGGATATTTTGCTTTAGCACCTAAAATATCTAAGTTCTGTGGCATGTGTGTTTCAATTTGAAATATTGTATCGGTTACAAACCGATCGGTATTTGAACCTGCTCCATACATGGGGCTAATAATGTCGTAATTTATGACCATTGCTTCCAAAAGAGTCCTCGTTGTTTGCTTGCTGATCTCGAGTTATTGCAGAATTTGAGTGTAAACCATAGACTTCAGGCGATGGTAACGACTCAATATTTTCTTCTATATATCGAACTATTTCGCGATGCTCAGACTTTCGCGGAAGAATATAACATTCTTTATTTCCAAACATGTACTTGCTATTATTTACAACGTTTTCATTAACATTATCAGCTAATATCGTAACAATCGCTCTACGGTCCCATACATCCGTGACTCTTCCTCCATAATTACATTCACCGGTGAGATAAGTTATGGCTTCATAAGGAACATGCTCATACTGGTTTAAAAGCATCTAAGCATTTATAATCATGCATTAGATAACCAAAGAGTAAAATAGAATGAAACTGGTTACCTGTAATTGTTGAATTGATATCATAAAAATCAAGATTCGTTAAACTCATACTGAATATTCCACCCCAAGGGACCAAATTTTTGTCGTTCTTGAACAATAGCATGGAAAAACATACTCCAAAAAGAAGTCTTGTGAACGATCTATCTTGTTTTGAACATCCTGCAGTGAATTTAACTTGCCTAATTACTGTCATTAGGACCGTTAAAGCTATCTTACCAGTGTAGAAAACAGGGTCGTTCATTGGCTCTGAGTTGGTACGAAACAAATTCTGCTGTCCGTAGGGAGGCTCATTAGTCATCTTGATTCCATTTTGTAACATTGCCACGGGAAATTTTCACTAGGATAGCTTGTTAACCAAAGACGAAATGTTGCTGAAATTTACAAAATACTTAGATAAGCGGCTTTTATTATGACAAATAATAAATGTGTATGGATCTTTAGCAAACCTCATACACACACACACACACACACACACGCGCATACACACATACACACAGTCGCGCTGAGCTCATGCATTATAAGGGTATTAATAATCAAATCTTGAGGAAAGAAAATCTATGTATATGGTCTCCATTACATTTAATATATCAAACAAAATGTAGCATGGCTACCAGTTTGAAAAAGATTGTTCTATTCGTCCAAATTTTTGACAGCGTTTTGTTGGACATAAGATTTATGCTCATATACGTTTGAGCTTTATAAATAGAGTCTTGAGTAGATTATAGAATATTTGATTATATACGTAAGGTAAACCTTGAGAAAGACGATCATAAAGGGAAAACTTCTTAAGTTTTTCTCAATATGCTGAGGAATTTTGATACACATAAAAGAAAGACAAAGTTTCACTTTCAATTATTATTCTAGGGACTTTAGGATAACAAAAATCAATATGTCATCCCTTCGAAAGAGCACAACTTGGGAAGAAAGAATTAAAAGAAGAAAAAGAATATTTTATATTTTAGTTTTTTACCTATTTCTATCAATAGGTGTATTCTAAATAACCTAACTTTACAACATATTTTTCATATTTTTTATTATAATTAATAGTGAGCTACAAGTTAAACCACCAAACCAAGGTAAAAATCGAGAAAACGTCATAAAGTAAGCATACGATGTATTTTCTTTTTTTGGTGGTATTTTTAAATTGGCAGTCTTTTCCAAATTAAAGACTTGACCAATACTTCAGCTTTAAGAGTTTAAGATTTTCTCATGTGAGATCTCAAACTCTTAAAATGGAAAACAAATAAAATTGGATTGGACATAAAGCTTAGAAGATAGCAGCGAAAACCATTTTGAAACTCTGTGCCTACTAATTGTTTGAAACGAAAAGGGTATGAAAAAATAAAGCTTAAAATTACATGAAATATGATGGTCATCTAAATTTTCCCCAAATGTACTCTAGTTTTGGCATCCACGAAGCAGCTAAATGACAGTTCTGCAAACAAACCCAATAGCCATTGTCTTTTGCCTGTTCTATCATTGCTTGTGCTATAGGACCTTGTCCTTGACCCAGCGATATACTCTTGAAATTTTCTTCAAATCCCATTCTTTCTGCAAATAGAAGTAGTGCAGTTAAAGGGTCAGCTCAGGACTTAAAATAAAAATTAATGGAGTCAGTGCCGTTGAATCATCAAACGATTTAGATATATCAAAGGAGGAGGAGTGATGAATTTTGAACCCATTTCTGCCTACCACATGGTTTCGTATTGCGAGAAAAACTTTATCTGGTCGTAAGGCTTTAAAATTATAATTTTTTCGAATCGATTAGTTCTATTATCCCAAGGTTCTGGAAGAGAAGCAGTTTCTGGATTTTTGTGATCGTAAAACTTTTGCCATTCTTTGAGATTTAAAGTAAATGATTTTACAAAGCTAGTTAAGGTTGGCAAATTTTCAAGACGCAGTATATTACACCATTGTCTTACTTATCCAAGTTGAATCTGGATTTTCATACAATGTTGACTCTGTTGTGTCACCAGTGACCATTAAGTGAGATAGATAATTGACGTCGATTTGGTTAGTGTGCATCATGATCTTAGTTGTTAAAATGAAGAAAAGCTTGTCTTTTTCAAATATAGATCTGCAAACTTTTTCATATAAATTTTGTGTGATTGTGTCTACAAGAAATTTCACCCGTCTTGGTAAGTTTTGATTTATTTGCAGTTTCAATCGAATACACATATAGATTAATATACCAATTTAAAGAAAATTGGTACATTAAGTCCACGTTTGGCAAATTTGTGATGCAGTAGTACAAAACAGATGAATGTGAAGAAACTGGTTTATAATTTTGCCGAAATATTTCTATTTTTATTGCAGTCTCTCGTGATGCAGCTTGTTTCGACACAATACTTGTCGATAATTTTCTTGATTCACCTAGAATTTGTATTGCAGCTTCATTTTCAAGAATGTCGCCAATCAGATGACGAAAGTACGTAAAATCATATCTTCAGCTTCTTTAACGCAGCTTGGTTATTGGCTCCTTCTAATGTAAGACTTTCTCTTAGCTCTTGTAAGTCTGGCCTTTCTTTGCCACTACAATATAGCAATTGATCATCAATCCGCTTTGAGTTAAAGAAAAATTAATTATCGTTACTTTATTAAACGTTTCGGGATGAAAATGAGGGTTTCTAGCACTGCAGGTCATGTAAAGACGAAAACTATTTGATAAAGGAATTATGTTATCTCCTAAACTAATATATGTCTGATTATGCTGGATAAAGTATTTTTCTTTAATATTGGGTCGAGAGGGACTTCTAGCTCGTCTAAAATATTTTCGATCAGTATAGGAGTGCCATTCTCTAGGGCTACAGCGATGATTTTCATGTAATTCCTTGACTGAACTTGACAACTTGGAGTCGATTATTTCTTTCCATATTTTTATCCATTTATTTGCTTGGCTTTGGGGATCTATAAAAGGCTATATCGGCTTGAGTTGTCTGCTATTATAGCATTCTCTGTCGAAAAGTTATCCTTGGGTAGTCCACAAATATTCCATGATTGAATTGATATATCTGATCCCAAGGTGTTTATAATGCTGAAAAAATCGAGCATGGAATTCTCAGTTCAATACATTTTCAAACCATTTTCAATGCATTGATTTCTGTAGGTAGCTGTTAGAGTTGCCAAATAAGCAATCAATCCACAAGAAGAAGAATATCACCAGGTAAGTTGTTAAATTTTTTTTGTAAATTATCAGCCTCTTCTGTCCATCGTACTTTTCGCCACCTAAACCACCGATAAGAGCTTCAGCTCGATCAAGTTTATTTTGACAAAATTCTGCCTCATTTTGTGTGCGCTTCAGTTTGCATTGTTGCTTTCAAATCGGCGTTTAGCAGAGCAACTTTTTTCTAAGGCGTTAGCCATTTCTCGCTTTTCTTCCAGAATTTTCATCGTGTCAGAGTATTCCTTTTCAGCAGCTTGAAGCTTAGCTTTTTTGGTGCAACAATTTTAGCTACATTATCATAGAGATCCATTGCTATAATCCATTTGCACAAGCCTTCTGCGGCGCTCGATGCCTTAGCTACAGTTGCTGGCTGGAAGTCTTTATGAGAATAAATTCTTTACGAATTTTTTTATTATTTCTGGATTGATATTGTTTTTATCAAAGTCTTTTAAGGATTGAAGAAAATTCATATCTCCTAATATCCTTTTACTTGGGCCCCAATAGTCGTTGGTCATTTTACGAGGCGGGATCAGCAATTCTATCGGGAGCAACATTTTTATTACGCAAACTGCAGCTGAGTTTTATGACTGATGGAGGATTTTTCATCGATTTGACAAAGTTATATCAGGTGGCTTAAGAGTATTCAATGCTTGTATAGCATCTTCCAGAACTGGGATCGCTTGAGCAAGATCTATTTCGCATTCATCTTTCAAGGCTTGGGCCGCCGAAGCTTGAACTCCAGCAACCAGCTCATCATTTTACCTGCTCTGCAGCTGCACTTTTAGCCAAGTTTCATTATTAATTTCTTTTAACATTTGCCACGGAATTTTCGCCATATATACTAGTTTTGGCTGCAATGTTTCAAGTTCTTTTTTCATTTCAGCTATTGCTACAGAAGCATTTTTAACGTTTCCAATCCCCCAATGTATCTCATTTGAGAGACATTAACATTATTTTGCGTTTTATAAATTAAACTCTGGAATGATCTGATCAATGCAAGAAATGATGCGTTTGTGATATATATTCTACTAGTTGCTGTTTGAAATTCAGCCACAGTTTTAATTACGTTGCTATGGAAATATTGACAAGCTTCGATAATAGAGTTTTTAACTGCTTCAGATTCTACGTTAATATCTTTTAGTGATATCTTAGCAACCATTTGTAAAAGCTTCAGGGGCAACTCTGGAACCAGTCAATAGTGCAACAATTTACTAGTGACGAAATAACCGAATCCTATTCCTTAGATTGCCTCCAATTGGAGATAAACATAAGATTATGTGTAATTTCTGTTTGCATCGATTTACAAAATATGAAAATACTTGATTTGGGGAAATATCAATATTTCGATTTCCTCCTGGGCATCTAACCGAACCATTTCTAGAACTTCTTGTTTCTCATCAATAGCAAATATATTTGGTACTTCTCCTTGGTTGAGCAAACAGTCTATGTCTTGAAGGAATAAATCCATTGTTATTTGGTTTCCGTCATCAAGAATACTGTGTGCTACTCCTCAACTTCTTTCAAGATGTTTTCACATCGTCATGCCAATCAATGGGTCCATAATTTTTTGTTATTTCTGGTTTGGAACAGTGAGGTTTGGCATAAAATTGCTGCTAATTTTGTTAAAGATTGCCTGCCGGAACCTCCAACTCCTATCAACAAAGCAACACCTTGAATGGAAATGCTTTGCAAATACTCAAATGTTGCAATGCGAATGTAAAAGTGTTATATCCATTTTTTCGCTTTGTTGCATTATATTCCTCAAGTTTGAATAAGCCAGTCTAGCAAATGATTCAATGGATATAACTTCTTCATATCTCCTCATCTGGTTCATTATCTTCGTCAAGAAGTACACACCAAAAGTATTTCGTTGGCTGTGTCCAATGTAAAAGCCGCCGAAGTTTCTGCGGATTTTCTTTTATTTTCGATATACTCATCGAAAATATTTTCAACTTTTCTTTAAAATTTCTTTTACACATTCATTCAGATTGTTAAACATAAACTGCTGATCAACCTTATCAACTAGTCGATCATAAAATATTCGCATTGTCTCATGGTACCATAACCTAGCAAACATTTTTTGTTATCCCCAACAGACTCTTTTTTAAGCAAGGAACAGCCAGCGACTACTCGAGAAATATCTCGATTAAATACATAATGAGATTTTCAGGGTTGCTGGAAGCCATTCCCCAATGCGCGACTGTAAATTTGTTGTGTGGCAGCAATTATTTGTTTAGCAACACCAAAAATATCAGTCCCATGACCAGATTTTTTAATCCATTAATTAGAACATTTACGAATATTTTATTCATTGATTCTTCTGAAAATGTATTAATGGAAAAATGTTAAAATGAGATAAAAATCTTGCGTAGACATCTTGGCGGCTTCCACCCGGCAGGCCACTTGCACAGATAAAGAAGATCATTCAGACAGACTTTAGTCATATCTTTGAGGTCATAAAGTAGCCATAGTCAAATAATTGTCTAAGTAGTTCTAGCGGAGGTTGCGCTCCGTATAGTTCTTTTTGGCAGACTCATCGTCAACAAAAGAATTGCCACTTCCTTTCGGAGGGCCATAATGCCACGTTTATGTTTCGAAAGCTAAAGAGTAAAAGATTACCAGAGACTGATTTTAAAGCATTCACCTTACTTTTGATATTAAAAGTTCTTGTGTTTGATTTGCCGTTATGTTGACGGTAAAAGTTATATAACCGCTTGTATAGTTATCCGCATTCAAGCTATTTATCAAATAATTTTGGATGTAGACACTTTTACCAGTACCAGTCGGACCAACTAGTAGAGTTTCTTCCGATGCTACAAAGATTCGTTTTAAATTTGAATTAAAAATATGTCTACTACGTTTTATATGCATTTCAACAGGTACATATACCGGACAGTATCGATTGTAGGTACTTGAATCCCATATGAAGTTTCTTCGGCTTCCATCCTCCTTACTAAATCTGGCCAGTGTTTCCACATTCCTTTTTGCTTAAACACGAAAACATAGTCTACCAACAGCCCATCCGTAGGAAGACTTATCTCGACTTTCTCTATAGTTTGGGGAATTGGATAGGTGTCGTTCAGCCTCCATAACTAAATAAAAATTAAATAATTTTGCTTGGTTTCCATTAAATTAAAATTCAATGAAATATAAAAACATCCCAACTTCAATTTCTCATACAAACGAGATAGATAAAACTTTAATTTGGTTTAAGTTTACATATACACATTATATATATATATATATATATATATATATATATATATATATATAAGTGCAACACAAAGAGACAATCGGGCTTAAGGGCTATTCAAAAAGCTAGGCGTGTTTGGTTAGTAAACGAGCTACAAAGAGGCTATGCCGAAATCGCTGCATTAGATGCCAAATCATATAAACTTTACCAACAAATTACATCTAAGACGACAGCATTGCAGCTGGATTTGTTCATGGAAACCTGGTTCAGGTTTATTATGACTGTTTAAAACATAATCGCACGAGCTACATTCAAAACAGGAAAAACTTCAAAAGATTTAAAGGAAATTCAAAACTAATGCGAGGCATAAAGGAAGTAAATTTATCCTAATTTTGTCGTGAATAAATCTTCCATAAAACTTTAACTTCATGAAATTAATATCTTAAACAAAGTGAACTTCGCCCTACCTAATAAACAGATGCCTCTTAGGGTGATAGTCGTCGATACAGAGTCAGCATCAAAATTTATGAAAGAATAATTCGGATAAAATTTGATATGACTTAGAAAGAATATCTCATTAAATCTCAATATCATCCAAAGTAAAACACATAAAATCTATGATACCAGTGGTCAAGGGCCAAATTTCAGGGGGCAGTCTTCTTGAGATACTGGAAAATCAGGGTTTGGTGGGTGTAGAACACTATCCATCGAAAATGGGGGTCCTCCCGCGGAAATTTTGAAATTTTGAAATAGTAAATAGTAAGTTTCAACGTTATTTTTTGGATTCGAGTTGTATTTTTTTTTATTTGTGGTTTACATATACAATAGCATTATACGACAAACTACAAATATTAAAAATTTTGTATTTTAAATAGTAAATAGTGAGTTTTACATTACTTTTAGGTTCTAGTTTTATTTATTTTTGTATATTTAGTTGCACATAGGTTTTACGCTTACAGCTCAAACTGTTATTTATTAAATATAGAATACATTGTAAGGCAGTAAAACCGTGCATTTTTTTTTTTTTTGCAAAAATTGTGTATAAATAATTTATTTCCGTTAAAATTGAATACATTGCAAAAGAGAGACAAAGTTTTTATCAAACTCTGCTCGAATATTGTAATAATTATATAAAATATAATTGCTATATAGCTACCCTCAGTCTACTATGTAGTAGGTATAAGAGTCGTAGCTCATTTGGTTTCGTTCATGCTCTTCTTATTCATTAGTATTCTTTTCTTCATTTTAAATAAATTTGTTATCTCCTTCATGAAAGTTGACAAGTTGTTTATGTTTTTTATTTCCTCGCTAAGTCCGTTTGCAATTCTGCAGCACTACTAACTAGTCCTTGCCTACCACGTTCAGTTCTTGATGTATTTATTCTAAGGTGATTTCTTGTTCTTGTGTTGTATGTGTGAATATCGGAGTTTGTTATATATGTCAGGTTTATTTTTTGTTAATCTGTAGGATTTTATAAATAAATTTTAATTTTTCGATTGTTATTATTTGTGTTATGGTAAATCTTCCTGCTACTTTATACACCAGTTTCGTCGGTGTTCTCAGTGCAACTTATGTTTAGAGTTTTAAGAGCTTTAGTCATGACTCTTTTGATTTTCATCAAACTACTGTTTGGTGTATGAGACCAGGCTAAATTCCGTATCTAATCCTCGACATTATATTGTCCTAGTTTGGATTATGTTGAATTCTTCAATGTTTCTAAAATTGTACTGGATGGTTCTTCTCTCGTAGCAAAACTTGTTTGAAGGTATTCTGGGCACATCTTGTGCCTTATTTTAAACATCTTTGGTTTATGTTGAGGCAGTTTAGTGTTCGAACATATTTGATGATGTTTGTCGGGTATAATGGTTATACTTAGTAGTATTAATTATTCTGATGGCTTTGTGTTGTAACTTGCGAAGTCTCGTTCTGCACAAATCGAGCGTATTTTAATTTCTTTTCTGTGATAATATATGTGATAAGAGCATTACAGGGTAATGGCAGAAGTAGTCGTTGATAGGAGTGATCCCCATTTCCATTCAAAAATTGATATGGATGGCCCGTATATTGATAAAAAATCCTTTGAAAAAAATACAAACTGCTCCGGGGCAATATCCCACACTTTGCAACGTTTTCGGTGGCGAAGTGGAAAATGAATATGATGCCGAGTTATTTAAATGTACCTTGATGTATGGTTTACCTAAGATTCATAAGGAGGGTAACAAATATCAACCCATAGTTGATTATACGTTGGCTCACTCTTATAAACTATCAGAAATTTCTACGTGAGCCTTTCATAAACTAAAGCAATTTTTTTTTTTGGTTAAGGTAAGCAGACGCCAAAGGGATTGTTATTACCCTTATAATGCCAAAGCACGGCGCTACTATGTGTTATTACTTTATGTAGGATAAGAAAGAAGATGTTTATTTACACGTGTCTTAAAAGTTGCAGGTTGTAGTTACCCGAAAATCAAAGCCAGTTAGGCTGTTCCACATCCTGGCTGTGCGGTTGAAGAATGAATTTTAAATTTTTCGGTTCGAAGTGGAAGCAGTTGAAGACTGTGTTCATGAGAGGAAGAAGCCAGGCGGGTATTTCGTAGGAATGTGCTTTTGGGAGGGATACATTCGCTCAACTCAGAAGAACAGCGGCCGTTGTAGTAACGGTAAAAGTAGTCAGGCATGAGACATTCCTACGATGTTCCAGAGACTGCATCTTTTTAGTAATATTCAAATCACCGATAAGCCTAAAAGCTTTCCTTTGGACCCTGTCAAGAAAAGAAAGTGAAGTTATTCCAGCGCCTGCCCAAACAATAGAATTATACTCCATCTTTGGTCTAATATATGCCTTATAAATAGTAGCCAAGTCCGTGGGAGAGAAATACTTTTACATCGCTTAAGAAATCCAAGCCCCTAGAAGCATTTTTTGCAATTTTAAAGACATGTTCATTCCAACGCAGCTCCCCGCACACCGTCATGCCAAGAACTGAAAGATTTTCCTCCCCCTAATGGTGCACCATTCATTAAGAGCTGCCGAGAAGCAACTCTTTTCTACAAGAGAGGAGGCAGTGCTGTGTCTTAGAAGAGTTGAATTCCATGCGGTTTTGTTTCCCATTCAATAATTGTGTCGAGGTCTAGTGCAAGTGAATCGAACATTTCTACGTTTCGATTCCACAATAGACGAGTTGGTCTTTAAATTAGGAAATTCATATGTGGAGCTAAGCGTACTGTCATCAGCAAAGGAGTGAATTGTATTAGAAGTGGCTGAGAGAAGATCATTAATAAAAATGAGGAAAAGGGTGGGGACAAAACCGATCCCTGAGGGACTCCAGCATTTGTGTAATGAGAGTTAGACCTAAAACCATCCAAAGCAACCTGAAATTTTCGACCCAATAAGAAGTTTTAGTCCATTGAACAAGAGACCTATTTATTCCAAAAGAATACATTTTTGATAAAAGAGCATCATGCCATACTCTATCAAATGCCTTAGAAATATCCAAAGCGACAACACCACTTTCCCCAGAAAGTTTGTAGATTTGGTCCATTTTTCGGTTAAGTAGGTGAGAAGATCCCTGTTGATCTTTCCGCCCGAAATCCATATTGACGGTCACTTATTAGTCCGTTTTCATTTAAGTACTTCATAAGACGCTGATTGATAATGGTTTCCATTACTTTAGATAAAATCGAGGTGAGGGCAATAGGCCTATAAGATGAAACCGAGGAAGAACTTCCTTCTTCTTCACAGGTTGTACAAGGGCCAGTTTCCAACGTTCTGGAAAAACACCTGTAGAGTAAGACAAGTGGAACAGTCTACTAAGGGCCCAGCCAGAGAAAAGGCACATTCACGCAAAACCCTAGCCGAGATGACATCTGCGCCCGAAGACTTTCGGACGTTCAAGCTGCCCAGTATCTTTGCTACCACTCTTTTCTGAATCTGATCTGGCCCATGGATTGTTCGACCCGAGGAAGAGTGGGAGGAGTAAGGTTTGTCGGTGCAATAGTAGAGTTAGATGCAAAGTGAGAAGCGAGAAGATTAGCCTTTTCAACAGATCCTGTAAAGTCCTTGTGGTTATGAATAAGATTGGGTATTGACGAGGAATAAGTGTTTTGGATTTTTTGGCCATCGACCAAATAGAATTCCCGCCAGATGGACATTTTAAGATTTTTTGTCTTAATGATTGGTCATATTCAAAGTGGGCCCTGTTAATAAGGGAATTATAATCATTTCGGGAACGCCTATATGCAGTCTTATTTTCCGAAGTTGGGTTTGTTGAAAAAGTCCTATAGGCTTGATCTTTTGCAATTTTAGCCGATTTACATTCAGCAGTATAGAAAGAGTCCTGTCTTGGTTTTGTAGATTTCATGCTTGAAGGTATACATTTTTGCATAGCGCCTGATATTATATTTGATATTCTATCAGCAGCAACATTAACATCGCGCACAACGAAACAGGTGGACCAATCGAATGTTTTAAAAAAATTATTCAAACCCGTCCAGTCAGCTCGATTGTAAAACCATACCTTTCTTTTGGAACTTTTCTTTGACAGGTTTTGTACTACTGGGAACGAAGTTGTGATGAGACAATGGTCCGAAGATCCCAGCGGTGCAAGAACCTCAGAGTATTTTTCAGGGTGAGATGAGAAATAAGTCCAGAGTATTCAGAGCCTGAGTATGAACATCAGGAATGTGGGTGGGCTCAGTCACCAATTGTGAGCAAATTTTCGTTAGAGAAAATTCAACATATTTCCCCTCTCTTGTTGTTTTGTTTGAATGACGCAGCCAGTTAGCGTGAATTGAAATCCAGCCAAGGCAATTTCAGCCTTGGGGTATTTAGCCAGGATATCGGAGATAGAATCAGAGATTAAATCGAAATAGTCACAAGTTCCAGCAAAATCTAAATTGGGCTCCTGTAAATAAAACAATAAAAATATGCTGAGCGCCAACCTTAAATTGGATCCACATAAAATTGAGTTCTGGACCGGAGGAATTGTTGTACCGGGAAGAATTTGGAATGGTATATCGTCGCGAATGTATGTAGCGAGGCCTCTATGCGAAATGAATAAAGGGATTAGCGTATAGCCTTTATGTTGAAATCACAAAGATAGGAGTCTGGAGAAACTTGCGTTTCCGTTAAACACAAGACAGAAGGCCTCATGAGAGAGAGATGGTGGTGAATCTCTCGAAAATTGGAATTAAGTCCACGGATGTTACAAAATGAACATTAAATGATTTCATTAGTTAGTATTTTAGATAAATTGTAAAAAGGAATCAAAGCATCAAAGAGTTTAAAAAATTTTAAACAAATAAATAAACTTAAATGATGAACAAGGCATCAACAAATACTCAAAACGTCTGGAAACAGTATTTTAACCTAGAAACCAGATTTTTAAGTTAAATTTATTTTACCTGTATTCAAAGAAAAGTATCCTGATTCAAAACTTCTTACCTTGAGTTGACGCTGAACCTTTCAGGTGAGAGTCCAGAAAATCGTTGGGTTTTATTCACTGACACTCACACACATACGAAAAAGGAAAAACAGCAGATTGTTGTCTGCACCGAAAGGGTCGTAAACGAAAAGCAATTAACACACAATAGATCAACGGAACTAAATTTTTCACTAATATCTACCTGCCCGAAATGATTTAATTGTTTGTTTTGTTTTTGTTTTGTTGTAAATTTTGCTAAGACATTGATAAAATTATATTTCTGAAGTTAGCTAAAATATTTACCTTGAAAAAACTAAAAAATTTTAAAAGATAACTTTTTTTAATTTGCTCTATAAGTTAAGTTAAATTCAGTTTAATCCTTGTTCAAAAGCATTGTTACATATGTTTGATTTAGAATATAGGCTATATCCTTTTTAAAAGCCCATGATTATGCTTTAGACGAAAGTATCTTTTTTTCTTACTTTGAGACAAAAAGAGTTTGATCAACTTATACCAGGACTTTAGAAGG
>JAHHFQ010000209.1:0-60321 GCA_018831715.1 Matsumurasca onukii | reverse complement strand
TTGACAAAATGTTTTGGTAAGAACATTAACCCCATTTCTCCTTTACGATATATAATATATATATATATATATATATATATATATATATATATATATATATATATATATATATATAGTATATATATATATATATATATAAATGTATTGTATAATATATATATATATATATATATATATATATATATATAGTATATATATATATATATATATATATATATATCATCAGCTGTTATCACAGCTAAGTTAACGTTACGAACATTTTTCTACTCTTAATCATGTTGATTCAGGTTCAGTCGTGGCACAAGAGATCGCAACCCATGATCCGTTAAGTGTGCATTGAAGGTTGGTCTTGCCTTTGGGATAGAGTAAAGAAACAAATCAAATTTGACCTATCAGCTTGTAACTGTGTTAATGTATTGAAAATATCAAAAAAGGGTCAATGAATTGAATTTAAAATTATATATATATATATGTTATATATATATATATATGTATATATATATATTATAATTCATATATATATATATATATATATATATATATATATATATATGTATATATATATATATATATATATATATATATATATATATATATATGTATTTATATGTATATATATATATATATATACTTATATTTATATAATTATT
This sequence comes from Matsumurasca onukii, assembly GCA_018831715.1. Classification (NCBI taxonomy): domain Eukaryota; kingdom Metazoa; phylum Arthropoda; class Insecta; order Hemiptera; family Cicadellidae; genus Matsumurasca; species Matsumurasca onukii. Next base: position 59,671 of record JAHHFQ010000209.1, on the reverse strand, counting down.
ATATACATATTATATACATATATATACATATTATATATTATTATTATTTTTATAGAAAGCGTTTGATATATATATATATATATTACATACATATACATATATATATATAAATATATATACATGTGAAAGATGTATATATATATTATATAATATATATATAGCATATATAAAGAAAGAAAGAGATATATAGTATATATATATATATATATATATATATATATATATATATATATATATGGAGTATATATACAAAATAATGAATATTTAATGTATGGAAATAGATGGAAAGGAATGGAAGAGAATGAAATGGAGGATGAGAAGGAGCATGGACAGGGTTTAGGCATATGTAGTCCCCACAACGTGTTCAAATGTTTAATGTGGTTTCCACGCAAGTGCTGATGGAGATACACGAAACAATAACAAAACCAGCCTGATGTGGAATGGTTGTAATTGTTTTAGGTGTGTTTATGAGCACCACCTCGTTTGTGCCGTTGTTCGTAAACGCACATTTTGAAAAGATGAAAATGTTTTAATATCTTACAACAATTTTAAAACCTTCTGTCCATTTGTACGTCCGTTCAGTATCTAGAATTTTCGACACATAATCACATTTTGAATTTTAAACACTTTGTAAATATTTTTGTAGTAAAGCCTTGTTAAAACTGAAAATATTCTAACAATTTAGGTCGACGATTTCAATTTCGCTCACTACAATAATACTAATAATTTACAAAAACATTAATAACCAAAAGAAATTCAGTTACCTTTCAATTTCTAGTTCACAATTGTTTAATTTGATACATAATTTAATAAAATTACAAAATTATGTAAAACAAATGTTTGCTGAACATAAAAAGATTTTTTTTTAATATAAAAACTTCACTTATTCGCTATAGCTTGATACTTTGGGATGCTCCTTGCTCAAAAAAAAAAAAATTTGTTCAGTTTCATTTGATTTTTTAATGGTTGTATCCACTTCGTTTTGTAAAAGAATCCTTCACTCCCTTATGGGTAGTTGTGAAAAAGCAAACTTTATTTCACTTCTAGTTCTAGGTACTAACTATGATCTAGTTTATCACTCAAGCTGACTTGTGGTTTGTCTTCTCATTATCCTTACAGTTTTTGCCAAATTCTTTAGGCTCTGTGTCTATGTTAAAAGAATTTTTTTTAAAGAACCACTTCTTCACACACTTAGTTAGAATTTATTATTGCAATTTTTTGTGCCATTTACCAAGCTACAATTTTTTCTAACTATCTTACATTTTGTCTTAGTCATTTGGTAATAACAAAGATCCTACCCAGTAAGTAATGTAGAAATGTTCACCAACCTACACTGACCACTGTCGCATTTGTTTTTCCTAATTTTTCTGTCAAATCAATAACATTTTGTTACATTTATCTTTATTTCAATACATGCATGTGTTTTTTTTGTTTGTATCAAATGCTTGTATACTAATGAAAGTTATTATTTTCTCGAAAAATAAAAAAAGGCGAACCTCATATTGCCGTTAATATTTCTGTAAAGAAAAGCGCAGGCGAATGCCGTAATTCATTCATTATATTCTTTGATGTTTCATAAAAGGGACAAAATGTTTCTACAATATTTTTCAACAATTATTGATTGAGCAGGGAAAGTTTTGGTTAACGCTTTATAGTCAAGAAAATAAAAATTCAAGCGGAGTGTTTAGGTCGTTCGTTAAGCAGGCAGCCTGAAAAGTATGCTGCATGAACAAAACTCCTTTTGAGAGTATTAGACTATGTGCCAACAGGTGTTAACCGAGTAAAGGATGAAAATGCATGCTATGTTTGTTTTCTGCAACTTAAATATGATATCTACGAAGATTATATTCCATACGATATACGAACACCAGGTTTGCTTGCCCTTTGTTGCCATTGCTTAGTATGATAGCTATCAAGCTTACAAATATACAAAATGGTATTCAAAAGCTCATCTCCTTTCATAAGAAGTTTTGAACTACACTATAATAATGGCATACCTGGTAGTTTGATTGGAGAGGTACTTCAGAATCGTGGAATACGTTATCAAGTCAAGCAAAGGAAATGTTCTTTCAATGATGTCAACTACCGAAAGTTATGGTGATGAACGCTTCTCCAACAAAAGATACTATTACCAAAGGTGAGAATATACTCCATAAAACTCCTATGCAGCATGAATCATACTTGAGTCTGAGAGAGTATTTATTCTCACATACCCTAGATTCTAACACAATGAAATTAACTTTGTGGCCTTTTCTACTGACCAAACATTTATATTAAGAAAAAGAATTTAGTTTTTGATATTTTTCGTATTTAAAGCTGCCAATACAACATAGGAGGATAAAATTCTGACCACACAGGGTAAGCAGATACTATCAAACCCGTGAAAGTGTGTGTTCTAGCCAGACCACCCGTATAGGATTTTAAACGTGAATATAAAACCGTTTACGAATTGTATTGGCTATGAAAAGATGTCTATTCTAGCCTGTATTTCCCATTAGCAAAGTTAACGTTGTTGCGTTTGTTCTAGTCTACGAATTTAGAAAGAACATTACAAAACTAGAAAATTACAAAGAACAAAGCTTCTCATACAATAAAAAATTTTTAGAATGGTCAGAGAAATACACAAATCACAACACTTTTCCACGTAGGATGATTAAAAGCCTAAACAGTCAGGGTAACCCATCACCACCGTACCCTAAGTAGCGTCGATATATATGAAAAATACTGTGTAGCAATAAGTTCAAGGGCTTAGTGCTACTCCCTATTTACTCAGATATAAACAACACAGCGCTAATTCCTTTAAATCAAACGAGATATTAATATTTTAAAGGCTCAGCGAGTTGTGAGATATTATAAGTTTCAGAATTAGATCAGACGATCATTCGAAATTTCATAAAAGATGCTATATCTCGTTTTCATACTGTTGTTCATTATGAAGAAAGATTGCATCGACTGAATGATGGATGAACCAATTTGAAGAAACTGATAGTCACATTCGAGAGATTAAAAAACTTTCACAAGAGCATGAATACGTCATTAATAACTATTGTGAAATGTATGGAATAGCTAGCAAATACAGAGAAATATTTGTTTGAAATTATTTTATTAATTCATAATGCCTCACATCTTATAAAATATCAGCTGAGCTCCATTAAGGCGAGGTTTTTCAAAGAACAACTAGTCAAATTATTGCTGGTTTGGTACGAAAACAAAAAACTTTAATAATGTTTTACAGCTGCTTTTTAAAGATTCATTGAATGCCTCTGTTAACGGACTCAAACCTTTTGTGTACGAGCTATTGCCTCAATTGATAAAATGGCTCTTTATTTACGATCCACAATGTCTTTATTGAATTAAAATGTGTTTGTTACTAAGAACAATAAGAAATGGAAAAGAAAAAAACGTGAACAATGTTATAAATTGGCAGTGATAATAAGATAGTTTGAGTATTAGTGAATCGACAAGTGAGTATTAATAATTCAACAAGTGCCAAGATAATGGCTTTGGCTTAAGGTGTATACATAATAAGAAATGCATTTTACAGCTTAAGCTCCAACATCCTCCCACTTGAGGGGACGAAATTCCACCAACTGGTAGCCTGCTTGCTCGAGCTGCCGCGCAATGAATAGCGCCGTTGGCAGTCTTAAATGTAACCACCTTGACGATGCCATCTCTTCCAAGAACGGTCTCATTGATTTGGCCAAGCATTCATTGCAAAGCAGGTAAGTTTTCTTGCTGTATCAGCACAACATCGCCATTTCTAAGATTATTTCCACGAGATAGCTACTTACACCATGATTTTGAAGAGTCTGCAGATAATCCCTGTAAATTACTGTGCAGCGTCCGCGACGTGCTGTAAAGTGCTGTAATGCGTTTAGAAAACTGTTTATTAATGATATACACTACGTCGACGTAAAGTGGTTTAAAATAGGCCGTTAAAATCTATACAAAACAAATTTAATAGACCTGGATTGCTGAACAAGCAACTCTGGAAGAACAGCCATTAGCTGACGGTTTTCTACTGGTTTAGCTTTGCTTAGAGAATGCAGTTATGAACTGTTGATCGAGCAACAACCTTGCCATGAAGGCCAGAACGATTGAGAGCAATTGCGAGTAAACTTTGGTTTCCAGCATTATGGTTAACAGTGTGAAGATGATTAAAATAACGTACGAGTGAACATGTGATTTGTGGACAAAAATGTTGGATGCTTGTTTTCATATAACAGCGGATCATTTTGCAAACTACCACCGACTCTCAAAATTTCCTGATTGCCCAGGAACGGTCAAAGTGTTCTGATGGCGCTTTTTCTTAAATTTAATCGACTGCCCTGATAACTTTAATTTCATTAAAATCTCAGTCATTTGTGTTAGTTTCGCAATTACCAACAACACACGGGTTTATTCATTAAGTTGTTTGAGGCCCGAAGAGCCTTGTATCGACATAAGTTTGAATGCAGTTATTTTAAATCGAAAATATATACAAAAACGTTTAGCAGTTTCATATAGTTGTAGCAGAACTTTATATTGCTATAAAATCTTCACAGTATGTGAAGAGCAAACCAGTCTAATTGATTTCCGTTTCAATATATCGTTATCGTATTCAAGATTTTGTGATAGACACGCCAACTCTCACAGGGTTCACATAGAAAGTCGTGCCGTTCTTAGATTTGATTTAAATAGAATGGCTGGGCAAGCACTCATGATTTCGAATCAGCAGGATTAAGATTAGTTGGCACATTTCTGCAACTGCGATACATAACTGATTTCATAAATAACAGTAACACGATTGGCAACAAAGGTGTGTCAGTTGCGTGACTCTTCTTCAGCATAAAACAATAGTAGAGTCTGTCCAGTAAGTAATGTTTTGGAAATTCAAGGCATGAAATATTGAAAAGATGCTGTAACGAATGGTCCCCTTGATCAGTTGATGGCTTGAATGTCCTTGGCTGCTTAGGCAGGTGCTCGTGCTTGCTTTTGCGCGGCTTAAGCTCCAAGAAAATTGGGCTGGTTCTTGCCCGCATCTCGTCCAAATGATATATTGAATTAGCGCAACCGTCGCACAAAATAATTTCTGTGAGCAGAAGGCAAAAAACAACAGAAAAAACAAAATTTTTCCCTGAACAAACAAATTCCCCATCAGGCGTTCATAAAAAATTAATCAAAACTTAAAGCTCTTCCGACTCCGTGAAGCGCAGTCGGAATGCATGGCGAAACTGCAATTACAATAAAAACTGAATACGTAAAGAAATCTTCTACTTCGTTAGACGGAGTAGAAGCAGTGGACCGTACGAAAATTTAACTCTTAAGTCACGGAAAAGAAAAATGTGACGAATTCAGAAAGAAGATACGAGCGTACCCGCATCACCTTTCTGTCCGACTGACCTTGGCACTATAAACCACCCGTGGGTAGCACTCACAGTCCAAGGGCAACACCAAGGCGCGAAGATGGAATCGTATAGCAAGAAATAATGAAAAAACAAAAGAAAACCAGAAATAAAAAATACAAATGAAAAAGTACACGATATCCAGAGAATGCTTCTCCCCTGTATCATGGTTCCCAGCCCGTAATACTCACCTACTGATCTAGGCCAGTGACTCACCTTGCATTGTCATCATCAACTAACACATCTAATCAGATTCTAAGCAAACAGTGATACTGAATTATGTCGACATTAAAGCTTTATTGAGAAAAAAATGTATATTTAGTATAAGCCCAACCTTTTTCCAGGAACATTTATGTGAATAAATATCGGGGACTGCCCTACCTAATTGCGCAATGAGGGGAGGGGAATCCCATCTAGTTACCAACGTTATATTCGCTTATTCAAAAGATCCCAAACGGCTTTACAATAAACGGTTGGCCTTCTACGTAAGTATCTCAAGAATGAGTTTCATTATATTACTTTTGTTTCTGTTTTTTTCTTCTTTTGATTTAATAAGCCATAATGGTAATTAACAGTACATTAAAATATTCTTTTGCTAATACCAAACCATTTAAAGGAATCATTTGTTTAAAATGAGGGTGACTAAAGGTAGTTCGTCATATAATAATTAATTTTATGCATAAATTTTTTTCCTTTTCTCTACTTAACATTTTTTTTGTCAATATATTAATACTAATACTTTTCATTTCATTTTATCGTTAGTGTATTATTTTAAACTTTTTCATTGATTTCTTATAATTGTTGATTCTGCTTTTTGTGTTATGATAATTTATATATATATATATATATATATATATATATATATATATACATATAATGTATGTGTATATATATGTATGTATATATATAATATATATATATATATATATATATATATATATATATATATATATATATATATATACATATATATATATATATATATATATATATATATCAAGAAAAATATACTTAAAAAAAAACTCATAACTTTAGTAAATGGTCTATGCTACTAAAATCTTCCAGTGAATCTCTTACCTCCTATTGAATTTCGATTTGATAACGCCTATAATTTCTTGTTGTTTTTTTTTTTTTTTGAAGTTCTAATCACATTTCCTTCCCAACTACCCAACAGACCAACTGTAATTGCAAAAAAAATTTTCCATGAACGCGAATTATAATCGAATAGTTGAAAATTAATTAAATTAATTACCCAAAAGTAATATTTCCTGATGCAGCCACTGATGTATTCATCTAGGACAAAATAAATGCAAAATGGGATCTTGACTGCTCGGAAACGGTGTCTCTGGTGTACTTCAATTGATATCAATTCATACATTTCGACAAATTGCAGCTGTTCAAATAATTTTTTTTGCTTCAAAACTTGATTTATATCGACTATTATAATAACTGTATTTAAATATTTTGTGCACTATGCAACTGACTGCTGCAACCATAGTCGCCGAATCCAGAAATTTTTTTTTAATTTTTTCGTTTAAGTCGTTTTGTTGAAATGCGCACCGCTGCGCAATAAAATGTTCGAACGGGAAATATTTCACGCATACAATACTTCCTTATAGCCTTCTGAGAATTGATAAGTAAAATAAACAATTATTTGGTACACAAATTTAAATAATCATAATTTACCCTGTTGACAGCAACATAAACCGACTAAAATTGTATTACATATTGTTTCACTTTTGATTAGAAGAAAAAGAACCACGAAAAGTACTTCACTAAAATTTAATCAAAATCGTATTCTCAAACAATACCACCTTCGCCCGTGACGAGTCCAAATCCAAAAAAAAATATGGTAAGCTTCTCTTCTCCTCCAAACTCACATTTCTGTTTCATTTACATACTCGTTGGGACTCATTAATCCACTCAATAGGGAGCAACCCACAAGGCTATGCAGAAAACCAGCAAACCAGCAAACCAAACTGAGGAGGGGTCCGATACTAACCTGTCAGGAATGTGAAATACCCGCGTTGTTCCACATGACTTGCAACTTCATGCGAGTGGTACGAACAACGAGCTTTAAAAAGCAAATATCTCGTCGAGTATCGAGGGCTGATTAGTAAGATGACGATGGATGAGGTTCACGCACAGTAACCATTTACAACGAGGTCATTATGTGATGAGCGGAGATATTTTCAATTCGACAATGTTGCTCGAACGGAATAATGCGAGAATAATTTACAAAGTTCACATACTACAATGTGTTTTAGACCAAGTATGCCATGATCACAGCCGCACAATGCTCAGACAGACAACATTTTTCGGCGGGGCCACTTAGGATTTTGCGCATAGTATCTTAACGTCCAGTACCGTACCGTCTTTAGCTATAGATCGAGAGTTGTTCAAACCCTGTAAGTCGTTCCGAAAACTTATCCAATATCTGTGATAGATTTGAGGAAATGATTTGTCCCAATTTAATTTTAAACGCCGTAATTGTTGAAAATTGAAAATCTTCGCCAGCAAAATTTCTGGACTTATTATTCAGGGGTCAAAAGTTGTGCGATTTTCGGCAAAATGCTTCGTTTGGCTTGGATGTAAGCAATACTAAAGTTAAATATAAAACTGTGTGATATTTGCATCCAAATCATTTCAAAAGTTTTATTGTTTTGCACCCCTGATTTGAACTAGATTTTACGATCCCTTTTGAAAATTGAGTTAATCAACTCATGCTTATTTGCACACTAAATTCAAAACCCCTTTTGTAACATTGATTTGAGTAACGGCTGGAAAATGATTACCCTCATCGAATATTAATTGCTTCAGCGCACTTGTGGCCAAAATGATGGCAAAGCGGTTCCATAAGTCACTGTGCAGAACTGATGGATTTTTATCAGTTTGTTTTATTAGACCTCCATAAGATCAGATGAAAATTTTCTCTCATCATTATGTAAAGGCAATTGACGTTAGATTTTCGAAACGTAAGGAACAAATACATAGTGTGCGAAACTTCACTGAGATCGCAAAAAATCACACTGTATGAACGGTCCAACCATTTATATGTAATTGTTGATACTTCCGATGTAGTCTTCCCGATGCATTGAAAGCTACCATAAATTTAGTTGTTGAGCTTGAAGGTTTCAAAACGCAATAATGAGGTTTAAAATAATGCGGATTATTCGAACTAACAGATGTTGGTTCTATGTGCGAAAGAGATATGAATTCATGAATTACTTCAGAATACTGTTCATGTGACAATTCATCCCGCAGCAAGCGTCTTTCTATGGTCAAAAATTGTTCCAGAGCTATCTCATCGAACCTTCCAAAGAATTTTGGATCCCGTTTTAAGGGCAGACGGACTTGATAGCGTCTGGCTTCTAATCGGATCATATTTTCTTCATAATGTGCCTCGCCCCTTTTTTCTTGGGACGTTAACGCTAAGGCTAGGGCGAAAATCTTCAATTTCGAAAAGTTTGAATTGATTTCTCAAGATTTGAAGTCTGCAAGATGAGATGCACTTCGTACAAAGTTTGTGTGTTGATTTTTAGTTCAATTGATAATTTTCCAGCTGCAACCCAATGCAAAAGTGCTTTCTATAATATGGGTAGATTGGTTCCCGGCTTCATTTGACCAACACACAAAATTTCATAAGAAGCATCAACTCCAATAAGCAAGTCTACGCCCTGCGGAATGGTGAACTTATTATAAGCTAAAGCAATATTTTTTGGAACATTCCACCGACTGATATCAAAAGGCTTATCGGGAAGTGAATTTGTTATGCGGTCTACCAATAAAACTTCAAGTGCGTTTGCAAAGGAATTATGAAGGATTTGGAAGCTTTGCTGCTTTATGTTGTGATAAAGTATGCAAATTTGTAGCGCGATGTGGATTTAGGAACGAGAATACAGCATTGTATGGCCATGAATTAGCTCTCCGTTTCTGCACACAATTTTGACAATCGTAGTACCCAGAATATTGCAGTATTAGTCTCACTGTGAAGTTCTACTTACTTGACAGATTCATATTATATGGTGACGTTTGCGGTGTCATTGCAATGAGCCGATATTTAATTCCATTTTTGGTTTAGGTGAAGCATTAAATGATACATACCGCCACAAGACTGACATATGTAAGTAGCGGGACAGTTATTACCACTATGGCCATCTACTTTGAAACAATTTCTACAAAAGTTGAGTTTTTTGATTTGATGAATTCGCTCTGATGGATTTTAATTTAGGAACCTTTGCAGCAATATAAATAATGTCCGGCTTGATTGCACTATGTGCTGCAAATTTTAATTGCAGCTAACACCTTTGTTGAGTCATGTGATTTTCTGACAGGCTTTGAATTAGCTGTCTGTTTGTCTCTTTGCAAGGCATTATATATACCACTCCTGAGTATTTGACATCTTTCTTTCAAGAAAGTGAATAATTTGGCCAACGCAACAAAGCGATCAGTTAGCGGCTTTTCATTCCATGTTCGCAATGTTTCAACGTCCAATTTTGCAATGATATGCACGATTAGGTCATCCCATTAATCAACGGGTCGATTCAGATTCTTGAGTCTTGTTAAATGATTATTGAAAGTATTATGATACCCCGCAGTTCAGCCTGCTTGGCGCTGTTAATCTGTGGGTGTAAGAACATTATAAGAACTTCATCGACAAGGTGGTGGAACTTTGTGAGTGTTTTGAGATGCCGATGTCAGTGCATCAGTGCGCCAAACCGATCAAACCCCCATCCACGCAGTAACATCACCTGAGAAACTATGAAATTCAATTTTGGGAACTTGATTTCATCTTGTCCTTGACTAAGTGCAGATCTGGAAGTCGATTGTTGAGCAGTTGCTTCAAGGATGTTATGTTAAGTTTTCAACGTTTCAGCTATGTCAAAGAACATTTCTTCGCATGTTTGGTGGTTCGCGTTACTTATTTCGTTCAATTCCTTTTCCTCAATTTTGCATAGCACACTTGAAAATGTGTGAAATTATTTTCCAGTACTTCAAGTCTCAGTGCGACTTTTACTATGAATGCGTTGCTGGCATCAGCCTTTGCATTGGAAGCGAATGCACAAATTTGTTCCATCTTCTTTCGCAACGATGCGTATGGTTTTAAAGTTAGTTGACCCTTTGTTTGCAGATTCTACTTTTACTTGCTGCGAATTCTGTAGGCATTTAAAGTTTAAAATTGTACTAAGTATCTTATCTAAATATCTCGCCGGGGCATTTTAACGGACATAAGCCATTTTGTGAACGATCTATTGCCGTTATTGATAAAATACCACTTTTATATACGATACACAATTTTTATTGATTATAAATGTATTGGTTACTAAGAACAGTACGAAATAGGATAAAAAGTCAAACGTGACCAATGTTATAAATTGACATAATAATTTGAGAAAGTATTAAAGATTTGGCAAATGAGAATTAATAATTAGAAAAGCGGCAAGATTAAGACTATGGCTTAAGGTGTATACATTATGAAAAATACTTTGCAGTTTAAGCTCAAACAGCGTCTTTACATTACATCATTTAAAAACCAATTAAATATTCAAAATAATTCTTAATCTAAAGTAATCGGTCAAAATGTATTGAACCACCCTGTACCTATCAAAATGAAATGTATTATTATTTCTTTAAAATTAAATTGCCTTTCGATCCTTCTTTTTATTTTCTTTACTTTCTATTTTGACTTTCCGTAATCCTTTTCAATGGCCTTTGCTTTTGGCTTAGCAACAGTTCTTCTTGCATTTACCTTATCAACCATATATTCTTGAGAATCAGCCTCACTAACGGTCAAACGCCACGTCCACTTAGCTTTTTTCTTAATCAATCTTTGATCTCTGGTACTCCCTTCCCTAAAGCTTTTCCTAATATTTCCTCTGCTACCTTTTAATATTTTTACATTAATATTCCACCACTCTTCCACCTAATCCTTAATTTTATTTCATTAAATAAATACTTTACTGTTGTTTTACCAATGATGTCCACCACTAAAACCTATGCTAGACCACACAAACTTTCTTCATTAATAATCTTACAGTGTTAAGCCAACGTTTAATTATACTCTGCTTAAAATAAAGTCTATGTGGCTTATATTTTCTCCACTACTGTATGTAACTAGCTAACATCTAATTTTTAAAAGCACGTGTTTATGTGTTTCAAATTTTATGTCAAATGCCGTGGCAAGCTGGATTATCATTTCAGCCTCACTGTTTCTATCTCGCGGAGCGCATCCACCATGTACCATTCCCTCGTCATTTTCTATGTTTCCTGTGATTCCATTGTGGTCTCCGCATATAGACAGTCTTTCCGTACGCGGTATCGCCATTACCACTTCATCTAGATCTCTTTAGAATGCTTCGTTTGCTACTTCCTCGCACCCTTCTTGCGGTGCGGGGCGTACGGCTTACCTCTAAATTCATTATTCTCGGTCGGTACCTTTGTACTCATAATCCTCTCATTCTTTCTTTCGGCCTGACATACTTCATCTTTCAGCTCTCTATTATCCCCAAAGTGAGTATTCTTTGTTAGTAACTCTTAACATAACTAGCAGACCGCATCGCTTATTTAGCTATTTTTGAAATTATGTTTTAAAATGTCGTTTATTTTAAGATTTCATAACATTATTATGGGCAAACTGATATCAAATTCTTTTGTATTTAACAACGTTTTCTAATATGTACGATAAAAACAACTTAACCGTTTTATGTTTTGGCATTTTCCTCCGCTCCATCTATTCCTTGGTTCTATATAGTCACCTTCGCTTAAATTTCTATGTAGAGCTTCTTAATGTCACGGCAATCAACTACATGATATATTTACTATGTGTTTTGCAATCGTAAAATATGTTCAATCTATCAAAAACGCGAAAAATAACTACTAGTGTAAGAAAATCCCAGCTAAATTTTATCTTATCTTAGTGAAGATTGCTTTCACAATCAAAGCGTTTTCAACATGGAAAATTCCATTTTAAACCCTAAATCGCGTTTACGACCTTATTTAAAATGTCCTTATTTTTCGGTAAACTGTACAGGTTAGTTATCTGCATTTAAATAATATTAATAAATTAACAATATTTGTAATTCCGTCTCCAAATCCAACTCTCTAAATCAATTACAAGCAACATCATCGTAGAAAATAACATTTAGTGAATGCATTAAATTACACTAATATTATGGGAAGGGTTGCTTTGTAGGTTAATTAAAATACAAGTGATGGGAAAGTCATTTATAGAAATATCTATCTAGTCAATTTATACAAAAGTCATTTATAGAAATATCTATCTGTATATATTTTGAAAAAGTAAACACATTCTGCCTCTTTTTAGCACGAATGTCTCAAAAATCATTTTTTCAATTTATTAACTAAGGATAAAGTTCATATCTGCAGATTAAATTATGACGTGGAGCCTATCACTGCGTCATCCCACTTTAAATTACAAAACAGGTTTTCGATCTTTAGAGCGGGCGAAGGAGGACGTATATATCCCAAAGTAAGTAAAATATTGTATTTTCCGCTTTTAAGACATTCTCTCTACGTTGAAGAACGTCTCAAAGGCCGAAAACACACAATTTTGGGTTATCGCTTCCTGTTTGTATTATTTATTAATTATTATTAAAATTGAGATGCGTAAGTGGACTTAGTTCCTCGAGATGATTTTTTTAAAATTATTGTTTATTAAAAGTTGGGTTGTTGTCATTTAAAGTAGGCTGACGCATTAAAAGTGAGCTCCAGATCCCAATTTCATCGTTAAATCTCAGTTTTCACCTAAGTTCATAGTTTGAAGTAACAGATAGCGTCAACGCCAAGACGTTGTGCTGACACTAATTCGGATTACATCGCAACGCCACCTTATTTTGGCATTAAAACTTGTGCATCGCTGCACCACCATATTTTGGCATCAAATGTTTCTTCCACCGTAAACCCAACCACAACAGTCGACTTTCTTTTCCTTCAAGAACTGGCAACGTGGACGAACGTGCTTCCTAACACAGAAGAAATCACTTAAATAATTTTAGTACTAAGTAGTAAATTATTTCTCATAAACATTATTTTCAGAGATAAAGAATTGCTAAAGTGGTGACCTCCACCTGAATTTTAAGTGAATTTTATAAGGACACAATACGTCCAAAATGTCTTTGTTTCATACGCCCAACACTAATAATAAGGCCAACGATAATGGTGTTGCCGTCGGCTCGCACATTATTTACGGACAAAGGAGTAACAGATCTTAGTGCCTGAATAATCAAGCAGAAAAATCCTCCACCACTATTACGACCTTTCTCCAACGACCAACTCTTCGGCCACACCAACAAATGCATCGCAACCAGTGCAAAAGAGCACGGTTATTTTTTAACGACTTCGAAACCTCAACTTCCTGCATTTTACGAAATAGACCAGACATCTTGTTCTGCTTAGTGGAAAGCGAGTTTGAAGCAAGCTACATGGAAAGACAATGTATAATATAACGCTGCCTTAAAGGCCCTCGATAAAGAAACCCTGCTGCAAATAACAGATCTGATTCACAGTCCTTCTGCAACAAATAAATAAGAGAATTTAAAATCGGTGGTAATAGAACGTCTATCAGATTCTAGGCACAAAGATGTGAACAAGCTTCTACATGACTTAGCTTTGAAGATAAAACCTTCGCAACTTCTCCGTGAAATGAAGGACCTAGCCAAAGGGAGTGTCGCTGATGCCATCTTTGGTGCTGACTGCTTAACGCACTACAACTTACTAATTGATCTCTAAAACCCACAATTAATTGACATTTCTACGGGTCTGACAACAAAGGGCCAAATAACACAAACTCTACATCATGGTATTTCAACAATAGATCCGCAATTACAGTTCACACATCTACTCCAGGAATTCGTTATCATTGCAAAACCTTCGATTATACTCCAACACAATCGTACAAAAGACCACTCTCACCGCATAATCACCGAAGGTTTACCAGTCTCAGAGAAATTTCGCAAACTGGTAGTTGAAAAATTAGCTGCCGCAAAAGCTGAAATATATCGTCTCGTAGAAAATGGAATATGTCGCCCCTCATCTAGCCCATGGGCAAGTCCGATTCATTTGGTTGCCAAAATTATGGAGGTTGGCGATTATTCGGAGACTACCGCAAGCTCAACTCAATAACTGTTTCCGATCGATATTCGCCACCGTTAATACATGATCTATTTCCGCCGCTTCATGGAAAAATATTTTTGCACGATTGATCTAGTGAAACCCTACCATCAAATTCCCATGTTTGAGGATTACATTCCAAAACGGCCATCACGACACCCTAGGGCTTCTTCGAATATCTCGTCATGCCGTTCGGCCTGAAAACGCCACGCAAACCTTCGACCGTTTCTCATGAATTCTATCTTCCGGAACATCGACTTTCTCTTCATCTATATCGATGACATAATTGTTATGTCAAAAGACTTGATCGAACATTGTCAACACCTAACGACGGTATTCCAAATACTTAAAAATAATTTCCTGCATATTCATCTTGATAAAAGCGTTTTTGAAGGAACGAAGTAACATTTCTTGGTTTCAATATCAACTCCGGTGGATATACTCCAACAACTAAGAAAACGGACAAAAATTAGAACTATCCAATACCTGAAAATGTCCTGAGCTCAGAAAGTTCTTGGTATGGTAAATTACTATCGTTGATCTTTACCAAGAGCAGCTGAAACACAGGCTCCACTCAACCATTATCTTATCAACTCTAACAAGAACGATAAAACTAAAATAATTTGGAACGAGGAAGCATCGACGGCTTTCAAACAAAGCTTAGTAGAGGCTACTGACCTCTTTCCGTCACCGACAGCACCTCTTTTATTAACCATTGATGCATCCAGCACTGCAATCGGTGCATCGCTGGATCAACTTGAAAACGATGTCTTGAAGCCCTTCGGTTTCTTTTCAAGAAAACTTAGCCCTACGGAAAACGCCACAGCACATATGACAGGGAATTACTTGAACTTTTGCTTCGATCAAACATTTTGAGTACCTACTGGGTGTAGAAATTTTTCATCAAAACCGACTATAAACCATATAAAAATAGACAAAGCATTTGAAAGACAACTCGACAGCTAGATTACATTTCGCAATTTTCTACCAACATTGTACACCCTGCTAATCCCTGCTAATCCTCAAATGTTTGTTGAGAAACATCGTGAATATATGCGGGGACTAAGAACAACTCCTACCGCACATCACCCGAAAACCAAAATGTTAATCTTTAAGGATATCAGCTCATGCTCACACGTATTTTACGTAGCGACCACTAAGGCTCCTCTGAGGCTCCATACACTGGACCATTCCCAGTACTAAGAAGGCTAACCGACAGAGTTTATAACATTGAAATCAGTGGTAAACAAGTTAACGTATCCATTGATAGATTAAAACATGCATACATCGCCAAGACTGACCAAGTTTCACCAACACAGACGGGAACCCAGAACACCGTTGGGCATCTTGTAACATGGGGTTTTAATTTTTTTTTCATTCGAGCGATTTGGTCGGATTACAAATATCTCCGCCCAGCACATAACCACCACGTCATAAACGGTTACTGTGCGTGAACTCCATCCATCGATGCTTCACTGCAGCCCACTGCACCTATTCGACGAGAGCAGTTCGTTTTAAACTCGTCCTACTACTCGCATGAAGTGTCATGTGGAACAACGCGGGTATTTTCACGAACATAAACAAATTAGTTATCAGATCCGTCCGTCCGTTTAATTTCTTCCTGACGTCGACTAAGAGACTGTCAAATTGTTAAAAATACGACAACTATCACTTGCAAGTCCGTCGGCATTTAGATGTCACTGCGCTTCTATCTGCAACTTTGTTGTTTCGCTCTTTCGAATAATACGTCATTAGCGATACCATTGTTGGTATGTTAAAGTTGTGATACGCACAGAGACCATTTACCTAGTATCTTCATGATACACTAACCTACACGGTTGATAGCTCGCTTACGCTTCATGCGTACCTAGTTGGCTCAAAGGTTTGTCAAACTTCGCCAATCCCAGTCGTCCGTCCGGTTCCGATCTAGTTGAAATGGTTGCTCACGTACTTAGCAAAATTGTCTTGTTCTCTGAACACATCACGTAGGCAGCTCGCTAATGAGTGGATGGTCGGTTCACAACGAGTTTGTGACGATAACGAACTGTGGGTTGGGAGGAATAGAAAATCCAACCACGCTTTTGTCCTTTTGTCGTGAAGCTGCAAGCAAGAAATACCCGGTACGATCATGAGTTCTATGGAGGAAATGGCTACCAGTGCAATAAATCAACATATTTTGATATATTTGATCTGATGCCGAAAATGGAGATCTAAATAATCTGAAGAAAATTTTGGAGTGAAGAACCTTTTCAACTACGGGGAAACAAAATACCAACTAAACAGTTCGAATTATAACTATTTGGAATCTATCGAGTGCTCAAATCGATGGGAATTGGCATTCAAGACTGGAAAAAAATCAAAATCAGAAGATGGAATTAGAAATTCTAACTTGACCAGTAATCATCAAAATCAACGATTCTACCTCAAACCGCATCATTCTTCCTTCCAACAAAGATCGTAAGTTTATTTTATATATACTTTTTGGAACGTTAAAAAAAACGAAGGATGAGCTTTAAGTAATTAATAAGTCTTATCATTCAAATTATTTCATAACTTTAACATAACTTTTTTTTGTTTCCATAATTAAAAAAAAAAAGACAAAGATTAACAAAAAAAAAAGAACAACAGTATATAGTAATGGCTAGGGGAAAATTATCCCATTGTTAATTGACATTCAAATATTTTTTCAACTTGTAAATTACAAAAAAAAAAAACTAAATAAATCTTCAAACATTAAATAAAACTCTAACATTCAAGATTCATATCCAAGTTAATGAAAGAACAAATCTAAAACCAATGTACAACACTATTTAAACCACTTTCAACTTAGCTTAGCATAACTTTTTGTTTCCATAATTAAAAAAAAAGACAAAGATAAAAAAAAAAAAAAAGAACAACAGTATATAGTAATGGCTAAGGGAAAATTATCCCATTGTTAATTGACATTCAATTATTTTCTTCAACTTGTAAATTACAATTTCAATAGTAAGACTAAACTTTTAGTAAAAATATTTAAACTTTTCAAACCTTGAAAGAAGAAAAGAAAAAAAAGAAGCAAGAAGCTAAATATTTATATTTTTACTTTTATCATAATTTTTCTTATCATCACACTTGTAGTTTTGAAGTCCTTTATTTTAGCACACTTAACACACTAAAGTTGGATTATTTTTATTGAAATCATTTCTAGGCAACATGTAGGCATTACAAGTTATTAGAGTCTATAGATTGCTCAATCCAATTTACAAATAATAAGTAAAGATTAAAACAATCAAGTTCGAGTAATCGAACATTTTCTTGTAACTGAAAGGATCTCCTCTTATTGCGCAATCAGGTATGGCAATCCCCAGACTGCTACATCTTGTAATTGTTGTAAACAAATTTTTGTGTGAAATAAAACTTATATTGTATTAACTCTCTAACCATGTTGTTCGGTTAATTTCCAACGGAAGGCGGCGATGATGTTAACGCAAGGTGAGTTACTGGCCTAGGTCAGTAGGTATGTTAATTGGTTGGACGGCATGATTAAAGGGGAGTGGCATCTCCCGGATATCAGGCATATTGGCAATGTGTCATTGGTAATTTATTTTCTTTAGGTGGTAGTTTGTTTGGTTTCTTCAATGAAGTGGAAGATTTTTTCGATTTCAAAATTTTTCGATCTTTTTTTGTTTTTGCTTTATACACCTGAGGGGTTTTTTTTTGTTAATTTTTTATGTATTGCCTTCTGCTCGTGAATCATTTTGTGCGGCGGTTGCGTTTTTTGTATTGTAGTATGTCATTTGGACTAGATGCTTGGGCAAGAACCCACGCTGAGCTTGCCGCGCAAGCGCAAGCACGAGCACCTGCCTAAGCATCAACGATGGCTCCAGCCTTCTGCTGACCATCAGCGCACCGTCCGTTACAGAATTGGCGCCCAAGGTGGGGCCAAAACAGTTAAAATCTTGGTAGATTTCTACAAAATCGGAAAAACGAAGAAATTTTTTTTCTCCAAATTTTTTTTGTTTTCGTGAAAATCTATTACGATTGTGTTTCTATTGGGAATTTGACAATCGAAATTTTTTTGTTTTGAAAAAATTTCACGATTTCTTGAATTGCTATTAAAAGCATAGTTACGGTCTCTATCGGCTACAGGATCAGTTCACTTTCTGTGACTGGGACCTATATTCTCTCATGATTTCTGTTTTTTTTATCTTCTCATCGGTCTGTCGATAATTTTTATTTTCTTGTGCAAGGAGCCCTGGAAATACGAGTTCTGGTAATTGCTGGATACTCGTCCGAGTCCAAGTTCAAGACAAGTAACTCTTCATCAAATCTTTTCTGTCTACCTGCGGTTGATTGTAATTAAATCGAGTCTCCTGTGAATTATGAGATCTGGATTTATATGCCGGATACTCATCCAGAAGTCTCGCTGAAATTCGGTCAGTCAATACAGATATTTTCTTCGTTTTGTCGGTTTAAAAGTAAATGGTTGTTCACCTGTTTTGTGAATTACGTGAGCTGGTTGGTATCGGCTACACGTCCAAACAGGGCGAAGCAATTCCTATGGATACATATAAATTAGAGCCAACGGATGCCTACTATAATACTCCATCTTTCTTATTCATAATACGTCATACTAATGAAATTCGATATAATACTGCTATTAATTGCGTGTCGCACCATTTGAAACTAACTAGTCTAATTCACTCCTCGCATTCGGCTCAAACTTTCATTTTTTTTTAAATTACATAATTTTTTCGCGGAGAGATTTTCAATTGTCTCAAGGAGGAATATCCTCACTTGTGTCATGCCAATTAGCCTCTACTGCCACCATCTTTCACCTTGCCATCATCATCATCTTGCTGAATTTATTTCTGATAATTTTTTGATTTATTCTCGATTTTTTTTCCTAAAAGCTAATTTTCCGATTTGTTGAATTTTTGAATAAGCTAGATTTTCAAATCGTAGTTCATTTTATTAAATCGTTGCTTTTCAGCCAGAATGATTTTCTGATTATGCATTTTATATATATATATATATATATATATATATATATATATATATATATATATATATATATATATATATATATATATATGTATATATATATATATGTATGTATATAAAATAATCGATAATTTTTTTTCGAATACTGAAGGGTATATAATTTTTTATAAAAATGATATATTTATATATAAAATAATTACTTAAATTTATCTTTATTTTGGATTTTTTTATTTGGTTTTGTTTTACAAAGAAACAAATATTAGTCTGGTTGCTTTGTCGATCGAGCCTCCGGTAATCCTAGGTCATATTTGTATAAGGTCTAAGATTGAATTAAGGACTTTTATTTCATGATGGAGTCGTCTTATCCATTAAATTTTATTACTGTTTTATTGACCTGGATCTCGCCTTCCGCGGTTCCATACTAAATCGTAGTGGTCTATTTTATTTGAACTCAATACACACCTGGAACCTCACTTGCGGTGGTGTCCGACACGTATATCCACTGGACGTGACCTAAAGTTATGATAATGTTGTTTGTTTTCGGTATATGGATTTTTTTCTGCTCCTTCCTTCAACCCTTAATTTTTTTGCTTCTTTGATTATGACTCTTGAGTTCGGAAACTACTCCAGACTTTTGGCTGGAATTCCAAAATGTTTTTTGTTTTCATTTAAATAAATTTTCCTTACATTCCCTTCTGTTTTATTCTTTGTTATTTCACATGCTGGGGCATAACTACTAATTTCTGGTTAATGATCGGGACAGTACCTGACGTCATTTTCGTATTGCCTACAAAACTGAGACAACGGGTTTAACAGTGATAGTTCGCGGTAGGACTAACCTTTCCAGCCGACGTCTCAGTCGTAATGGGGATTATTTCGACGGAACAACCTGCGTAGTCATGTAACCCAGGGCTTAGAAATGATCATAGCAATGTTTTTCTTATTCGTGCTTGTCAATTCGCAAGCGGATCCTATTTCGGAGGAATGTGACGCTAGGTCTATGCTAAGGCCGAAAACTTCAGCTGGCGGCGCTACATTAACTTCGGAATCGCGATAAGATTGATCCCGTTTTGGCGATGTTAACGGGAGCGGTGTGGAAATGTGGGTTGTTGTGGCAATGTGTACGGTGGACTGACTGACCGGACGTGGTGATCCCACCTTACTCGCATAACGGCCGGAAACTTTGTCTCCTTCTTGTTGAATTTTTTTATGATTGACGTAATAGACTTTTCTAGTCGTGGTTGGCTTCTGCGTCGACGATGCTAGATTCTGCAGACGTCTTTGACTGCCCATGGTATTTTTTTTCTTTCTTTCTTCTACGAACATGAATGGACCCTTCTGGACCTATTTATTTGAAATCTTCTTCGTTGTATTGGTTTGCTCTGAATTTCATTATCTGAACACCTCTGGCCTTGGGGATCATGGTTTCAGCCTTCTGTTGATGGTGCATACATGTCTTTCTTTTCTTTTTTCTCCGATGACCGTAACACCATTGCTGGCTCTCCGGTCACCTGGTTTGCAACATGGGGCTTTACAATTCTTTTTCCATTCGAGCGATTTGGTCGGATTACAAATTCTCCGCCCAGCACATAACCACCTCGTCATAAACGGTTACTGTGCGTGAACTCCATCCATCGATGCTTCACTAAGCAGCCCACTGCACTATTCGACGAGCAGTTCGTTTTAAACTCGTCGTTCCTACTACTCGCATGAAGTTGCAAGTCATGTGGAACAACGCGGGTACTTTCACGAACATAAAGAAATTAGTAATCAGATCCGTCCGTCCGTTTAATTTAATTTTCACCATGATAATTTTCTTCCTGACGTCGGCTAAGAGACTGTCAAATTGTTAAAAATGCGACAACTATCACTTGCAAGTCCGTCGGCAATTAGATGTCACTGCGCTTCCTATCTGTAACTTTTGTTGTTTTGCCTCTTTCGAATAATACGTCATTAGCGATACCATTGTTGGTATGTTAAAGTTGTGATACGCAGAGAGACCATTTACTCTAGTATCTTCATGATACACTAACCTACACGGTTGATAGCACGCTTACGCTTCATGCGTACCTAATTGGCTCAAAGGTTTGTCAAACTTCGCCAATCCAGTCGTCCGTCCGGTTCCGATCTAGTTGAAATGGTTGCTCACGTACTTAGCAAAATTGTCTTGTTCTCTGAACACATCACGTGTGGGCAGCTCGGTAATGAGTGGATGGTCGGTTCACATCGAGTTTGTGACGATAACGAACTGTAGGTTGGGACGAATAGAAAATCAAACTACGCTTTGTCGTTTTGTCGTGAAGCTGCAAGCAAGAAATACCCATGAGTTCTATGGAGGAAATGGCTACCAGTGCAATAAATCAACATATTTTGATATATTTGATCTGATGCCGAAAATGGAGATCTAAATAATCTAAAGAAAATTTTGGAGTGAAGAACCTTTTCAACTACGGGGAAAACAAAATACCAACCAAAAAGTTCGATAAATTATAATTGCGCAAATAAGGAATCCTCCGAAATATTCCAAGAAACCGTAATTTCTAATGAGTCGATATAGGTGACAATGAATAAGAAAGAAAAACTAGACTGATGAATATGTCATCGAAAAGTGAAAAGCCTTTGGCCAGTTGAAATTACATTTTCAAAATAATTTCAAAACTACATTAATCCTTTGATACAGTGTTCATCAGAGAAATGTCTATATCTCAAAACAATAGAAACTAAATTCGTATACCAATTGATGTTAACGTGGAAAATATTCATAATTTAACTTCGTAATTCATTATTATCTGTGTCGCAACGTCGCAGTTTCTGCTCATTGCTACTACTTTTCTCTCCCACGTCCGACCGTTAACGTAGTTTCTTTCAAATTCCGAATCAGCAACCTAAATTCAAAGAAGATAAAAATTGCCACATGTAATGAACTTGGTATCAATATAGATACATTAAGCCGTCGTTTAATAAGTGAGAGAACTCGCTGCCTGCACACCAAAATGAAATTTCCAACAGTTATTAGGTCATAAATGAACCTAAATCAAGGACACCTACAACATCAACACTTCCGAATTATAACCATTTGGAATCTATCGAATGCTCAAATCGAATTGGCTAAATTTAAGACTGGAAAAAAATCAAAATCAGAAGATGCTGTAATTAAAAATCTTCTAACTTGGCAGTAATCATCAAAATCAAGGATTCTACCTCAAACCGCATCATTCTTCCTTCCAACAAAGATCGTAAGTTTATTTTATATATATACTTTTTGGAACGTTTAAAAAAAAGAAGGATGAGCTTTAGTAATAATAAGTCTTATCATTCAAATTATTTCAAACTAAGTAGATTCACTTTTATCTTTAATATACAAACAATTTAAGAATGATTCAACTTTTCTTCTCAGCTGAGTCGTTTATACAAAAAAAGGTTAAATTAAATTTCAAATAAATCTTCAAACATTAAATAAAACTCTTAACATTCAAGATTCATATCCAAGTTAATGAAAGAACAAATCTAAAACAATGTTATACAACACTATTTAAACCACTTTCAACTTAGCTTAGCATAACTTTTTTTTGTTTCCATAATAAAAAAAAAGACAGATTAACAAAAAAAAAAAAAACAACAAAGTATAGTAATGGCTAGAAAATTATCCCATTGTTAATTGACATTCAAATATTCAATGTAAAACAAAAAAAACTAAATAAATCTTCAAACATTAAATAAAACTCTAACATTCAAGATTCATATCCGTTAATGAAAGAACAAATCTAAAGCCAATGTTATACAACAATTTAAACCACTTTCAACTTATTTAGCATAACTTTTTTTGTTTCCATAATTAAAAAAAAAGACAAAGATTAAAAAAAAAAAAAAGAACAACAGTATATAGTAATGGCTAAGGGAAAATTATCCCATTGATTCAATTATTTTCTTCAATCTTGTAAATTACAATTCTCAAGTAAGACTAAACTTTTAGTAAAAATATTTAAACTTTTCAAACCTTGAAAGAAGAAAAAAAAGAAAAAAAGAAGCAAGAAGCAATATTTATATTTTTACTTTTATCATAATTTTTCTTATCATCACACTTGTAGTTTTGAAGTCCTTTTTTTTAGCACACTTAACACACTAAAGTTGGATTATTTTATTGAAATCATTTCTAGGCAACATGTAGGCATTACAAGTTATTAGAGTCTATATATTGCTCAATCCAATTAACAAATAATAAGTAAAGATTAAAACAATCAAGTTCGAGTAATCGAACATTTTCTTGTAACTGGAAAGGATCTCCTCTTATTGCGCAATCAGGTATGGTAATCCCCAGACTGCTACATCCTGTAATTGTTGTAAACAAATTTTTGTGTGAAATAAAACTTATATTGTATTAACTCTCTAACCATGTTGTTCGGTTAATTTCCAACGGAAGGCGGCGATGTTAACGCAAGGTGAGTTACTGGCCTATAGTCAGTAGGTATGTTAATTGGTTGGACGGCATGATAAAAGGGGAGTGACATCTCCTGGATATCAGGCATATTGGCAATGTGTCATTGGTAATTTGTTTCTTTAGGTGGTAGTTTGTTTGGTTTCTTACCAAATTTTAAATTTATTTTCAGCTTCAGGAATCGGCGTTGCCTTGGGCTATGTGTGTTGCCTGAGTAATATTCATAGTGACAAGGGCAGTCGAACGGTTGTGAGTACCCTCCATTTCTCTCCGCAAACCGACGTTTGTTCTGGTTCGTTAATTTTCGTTTGGCGAATACATTTCCACATTGCTTCACGAAGTGGGAAGATTTTTTTTAAATTTAATTTTCTTTGCTTTTTTTGTAATTGCGTGTTTCGGTCAAATGCGTCAGCTTCGCTTAACGAAGTATGAAGATTTTTCGAATTTAGTTTTTGTAATTTTTATATTAAATTTAAAATTTTCAGGAATATATTTCCGCTTCACTTAATGAAGTAGGAAGTCAAATTTAAATTCTTTCTTTGTAATTTTTTTTTTCAAATTCTTTTTAATAACTTTAAATTTTTCGTTGATATTTCCACTTCGCTTCATGAAGTGGGAAGATTTTTTCGATTTCAAAATTTTTCGATCTTTTTGTTTTGCTTTATACACCTGAGGGGGAATTTGTACATTTTTGTTAATTTTTTATGTATTGCCTTCTGCTCGTGAATAATTTTGTGCGCGGTTGCGTTTTTTGTATTGTAGTATGTCATTTGGACTAGATGCTTGGGCAAGAATCCACCCCATTTTGCGTGAGCTTAAGCCGCGCAAGCAAGCACGAGCACCTGCCTACATCAACGATGGCTCCAGCCTTCTGCTGACCATCAGCGCACCGTCCGTTACAATCTACCATGCAAACGCCTCAAAACCCATGTAAATAACTTTCTTTAAAGTTTCAGATTTCCTACATTGTCTCTCAAGGTGGAGTGGGTGGGCGACACTGATCCGATTACACCGCAGCGCCATACTTATTTTGGCATTAAAATTGCACGCTGCGCCACCATTTTGGTGATTTCCCACCGTAAACCCAACCACAACAGGCGACAACTTTCCTTCCTTCAAGAACTGGCACGTGGACGAACGCGTCACCAAATAATTTTAATAATTAGTAGTAAATATATTTTATAAACATTATTTTCAGAGCATAAAGAATTGCTAAAACGTTCCTCTTGCCTTTGTTACATCGCTGCGACTTTCTCGTGGTGCCAAGAATTGTGCGTTATATATAGACGCATTTTCCAATAATAAACTGTAGTACCGTATTATAGAAGTTACATCCATGCATATTATTTTTTGTTTTGGTTCGTATAGAATAGTGATTATATTTTAAACTCGATACCAATCGTGATATTATATTTCACACTAGACATATTTGATCTAGTTAATTTCGCTAAATGATTAATGTGAATGTGGTAGTGGTCTATAAGAAGAGTCTCCGCATACAGAATTGCACAATTTAATTTGAGCCCTGTGAGCAAATCGCGATTTTCTCAGCCATTTTTTTTTGTATTGTTGTCACCTTGACATATTGATACTTTGGCATATATCTGTCAACGACATCCGTCAAGCTATTTTCAAGTTTGTTTTGTTTGGAATTGATAGACATTGTGCAATTAAAACAACATGGGTGTTTATATTTCTCGTCCAGTATTTTAGTGAAAATCCTCGGAAAAGGTACATTCGGCGGTGGTACACAAGATGCTGATGAAATTAAATCGCATCCATTCTTTTCTTGCATTAATTGACTGATTTGGAGCAGAAAAGAGTAAGTATAATTTCATTTACAATCCTATTTTCTTTTAAACGGTTTTTTATGTGTTTTGTTTGTGCAGATTCTTCCACCAGTTAAACGTCTATCATAGTTTGATATATACACGAAATATTTCGACAAAGAATTAACACGTAAAAGTTTTGCGTTAATACCACCCATGAACGTAGTACTTTGGGATCGATTCAAGATTTCAACTTTAATTTGAAAACTTAATAATTGATTTATTTATTTTGTTGAAGATGAAATTGATTAAACACAAACTAAAAAATAAATACGACCATAGTTTGTAGGCAAAATTTTAAAGTGGAAATATTTTTTCGCTTATCGTCTGACTGATGGACGCGCTCACTTTAGTGAATCAAGTAATCACACAATGTATGTTAACAAACTTTGTTTTTCAATTTTGTGGAAACGGTTTAAAAATCAAAAAAAATGTTTGTTTTGTTTTTGGCTTTGTCTTTTCCTATTTGTAAGCTTATGTTTATTGAATTGAATTTTTTGTACCATAAGCATGTGCACGTTAGCATGGCGGGAGCTAGTTGGCCAGAATTTAAAGTGATTTTTATATGGAAGATTTTCCCTAAGTAAATAGAAAAGATTTATATAATATAAAGAGGCATTTAGATTCTGAGTATAGTCGCCACAAGCTGGCCGGCGTCAGCGTAAACTGAGAAGAGTCTCCGCGTACAGAATTGCACAATTTAGCGCTGGCGCCTGTGAGCAAATTGTGATTTTCTCAGCAATTTTTTTTGTTTATTGTTGTCACTGTTGACATATTGATACTATGTCATGTGTATGCCATCGACATCCGTCAAACTATTTTCAAGTTTGTTTTGTTTGGAATTGATAGACATTGTGCAATTAAAACAACATGGGATGTTCTCATTTCTCGTCCAGTAATTTTAGTGAAAATCCTCGGAAAAGGTACATTCGGCAAAGTAATTTTGTGTCGTGAAAAAATTCAGCCCGTTTACATGCAATCAAAATTTTAAAAAAGAATTAATTATACAAAAGGATGAAGTGGCGCAGAGATTAATAGAAAGTCAAGTCCTGCAATCGACAAATCATCCATTTTTGATAGTAAATAAATATTAAAATAATTAATATTTATGTATATATATATATTTTTAGTCTTAAGTAGTCGTTTCAAACGGCTGACCGTTTATGTTTTGTAATACGTAAATAGGGAAGAGCTATTTCTTAATTTGAGCCGCGAGCGAATATTTGATGAAGAACTAGTTTCTATGGAGCTGAAATTATATGTGCACTTGCATATTTACACAAAGGAATTATATATAGAGATTTATATTTGGAAAATCTCCTACTAGACACGGACCGTCATGTTAAAATAGCCGATTTTAGTTTAAGTAAAGAAGAAATTAAATTTGGGAGAACAACAGACTTTTGTGGCACACCAGAATACTTGGCTCCTGAAGTTTTAGGAGATATGGATTATGGTCATGCTGTTAATGGTGAGGGGTTGGAGTTGTAATGTATGGTGGTAAAGTAAATAACTTAAATTTCTTTTTGTTTTTGCAAAAAAGAAAAAACTGTCGTGTTAGGTATGCGGTTGCCTTCAATCTACAATCGTCATGGTGTTCTATTCACGTTTGTTCTCCTTGATGATGTTAGATTCCAAGATCTATATAAGATGAAGCACAACATTTATTAAATGGATTGATTATTGGTAAAAGATCCGAACACGCGGTTAGGTGGTACACAAGATGCTGATGAAATTAAATCGTATCCATTTTTTCTTGTATTAATTGGACTGATTTGGAGCAGAAAAGAGTAGTATCAATTCATTTACAATTTCTATTTTCTTTTAAAATGTTTGTTTTATGTGTTTTGTTTGTGCAGATTCTTCCACCAGTTAAACGTCTATCATAGTTTGATATATACACGAAATGTTTGACAAAATTAACACGTGAAAGTGTTGCGTTAATACCACCTGATGAACGTAGTACTTTGGGATCGATTCAAGATTTCAATTTTATTTGAAAATTTAATAATTGATTTATTTATTTGTGTTGAAGATGAAATTGATTAAACAAAAATTAAAAATACGACCATAGTTTGCAGGCAAAATTTTAAAGTTGAAATATGTTTTTTTGCTTATCGTCTTTTGAAGATACTAATTTATGTGCCATTCATGCTAAACGTGTTACAATTATGCCAAAGACATTCAATTAACACGTCGTATTCGTGGTGAACGTGCTTAAAATAAATTGCATTATTAAAAAACAAAATAAATTTTATTGCAATTAATCTAAATCTGACTGACAGACGCGTTCACTTAAGTAAATTAAGTAATCACACAATGTATGTTAACAAACTTTCGCTCTCAATTTTTGTGCAAACGGTTTAAAAATCACAAACAAAATGTTTTGTTTTGCTTTTTGGTTTGTCTTTTCTATTTGTAGCTTATGTTTACTCTCCTCAATATTTGTTCAACTGCATTTGTTTTATACCATAAAATATGTGCACGTTAGCATGGCAGGAGCTAGTTGGCCAGAATTTAAAGTGATTTTTATAAAGAAAATTTGGCATTGTTAATAGCTTCAAAGAAACGTTAATAACGTTTAAAACGTTTGATACTCTTGCTTTGGTCGGATTTGTCACCGAAATTTTCATTTTTTATAAATGAGCTTGTCTCGACTACTCGTAACCTAATTCACTTTTTGATGATGACACATTCTAGTTCTTCATATGAATTTTCACAGGTATGAAATATATTAGACTGAACGCAGAAAAATACATTTTCGTCCATAGCAAAAAAGTAAAACGATCCTTGCATACATTTTTAAATTTCTGAAATAATTATTCATTCATAATCGTCCCTACATTTTGAAAACTGCATCCGAGACAAATTTTTTGTTAGAGACCGTCAAGAGTTCAACATAAATACGTTTTTTAAAGTTCAAATAAAACGTTCAAATAATACTTACAACGTACAACGTCAGAGAATGTAACAGAAGTTTAGATAACAAATGACATCAAGCTCCAATAGATTTTCTGTAACTGCCATTACTTCAAATTTATATATATACTAGCTGTTTTCTCGTGCATTTTAAGTGGTTTACGCATTTTAAAAATTCGTTTCCTCGTGCATTTTAATTTAGTTAAGTTAATTTAGAGCAAGAGTTGCAAAGCATGGAATGCCAGATCTGTGACAAAAAAGTTTTCAGCTAAATATACCTTAAGGTATCACGAAATCAACGTTCATAGCATGCCTGAAGAAAATCTAACGTTAAAGGAGTAAGTATATTGCACCATGTGCAAACAAAGTTTCGCAAATAAATATTCAATGAGAAGACATAAAATCAAAATTCATAACGTTTCTGTGGAGAACCTATTTCATTAGATTTCGAATCCATGGAAGGTAAGTAAATTTGATGTGAAATTGTTCGAACTTTCCTGAAAGAAGTAACAGTTGCTTCTTTAGCTTATCGACAGTTTTCTCGTATGATTCACAATGTTGCTTCATAACAATTTTACTTGTTAGAGTTTTTTACAATGGAAATCGAAGATAGAAGAAGAGACTTCCTCAGCCTATATTGTCAGTGACAAAACTGAGAATAAAAATTTGGTGTAGACATACTATGAATGTAGCGGCTCAGGCAAGTATGTTCCACGAGGAAAGGACAGAGATGCTTAAAATCACAAATCTGCGAAAATTGGACAAAATGCCCATCTAAAATAAAATTCAAGATAACAGATCGAACATGCTTCGATACAACTCGTTCCAGTAGTACAAAAACCTGTAAAAAGAAAAGTTCAAAAAGAAATTATGGTTTTACAATCGAGCTGACTGGACGGGTTTGAATAATTTTTAAAACATTCGATTGGTCTACCTGTTTCAATGTACGCGATGTTAATGTTGCTGCTGCGCCAAAATGTATACCTTCAAACATGAAATCCACAAAACCAAGACAGAATTCTTTCTACACTGCTGAATGCAAATCGGCAAAATTGCAAAGATCAAGCCTATAGGACTTTTTCAACAAACCCAACTTCGGAAAATAAGACTGCATATAGGCGTTCCCGAAATGATTATAATTCCCTTAACAGGGCCCACTTTGAATATGACCAATCATTAAGACAAAATCTTAAAATGTCCATCTGGCGGGAATTCTATTTGGTCGATGGCCAAAAATTTCAAAACACTTATTCCTCGTCAATACCCAATCTTATTCATAACCACAAGGACTTTACAGGATCTGTTGAAAAGGCTAATCTTCTTGCTTCTCACTTTGCATCTAACTCTACTATTGCACGACAAACCTTACTCCTCCACTCTTCCTCGGGTCGAACAATCCATGGGCCAGATCAGATTCAGAAAAGAGTGGTAGCAAAGATACTGGAGCGAACGTCCGAAAGTCTTCGGGCGCAGATGTCATCTCGGCTAGGGTTTTGCGTGAATGTGCCTTTTCTGGCTGGGCCCCTTAGTAGACTGTTCCACTTGTCTTACTCTACAGGTGTTTTTCCAGAACGTTGGAAACTGGCCCTTGTACAACCTGTGAAGAAGAAGTTCTTTCTCGGTTTCATCTTATAGGCCTGCCCTCACCTCGATTTTATCTAAAGTAATGAAACCATTATCAATCAGCGTCTTATGAAGTACTTAAATGAAAACGGACTAATAAGTGACCGTCAATATGGATTTCGGGCGGGAAGATCAACAGGGATCTTCTCACCTACTTAACAAAAAGGACCAAATCTACAAACTTTCTGGGGAAAGTGGTGTTGTCGCTTTGGATATTTCTAAGGCATTTGATAGGTATGGCATGATGCTCTTTTATCAAAAATGTATTCTTTTGGAATAAATAGGTCTCTTGTTCAATGGACTAAAACTTCTTATTGGGTCGAAAATTTCAGGTTGCTGGTGGTTTAGGTCTAACTCTCTCATTTCACAAACGCTGGAGTCCCTCAGGGATCGGTTTTGTCCCCACCCTTTTCTCATTTTTATTAATGATCTTCTCTCAGCCACTTCTAATACAATTCACTCCTTTGCTGATGACAGTACGCTTAGCTCATATGAATTTCTAATTTAAGACCAACTCTTCTATTGTGGAATCGAAACGTGGAAGAAATGTTCGATTCACTGCACTAGACCTCGACACAATTATTGAATGGGGAAACAAAACCGCATGGGTTCAACTCTTCTAAGACACAGCATTGCCTCCTCTCTCTGTAAGAAAGAGTTTCTTCTCGGCAGCTCTTAATGAATGGTGCACCATAAGGGAAGGAAAATCTTTCAGTTCTTGGCATGACGGTGTGCGGGGAGCTGCGTTGGAATGAACATGTCTTTAAATTGCAAAAATGCTTCTAGGGGGCTTGGATTTCTTAAGCGATGTAAAAAGTATTTCTCTCCCATGGACTTGGCTACTATTTATAAGGCATATATTAGCAAGATGGAGTATAATTCTATTGTTTGGGCAGGCGCTGGAATAACTTCACTTTCTTTTCTTGACAGGGTCCAAAGGAAAGCTTTTAGGCTTATCGGTGATTTGAATATTACTAAAAGATGCAGTCTCTGGAACATCGTAGAATGTCTCATGCGACTACTTTTACCGTTACTACAACGGCCGCTGTTCTTCTGAGTTGAGCGAAGGTATCCTCCCAAAGCACATTCTACGAAATACCCGCCTGGCTTCTTCCTCTCATGAACACAGTCTTCAACTGCTTCCACTTCGAACCGAAAAATTTAAAATTCATTCTTCAACCGCACAGCCAGGATGTGGAACAGCCTAACTGGCTTTGATTTTCCAGGTAACTACAACCTGCAACTTTTAGACACGTGTAAAACATCTTCTTCCTTATCCTACATAAAGTAATAACACATAGTAGCGCCGTGCTTTGGCATTATAAGGGTAATAACAATCCCTTTGGCGTCTTAACCATAACAAAAAACATGAGGTCATGATAATGACTTTAAACATTGCGATTACCAAATAGTTTCAGGGCCGAAGTAACTGGTAAAGTTGTATTTTTATTCATTGGGTTTTGTATAAATTATATACAGATAAGATGTTTTAACTTGCCTCTTTTGTTTCAGAAAAACTAAGGAAGGGTATCGATGAAAGGCTGATCGATGATGCGGGCAATTACAGATAATTCTTTTGGAAGATTATCCCTAGTAAATAGAAAAAGATGTATAAATATAAAGAGAGCATTTAGATGCTGAGTATAGTCGCCACAAGCTGGACAGCGTTAGTGTGAAACTGAGGGTTGATGAAATGGCTACTGATCCAAACAACCCTGTTATATATTTTAAACAACCGCGAGAGGAAGATGAGTCAAGGCTTCTTGAAAAGACTTTGCGTTATTATAATGACAGCTTCCCAAAAGATCTTCTTAAAATATGGGATGGATAAAATATGCGTTGACGGCACGCATGGGCTCAATCCATACGGTTTCATTCTTATCTCACTATTGGTTATCGATGATGCGGGTAATGGATGCCCAGTAGCATTCTCCTTTTGTAATAGGAGCAATGAAGGTATATTTTATATATTCTTTTCAAAATCAAAGATCAAGTCGGGCAAATTAATGCACAAGTATTTTTATGTCAGATGATGCCCCAACATATTACAATGCTTGGGAAAGTGTCATGGGACCAGTTTCAATTCTGCTTTGTGTGTTCATGGCACGTAGCAAAAACTGGAAGCAAAATCTTTCAAAAATCAAATCCGCTGTAAAAAGAAAAATTGTATTCAAAGCTATTAAAAGTAGGGATGAGCTTGTGTCTGATAATTCAAGAAAATGTTTGAGTGCGTTATTCAAGACTTATTAAGTGATGAAAATACTGAAGATTTTGGGAAGTACATGTTAAATAACTATGCCAACCATGAGAAGTGGGCATATTGATATAGATTAGGTTTAATAATAAACGCCAACATGCGGAGTCGTTCCATAAACAATTAAATACCACTATTTGGATGGCAAAGTGGTAAAACATTTAGATATCGCCATCAACGCCTTGCTGAAATTTGTTCGAGACCAGTTCTTTGACTGAATTTAAAGAATACAAAAATGTTCCTTCTAAGAAAATGAAGATGATCTCCATGACCCACAAACAAGGATCAGTAATTCCGAGATATAATGTGGTTTCTTCAGAAAATCAGCAATGGGTGTTTAGAGAGTTGTACAGAAAAACAAAATGTAAGAGTAAGGAAAATAAATGAAAAATTCAAACAAACTGTTGTCATCTTAAATGTGAAGAATGTCAAAATATGTGAAAATTCTTACACGTGTACTTGTCCGGACAATATGCTAAGGCTTAACATTTGCAAAGCACATACATGCGGTTTAATCATGAACATTCAACAGGCCATTCCGTGTGTGTGCATCTGCAGAAAATCTAAAGAGCAAGGAAGAAGTTTGTACCGCCATTCAGCTTTACAATGGTTGCTTGAACAAAAGACAGCGTAAGGCTGATTCAAAGCTCGTTTAATTTACAAAATTTGTCAAAATTCTTTGATGAACAAAAAGACGAAATAGAATGCTTAAAATTTATGAACAAGATGCTAAAAAAATATTGCAACAAAATCTTTAAAAAAAAAATACTAAGAAACAAAAAATTGACAAACAAAAATTATAAAAAATAAATAAAATTGATTTGTTTTGTTTTTGTTTTTATTCTTCTCCACAGAACGTATTTTATGTTGAACATAATAAGCCCAAACACTTTTATTTGAATAACTCTGAAGTATTTTGTTTCAAGAAATTTAAGTTATTTATTTTACCACTTCATACATTACAACTCCAACCCCTCACCAATTAACAGCATGTCCATAATCCATATCTTCTAAAACTTCAGGACCAAGTATTCTGGTGTGCTACAAAAGTCCGTTGTTCTCCAAATTTAATTTCTTCTTTACTTAAACTAAAATCGGCTAGTTTGACATGACCGTCCATGTCTTGTAGGAATTTTCAATTATAAATCTCTATATTTAATTCCTTGTGAATGTAAATATGCAAGTGCACATATAATTTCAGCTCCATAGAAATTAGTTCTTCATCAAATATTCGCTCGCGGCTCAAATGAAGAATACCTCTCTACTATTGACGTATTGCATTACAAAACATAAATGGTCAGCCGTTTGTGAAAATGACTACTCAAGACTTAAAAAATAGATGTATATATACATAAATAATAATTATTTTGATATTTATTTTACTATCAAAAATGGATGAGTTGTCGATTGCAGGACTCGACTTTCTATTAATCTCTGCGCCACTTCATCCTTTTGTATAATTAATTCTTCTTTTAGAATTTTTGACTGCATATATAAACGGGCTGAATTTTTCACGACACAAAATTTCTTTGCCAATGTACCTTTTCCGAGGATTTTTCGCTAAAATTACTGGACATAAATATGAATATATCATATATTATGTAGTGTGTCAGACCATTAATACTTCTCCATCCATAAATCCGTTATACCATACCTACCTATCAATATACCATACCAACCACAAATCCAATATACCATTCCTTGATACCGATTCCACCCATTCCGCCTAATCCAATTGTACCTGTCCCCATAAAAAAAGCAGTTCAACTTCACTTGCTATAGAATAAAGAAAAAGCTAAAGTTAAAATTTGCTAAAATCATTCATTCAATAAAACGAAAACTCAAATTAACTTGAAATATGTAATTTAAATAATTGTATTAATCTATGCATTAATAGGGTGTGCATGAAAATAAATATTTATCCTAATAGCTAAAAAAAGCATGTAAATCAAATATTAATATTAAAAGTGAAGAACAAATATGGCGATCCTGCAATCGAACCGTAACATAACGGTATAAATGAAAAAATTAAATAAAAATTGGTCACAAAATTTTATGCATTTTGAACATAAAGATCAATAAGTGAATCTAAAACGTCGACTAAGTACAATATTTATGAAGGCAACAACTTGCCACAATCTCAAACAAAACATCCGGAAATTCAAAAGCATCAAATATTCATCGTGTGCAAAACAAAACTAATTCACTAAACGTTGTTGTTTGTGTTAACAAATTGACACAACGACTAAAACATGGAAATTTCAAGAACAACGACGGAAACGGCGACATGACGACACGTCAAAGTAAAGTCGTCGACGGCGGCTGACGAATCCTACAGCCACTGGAGATCGAAAAGCACCGCAATAGTGAAAGTCCTGCATCACCATCATCTTCAATGTGTATCAAATAGAAATTTTCATCACAATCATTCTCAGTTAGTTGAGGAAAAACTTCAACAACTCAGCAACAGAAGAAACCTCAACAAAATAACGCACATCAACATTATCAACAAAACCATAGTCTTCACCAGAACAGTAACTATTTCAAAACATACATACAAGTAACCAAATCATATAACATATTTCGATTTTCTTAAATAGCTCTTGATTTTTGATAAATTTTGACAAAACTTCTTAAAATTAACATTGAATGTCATTACAGTAATATAGCATATAATTAAGTCTTTAGTACACACATTATTTTATCATTTTACACACAGCAATACACTACTAAATTAATAAAATTAACACTGAATGTCATTACAGTAATATAGCATATAATTAAGTCTTTAGTACACACATTATTTTATCATTTTATACACAGCAATACACTACTAAATTAATTCAGTAATGATCAACTAATGTACTTAAAAAAAAAAAAAAAAAAAATAAAAATTTGAAAAAACATTAAAAATCATTTATATACACAGAATACACTACTAAAGAATTAATTTAAAAGAACAACAAGAACATACTTACCAATATAAAAGAACAATTAATACATCGAGACGTTAGAACAATTTTGAAACGCGAACCAGGAAAGAATACTAAAATTTCAGAACGTCTTCCAAAAGAAATTCACTTCAAGATCCCAACAAACTCGGAACCAAATACTGTCAGGAACACATACGCAAACGAATTAAAATGGCTAACTTCAGTATAGAGACAGCAAATAAAATTATACCAACATTTGACGGTACTTTCGCGGAACTAAAACGATTTTTGACATGTACGCGACTAATTAATGACAGTCTAACCGAGTCTGGCAAAATGACCTAATCAATTTATATTCAACGTAAAACTAACCAACAAAGTACAAACATTACTAAGTAGGGAACCAATACCAAAAATTTTACCGACCTTAAAACGATTCTAACAAACAACTTTAAATGTAATAAAACAATCCCTATGTTGTACACAGAACTAGGAACCTTAACCCAACGTAACACTATAACGAATTTTAGAGACAAAATATTGGAACTAACCGCTCTGTTAAACGATATCCAGATCACCCAAAGGGGCGAAGACCAACGGACAGCAATAGTCCAATCAAACGACGAATATGCACTGACAATATTCAAGAACGGACTTACAGAACAGTTCAAAATGGTAATATGTGCGGCACAACCAAAAACTTTTCTACAGGCTACCCAAATAGCTTTGGATTACGAAACTACAAAAACAGCTCACACAACATCATGCCAGTGCAAAGTACATACAGCAACAATCAACACAACAGAAACAACATAAACTTTAGAAATAGAAATAATAACAACAATACCAACAACTATAATGGTAACGGAAACAATAATCTTAACAATAATGGTAACAGAAATAGTAATTTTACCAACAATAGTAACAGAAACAGTAATTTTAATAATAATAATAGATACAATAACTACAATAACAGACGACAGAACCAACAAATAAACCGAGACTCAAATCATAACAATAATAATCGAAATTTCAATGTAAACTATAGAACCAATAACAGAAATAGAAACAACAATGGAAATTACAACAATAATAACAATTATAACAACAATAATAGGCACAATGTGCAACATATCTCAGGAAAACTACCGGGACCAAACCGATCAAACTCCGTCGAGTTTGGCCCAACTCTAAAATTTTCAAATTATGTCGAATTCAGCAAATTGCATACAAATACGATGTACCAACAACAATTCATTTTACACTTTCCTTTTAGACACTGGTGCTGAAATCAGTCTGCTCAAAGCTGACAATGCGGATGATTTACAGGCCAATAATTTAAATTTTGAACGTTCCAAATTAATTGGCATTTCACAACAAGAAATCATTTCAAAATATTCTGCAACTCTAAATT
This sequence comes from Matsumurasca onukii, assembly GCA_018831715.1. Lineage (NCBI taxonomy): Eukaryota > Metazoa > Arthropoda > Insecta > Hemiptera > Cicadellidae > Matsumurasca > Matsumurasca onukii. The sequence goes on along the minus strand of JAHHFQ010000209.1, from coordinate 22,768 downwards.
TTCAAATAGAAACTTCAAATATTAATCATGAATTCAAAATCGTGGACACTAATTTCCCAATAAGGACAGACGGAATAATAGGACGTGATTTTTTACAAAATATCTATGCAAAATAGACTACGAATTTTTACACTAAACCTGATAATAGATAATAATGAAATAACTCTCCCCATCAACACAAACATACCAAAATCTTTCACTATACCACCTAGAACTGAAGCAATAATTCCAATTTCAAATAGCAATACGGTGGACAGCGTCGTCCTAAATAACGAAATACAGACAGGTATATTTTAGCTTCATCAATTATTCCAGCACACGGGTATAAACATATAAGGATACTGAATACACAAGACAAATGTGTAGAAATTAAAGATTTAAAAGTTACAACCGAACCATTGGCGAATTACAACATTTTGTTAATTTCAAATAAACAGGACTTTAACATATTATACGACAAATTAAATATTGACACCACAGATCCTACACTTCGTAGCGATCTTATAGACATAATTAATGAGTATCAAGACATCTTTCATCTGGGAAACACACCACTACAGACGAACAATTTTTACTCCCAGGATATCCAGACTACAGATAATATTCCGGTATACACAAAAATTATAGGTTACCGCACACTCAACTAACTGAAATAGACAGACAAGTAAATGGACTTCTCGATGAGGGCATCATAGAACCCTCCACATCACCATATAATTCTCCACTTCTATTAGTTCCGAAGAAAAGTCTTAACGACACCAAATGGAGACTCGTTGTCGATTATCGTAAGCTGAACAAAAAATCGTCGGCGACAAATTCCCACTTACGAGATTAGAAGATATATTAGATAGGCTCGGTCGTGCCAAATACTTCTCAAAACTCGATATGACCTCTTCTTTCCACCAAATAGCTTTAAACGAACCTTCTAAGCCTTTAACAGCTTTCTCAACCCCAACGGCCACTACCAATTCAATCGCCTTCCATTTGGGCTGAAAATATCTTCAAACAGTTTCCAACGTATGCTAACAATCGCTTTAAGCGGGCTCGATGACACCGCCTTCCTATACGTGGATGACATTATCATCTTTGGATGTAGCATACAAGACCATAACGACAATTTAATAAAAGTTTTCTCCAGACTTCGCCAATACAATTTAAAACTTAACCCGGAAAAATGCGTTTTCCTTAAACACGAAGTGGTATACTTAGGCCACCTAATAACCCAAGATGGGATTATGACGGACCCTTCGAAACATTCAATTATAAAGAATTATCCAATCCCTAAGAACGCTGATGAAGTACGACGTTTCGTAGCTTTCTGCAACTACTACAGACGTTTTATTAAAGACTTTGCAGATATCACCAGACCACTCAATTCTTTACTAAGAAAAACACACCATTTATATGGAATGACCAATGTCAACTAAACTTCGACCTTCTCAAACAAAACTCATACAACCACCCATTTTACAATTCCCAGATTTTTCTAAAACATTTATCATCACTACAGACGCATCAGACTTTGCATTGGGAGCAGTGCTCTCGCAGGCGAAATTGGATTTGACCTGCCCATTTCGTATGCAAGTACGACTTTAAATAAACATGACATAAACAAATCGACAATTGAAAAGAACTGCTAGCGATTCACTGGGGAATCAATTTCTTCAAGCCATACGTATATGGCACGCGTTTCATTGTCGTGACTGACCATCGTCCTTTAATTTCCCTCTTCAACCACAAGAATCCGTCATCCAAAATGACTAGGATCAGACTTGTCCGATTACGATTTTGAAATAATCTACAAACAGGGCATATCAAATACAAATGCTGATGCTTTATCACGCATCAAAATTGATACAAACATACTCAAAGATATGATACCTAAGCCTGAACATTCCATCTTGGCCATCACAAGAAACATGGCGGCAAGACAAAATAACAATCACCCTGCTATTCCTACTCAGTCTACATTCTCGAATCAAACACAGGCATACATTTGGGATGCTACATCACTTAATGATGTTAAATATCTGGCTAAATTAAATTTTGAACCTCACAACTTAAATATTACTGCAGTACATATAGAAAATAATTCAATTCTTGTTAAATTTAGCGATAATCCTACGAACTTAGCTTCTGTTATGGAGAAACTAAACGCAACAATGAATTCACATGGAATCAGTAAACTGGCTCTTTCAAAGGAGACAAAATTTTCCAATACATTAATGAATACACATTCAAAAATATTCACACAAGTTCAAATAAAGTCAAGGCCAAATAGAAAGTTAAACATATTATTATTCATGCCACCAACCAGAATTTTAGACAAAACTTTACAACAGCAATTAATTAGAGAATATCATGACACACCATATCACGGTCATCAGGGTGTAAGAAAAACTTTATTAAAATTGAAACATAAATACATTTGGAAAAACATGGGTAAAATGACAAAGGCACATATAAGTAAATGCCACTCTTGCCAATTGAGCAAACAAATTCGACACACAAAGGAGTTGCAAACAATTACGGATACACCAAACACAACATTTGAAACAATTTCCATCGATACAATAGGACCATTTAGATATTCTAATAATTTTCGTTATATCTTATTGTTACAAGACGAACTCTCTAAATATATAATAGTCCAGCCAATCGAGACGAAGGATGCTATAACAAAGCACGCACTATCGTCGAAAATTCATACTAAAATATGGAAACTTCAAAACACTGAGATCCGACAACGGCACGGAATTCAAAATGAAATACTAAAAAGGTATGCGAAATTCTAGGTACAACGCGAAATTCTCAGCAAATTACCATCATCAATCGTTAGGCTCAAATGAACGAAACCACAGAGTCCTGAATGAATATTTGTTAAACCTTGCAAGCGAAAATAACTGGCACGAACATCTGCCATACTACGAATTCGCATACAACATCACTCCACACGTAAACAGTACCTCTCCTTATGAGCTCGTATTCGGTAAACTTCCATATCTACCTGGCGATAATACGGCCTTCGCAGAACCATCATACGACTTAGACAGCTATGCATGCGAAATGAAAATGCGAATGAGACATGCAATATCTCAGGCTAAAAACTAATCACACTAGAGAAGGACACACGTTTCAAAACACAACCGAACAATACAAACCCAATATCAATTACCATCGGAGATCTCGTACTAATACGCAACGAATCTCGACGTAAACAAGAACGACCATACATTGGACCATACAGAATCATAGACATACAGAATGACAATGTAACCTTACTTATAAATAATAAAACAAAAATATTTCACAAAAATTCACTAAAACGATACAACAATTAATTCAAATCAACAAGTCACTATAGTTACAGTATAATCAAACATCACATTTCCATTAAAACCGTACAACCATTAGTCGGAGCCAAATGGCATTTTTCTAAAACAAAACACATATACATTGAATAGCATTATAATTAAACTATTATCTTTTTTAACATGGATTAATTATTATCTGTACAAATTCAAATAATCATTGTCTTTATAATTTGAAGCAACTATTGTCTTTATACATTAAATTAAATTTACATTATATCAGTCTGAAATAATTCAGACTTGGGGGCAGGGTGTGTGTCAGACCATTAATACTTCTCCATCCATAAATCCGTTATACCATACCTACCTATCAATATACCATACCAACCACAAATCCAATATACCATTCCTTGATACCGATTCCACCCATTCCGCCTAATCCAATTGTACCTGTCCCCATAAGAAAAAGCAGTTCAACTTCACTTGCTATAGAATAAAAAGAAAAAAAGCTAAAGTTAAAATTTGCTAAAATCATTCATTCAATAAAACGAAAAACTCAAATTAACTTGAAATATGTAATTTAAATAATTGTATTAATCTATGCATTAATAGGGTGTGCATGAAAATAAATATTTATCCTAATAGCTAAAAAAATCAAATATATATTAAAAGTGAAGAACAATATATGACAAAAGTAAAGTGCAAAACTCAATAGTTGTTTAATTGCACTATGTATGTATCAATTACAAACAAAAACAAACTTGAAAATAGTTTGACGGATGTCGATGACAGAATATATGACAAAGTATAAATATGTCAAGGTGACAACAATACAAAAAAGACTGAAAATCGCAATTTGCTCACAGAGAGCGCCAGCGCTAAATTGTGTCAATTCTGTATGCGGAACTTCTTCTCCAATAATCTAATCGATGATTTTACTACTACTCATACAAGGCGCTTAATGCTTTTTTTACATTTTTTTTGCTTATCGGCCTTGAGATTATCGTAGCATGAGTGGCACCTGGTACGCAAACTAGACTCAGTTTTTGTGCAAGGTAATCAGATAACCAGAAGAAATTACCTATTTTGGTGAGATCATCAAAATTATCATATTTTCTTTACAAATTGTGGTACATTTGCGAACAAAATTATGTTGCACTATCATCAAAATAATTTTTATTGGGACGAAAACATACAGTACAAATACGAAAACACAGTACATCATTACATCTGGCATCGCTGGCTGCAGTTAATTCCTGATCACATTTTAAGCCTCTGAAAAACTTATTATATAGAATATTACTGAGTCAGTCCATTTTTAAATGACAGAAAAATGATTTAAATTCTTATGTATCCCTACTTTTCCATCAAAGAACAATTTTAAGTAAAATTGTATTTTTAAAGATCCCATCATTAAGGCGGCTAATTTAATTTTTTTTTAATGAACTTTTTTATGCCATGGGTTTATTCTAAATATTAGCCTGCTGCCTTCATGGGCGGACAAAACTAAAGCGACTGGCAATTTTTTTCAATATGCCCACTGCCTTTTGTTCACATCCCAATTTCCCCTCTACGTCCTCTTTTTAACAAATATGTCAGTAGCTAATTTTAGAAACACATGTTGGGAATGTATGTTTAGGGGAGTCCATCGTTTTCTAAAAGTCTTTTTAACTCCATTCTGTTTTATATTGCATCTAACTAACAAATTTAACGTAGATAATTTCAATTTTGTGCCTATGAGACATTCGTTGAAATATTATACATCCATAATTTCCACTGGTGGTACTAAAATGGTAATTTTAAATTTGTAATGTTGTTAAGTAGTGCTTCTATTTTTGTTCAAGTCCTCAATGAATTTCATGTAACGTTTTTGGTTCCTTGTTTGAATGATATTACTAAATTTCTGACAAAGGAAGTCAGCTCTTCTATATTCCATGACATATCTAGCTAAACAACTAGCTCGCATTCTTTTCGGATGTTTCTGCTCTCAAATGACCTTTAAACAACATTTAAAATATATGCATTGAAAATGTTGGCAGTACCAACCCTATCTTTAACCAACTCGAATCCATCGTCTGAAGAAATATCATATGGATGATTCCAGATCCCCTTTCATCAAAGAAAGTCTCGCCATCCAAATTACACAATTTTTCTGCTGGCGCCTTCTGTGAAACAAATTACGATATTCTTAGCAATTTTTTGTTTATTATTGTTACTGTTGACAGAACGATATTGTGTCATGTGCCTGTCATCAACATCTTTCAAACTAGATTTAAGGTTTGTTTTAGACATGGTTTGCTTCGTACGCAGGTCGCTGCTTCACCGCACAGAATGGGCCAAAGTTTTCGCTTTCACATTATCCGCAACCCCGGTCCAGAGCTATCTTATTTAAAGCGTGCTCTCCAGCGACGGTATGGTATGATTTTGCGGTTGCTTTGGTTCATTATGATAAGTTTGAAGCCTGAACTCGACCAGTGACATGAAGAATTTTTCTACTTCACAGTGTTTGTTAGTGTCTTAAAAGAATTTTTATGGTTTTGTTGTTCGAAATATCTCCAGTGATTATAGAAAAGTCGCCCACTGCATCCAGGTTGGCTGACGTTGCTAATGTCGCCAGTCGCTTTCGCTCCAATGTGGTTGATTGTTTGGGGTGGTAAGCCTTGGGGCATAATGTTCAGATTCATAAAGAAATCTGGGGCCTTAAAACCACATGCTATGTTCCCTGCAGGACAGTTGGGGATTTTCCTGCGAAATGATATTCGGAGGAGGATTTTAGTAAGACATTATATGTCTTAAATGAGATGATAGAAATTTTGTGAATACTGGCAATACGATGTGCGATAAATGTGAGGGAATTCGGGAAAAGATGAATTGATCCAACCCAGTACAACCTCTAAGTCTGCCCAGAGTTGGCATGTCAGGTGTGGTGTAAGATTCCCCCTTTGCCCTATCCATTTATTCTGCGAGGAGTTTGCAGCGCACAGCTCCATTCTCAGTACAGTTATTTTTGGTTTGGTAGCTACTTCGGATTTGGCCTTAGTAGTTACACAATAACGCACTCCTGTTGGTTGATCAAATGTATATAGCGGCTAAAGCGTGGTCTAAGGACCGGAAAAACTATGTAGTTTGGAAAATGACATGATATATAGCTCGTGGCTCCATTTTTTCATTAAAGAACCCACGTAATTCATTACGAAGATGTCCCACTCAGTAGCCAATGCATAGTGGGAGTGCTGCATCCCAGTCAAGTTTTAACTTTCACAGCTGCTGAAGGCAAAATAATTTTGCTTCGATAATTAGGGGTGCAAAGAATTCCGGGTGGATCAAACAGACTGGCAGCTACATCGAAGCGGTTGTTCATTGAGTGATCTGGTTTCGTTCGTGAACAACAACCTTGATGTGAAAATCACCTATTTTTGGCATCAGGAAATCCCAACGTTTTTTGACTTTACAATCATTGTCATCTGTGAAGTCAAGTTGAACTTCCGATGCGAAAATATTGAATCCCGTCATTACGTCGTGCAGGAGTGAAACTCTCCCAATTACATACTGCACCAATTGGATATATTTTCTGCAATTTTTGTTTTTATGGTTTAGCAGACGCCAAAGGGATTGTTACTACCCTTATAATACCAAAGCACAGCGCCACTATGTTTTATTGGTTTAATGGGATAAGTTAGAAGATATTTTTACACGAGTCTTCAAAGCTGTAGGCCATAGTTACCCGGAAAATCAAAGCCAGACAGGCTGTTCCACATCTAGCTGTGCGATTGAAGAATTTTTAAATTTTTCGGTACGAAGTGGAAATAGTTGAAGACTGTGTTCGTGCGAAGAAGAAGCCAAGCGGGTATTTCGTGGGAATGTGCTTTTGGGAGGATACATTCGCTCAACTCAGAAGAACAGCGGCCGTTGTAGTAACGGTAAAGAAGTAAAGCATGAGACATTCCTACGATGTTCCAGAGACTGCATGCCTTTGGTAATATTCAAATCACCGATAAGCCTGAAAGCCTTCCTCCGGACTCTGTCAAGAAAAAGAAAGTGAAGTTTTCCAGCGCCCACCCAAACAATAAAATTATACTCCATCTTCGGTCTAACGTATGTGCCTTATAATCAGTAGCCAGTCCGTGGAGAGAAATACTTGCATCTGCCGAGAAGCAACAATTTTACAAGAGAGAACAGTGTTGTGTCGGTTTTATTTCCCTATTCAATAATTTTGTCGAGGTCAAGTGTAAGTGAATCGAAATTTTCCAACGCTTCGATTCACCAACGGGCTGGTCCCTAAGTTAGGAATTCATATGAGGAGCTAAGCGTACTGTCATCAGCAAAGGAATGAATTGTATTAGAAGTGGCCGAGAGAGGTCAATAATGAAAATAAGGAAAGGTGGGGGACAAAACCGATCCCTGAGGGACTCCACATTTGTGGAATGAGCAGACCTAAAACCATCCAGAGCAACTTGAAATTTTCGACCCAATAAGTTTTGGTCCATTGAACAAGAGACTTATTTATTCCAAAAGAATACTTTTGATAAAGAGCATCATGCCATACCCTATCAAATGCCTTAAAATATCAAAGCGACAACACCACTTTCCCGAGAAAATTGTAGATTTGGTTCATTCGGTTAAGTAGGTGAGAAGATCCCCTGTTGATCTTCCCGCCCGAAATCCATATTGACGGTCGCTTATTAATCCATTTTCATTTAAGTACTTCATAAGCGCTGTTGATAATGGTTTCCATTACTTTAGATAAAATCGAGGTGAGGGCAATAGGCCTATAAGATGAAACCGAGGATGAACTTCCCTTCTTCTTCACAGGTTGAGCAAGGGCCAGTTTCAACGTTCTGGAAAAACACCTGTAGAGTAAGATAAGTGAAACAGTCTACTAAGGAGTCCCGCCAGTGAAGAGGCACATTCACGCAAAACCCTAGCCGAGATGACATCCGCGCCAGACTTTCGGACGTTCAAATTTCCAGTATCTTTGCCACCACCCGTTTTCTGAATACAATCTGGCCCATGGATTGTTCGACCGAGGAAAGTGGGAGAAGTGGTTGTCGGTGCAATAGTAGAGTTAGATGCAAAGTGGGAAGCGAGAAGATTAGCATTTTCAACAGATCCTGTAAAGTCTTTGTGGTTATGAATAAGATTGGGTATTGATGAGGAATAAGTGTTTTGAATTTTTTGGCCATTGACCAAATAGAATTTGCGCCGATGGACATTTTAAGATTTTTGTGTCTTAAGATTGGTCATATTCAAAGTGGGCCCTGTTAATAAGGGAGTTATAATCATTTCTGGAACGCCTATATGCAGTCTTATTTTTCGAAGTTGGGTTTCTTGAAAAAGTCCTATAAGCCTGATCTTTTGTAATTTTAGCCAATTTACATTCAGCAGTATAGAGTCCTGTCTTGGTTTGTAGATTTCATGCTTGAAGGTATAAATTTTGCATAGCACCTGATATTATATTTGATATTTTATTAACAGTTATATTTTATTTGCGCCCAACGAAACAGACGGACCAACCGAATGTTTTAAATAAATTATTCAGAACCTGTCAGTCAGCTCGTTTGTAAAACCAAACCTTTCTTTTGGAACTCGTTCCCTGACAGTGTTTTGTACTTGGAACGAGTTGTGATGAGACAATGGTCCGAAGATCCCAGCGGTGCAAGAACCTCAATAGAGTATTTCTCAGGGTGAGATGTGAGAAATAAGTCCAGAGTTTCAGAGACTGAGTATGAACATCAGGAATGTTGGTGGGCTCAGTCACCAATTGGTGAGCAAATTTTCGTTAGAGAAATTCAACATATTTCCTCTCTCTTATTGTTTTGTTTGAATGACGCAGCCAGTTAGCGTTGTGAATGTTGAAATCCCCAGCAAGGCAATTTCAGCCTTGGTATTTAGCCAAGATATCGGAGATAGAATCAGAGATTAAATCGAAATAGTCACAAGTTCCAGCAAAATCTAGAATTTGGGCTCCTGTAAATAAAACAATAAAAATATGCTGACCGCCAACCTTAAATTGGATCCACATAAAATTGAGTTCTGGACCGGAGGAATTGTTGTACCAGGAATAATTTGGAATGGTATATCGTCGCGAATGTATGTAGCGAGGCCTCTATGCAAAATGAATAAAGGGATAAGCGTATAGCCTTTCATGTTGAAATCACAAAGATAGGAGTCTGGAGAAACTTGCGTTTCCGTTAAACACAAGACAGAGGCCTCATGAGAGGGAGATGGTGGTGAATCTCTCCAAAATTAGAATAAAGTCCACGGATGTTTAAAAATTAACATTAAATGATTTCATTAATTAGTATTTTAGCAAAATGACAAATTAATTGTAGAAAAAGGAATCAAATCATGATAATTAAATGATTAACAAGGCATCAACAAATACTCAAAACGTCTGGAAACAGTATTTTGACCTAGAAACCAGATTTTTTAGTAAAATTATTTTACCTGTATTCAAAGAAAAGTAACTTGATTCAAAACTTCTTACTTCTTGAGTTGACGCTGAACTTTTTAAGGTGAGAGTCCAGAAAATCGTTGGGTTTTATTCACTGACACTCACACATACGAAAAAAGGAAAAACGGCAGCCCGAAATGATTTAATTGTTTTGTTTTGTTGTTGCGTTTTGTTTTGCGTATAATCCAGAAAGAACTTGTTTCAAATTTTATAATTAAAATTTTAAAATAATTTTATATGGAAGAACCACAGAAAGATTTTAAAATTGACCTCTGCACCGAAGAAAGTTTCAGGTCAACTGAACCTTTTGTAGAAGGTATCTAATAATAGTATTGAGCTGATGATGTTCCGTACGTAACAGTGCGAAATTTATATCCCCTGACCTGCTCTCATTTGACCTTCAGTGTATCAACTGGTAATGTTGATCATCATTGTTAACTAGGATTGGGCGATAAACTTTTTTCGATATCAGCAGTAAGAAAAACGGGGCATACAAAAGAGCGTAGCAGGGTAGAAATATGGTCGTTTTGTAATTTTTAATGTTGAAAATCGTTTAAAGATAGATTTGTTGTTGATTTAGCAGAAGCATCGGATTCGACCATAAGTTTGTGGTCGTACTATCCTGTTTCGAAACTGCATGATGAGGTAAGATGGAGTCTTTATTTGGGTATATCGAATCTCCTACATATGTCCCAGCTTAAGATATTCTTCCAACAATTTCACGTGCACTGTTTGAGAGATTCTTTTCTTTGAAGCCTTCTCTCAATAGTCTCATAGCCACCTTCATGGAGTCACCCAATACATTTGAATCTTCACAAAAGGTAATTTAATGATGAAATGTTTATTATTTTGTCGCCTCACCGTCTTGCAGAAACATCTTCTACATTGCCCATCGGGCTGAAATGTTTTTGTGGCTCGCCTTTTCTTCTTACTTCCAATACCATTCCAATGCAAGTTCTAGGTTACCTTCAACATCTATTCCGTATAGCAGACTAGTAGGAAAGCCAGTTCTTATACTGGCAGTTACGATCCAACCGAACAGTGTATTTTGTAGCTGCTGAGGAACTATTTTGTTTAGAACCCGAGCCCCAAGGGTCTGCTGAATATCCGTTGTTCAACGACTTAGTGACATTGCCTCTTAAAAGAGCGTTGTTTTAAAGTGACTAACACTAATTATTGTCGTATTATAATTGGCGAAGTTGGACCAAATGCACCAAATACCTTGTTGGTAATCAGGTGTTATTGGGAGCTGGTCGAACACAGCCCACCACTTGATATGTCTACCACTTTTCAGGTCCTTTGATACTGCAAGGTTAATAGCGTCGCTTCTGATTGTAGCTGCATCTCTGTGTATTATGTGCTTTGTTGCACTTCTGACATAATGGATCTTACAGTCCGTGGCATGATGATTGGGGCGCAAACAGTTTAGAAAAAGCATTGCCTGAACAAACTGTTCTCGAGCGTTCGGAGACATCCATAGAAACTGTGAGTATTGATATATTGAGTGAGTTTCTTTGCAGTTTGGACAAATGGCGCTAGAAATACTTGTTGCTGGTGCTGCGTCTGGCTTTAGAGAACCCTTTAAATTGGTTGTTTTGATGATCTCTTATCCACCAATGTTTTTGGGGCTTGGAAAAATTCTAAAACTTTCAATAACTGTTCGGTGGAGCTCATTTGGAGCTGACAATGATTGCTCGCCCACATTGCGTGAGTATTCTTGCCTTACTTTTAATAAAATGTGTAGGAGCATCGGATCCCAGGTTTCAGTCGATACGTCAAGATTTTCCGGCTCATGCAAATATTCCCGTAAGATATCTTATATTTATATTTTTGAGCGACGAAACCGATGTCGTTCATTGCTGCGAAGGCTGGGTCAATAATTTGTTTAACAGAGGGAAACTAAAATCCTTGGAATCTTGTATCTTTCCTTCAAGATATTTTAAGCTGTTTCATAATTAGCAACGGCAACGTTGAATATTTTAAAAGCTGTTCTACTTCCCCCTGGAGTTGGTTTTGAGATACCATATCTTTTGAAATACGGTCATAAGTTGGCTGTGTATTGTTTGCGTGAATAATTCGCTGAATTGTCGCCATAACAAATAATTGTCTTCAAATTTTGCAACGTTTTTGGCAACAGACCAGCATTTGTTGATGCATGAACAGGCGTGGCAGGTGCTTCAATCTTTGGTAAGCCATATTATCTGCTGCTGAACTTCATCTTTGAATTTGAAAAAATAGTCTTGCTCTCCATAAGTCTCGTAATCTCAGAAATTGGGTGGTTTGTATCTACTGTTTGATTCCATAATTTTTGAGTAGATTCTAATTTTACTTAGAAGCTGCGCAGTTGCAAAAGCTGAATGACTCGCACACAGCATCCATATTGTGCTTCAATAAGTTCATTATCGAGCACTGCCTTCGTTGCGGCTTCAAAGCTCTGCATAGCTAGCATATGCAGTGCTTTTATTGTGGTATTTTCCTGTGCTGGAATAAGACCTCTGTTGTCGGCATCGTCCTCTAAACAGCCCATTTGCTTACTGCGTTTATAAATATAAAACTATATTTCTGGAATGGCTGCTTGGCTTCTAAATACGTCTCATTTGCGAGTACTCATGTTCTGCGTTACTTCAGGTAGTTCTCTATCTCGTTGTCAATAGTTCGCCCGACAGCCATGCAGATTCCAAACTCCGTCTCTCTCTTCAGAAGTATTCTTTAGTTTACCTGCTCTTCAAATCCTTCTAAGTAATTACTTACAACTTTTATTAAAATAATGATGTTCACCGACTGCGCCTAAATCAGCTCCTTCATGGTGAAAGCCATATCCATTCGACAGTGTATACTGGTCACGCTTTTGTATTGAATTCAACCAGTGTATGTACTGGTCAAGCTTTTAAATATAACCGAGACAATGCTTACGAATTTAATTAAAAACAGTGTTAGCCCTGGGTACGCTAAACTAAATCTATCTTTTGTCAATCAAACCGCTTATGAATCTCGCCGGGCCTCTTTTTTGAAGAATTCTTTGAATCCTTACGATTGCTGACGAAAGGATAATGTTCAGGTGAAACACCACGAGCTCTTATCATTACAGGGTGATGGATGTACTGGTGCAACACCAAATACAGTAGTAAGCGTGATGAACTTAAAGGCCTTACCACTGGTGTCAAATGTGTCGTAAATTGGATTTTAAACTAGTCTGACTAGTGTGGCTTTTTTGATCGTCAATCGCTGGAACCGGTGCACCATTAAGCCTAGGCCAAATATAGTTCCTGCTTTTTGGAGTCACGTTTCCTTATTTTAAAATTTATTCTGAAAAGGTGGCTCCAGTATGTAAAATGCTTTGGTTCTTATGACTAATGCATTACAAACAATAGTTTGTAGTTTCATTTAAACGCTTTGTATGGCCTATTTTGTGGATGCGTTACTGTAGATGGCCCAATATTAGACAAAACTAGTTCCCATTTTGAGTCCGTTTCTTCATTTTGAAATTTATTCATAAGAGGCTCAGTATGCATAAAATGTTTTGGTTTTATGACCAATGCATTGCAAACAATAGTTTGTAGTTTCATTTAAGATAATCAATTTACTTAAATTTAATTTTTTAAGTAAGCTTTGCTCATGTTTTCATCTCTTGAATATCGACCTTGAAGCTTAGTTTAGGAACCAGTGCCTGCAATTGCGCTTTCTTGTTTTTGGAACGGCCGTTTTCAACCCATGATTGTAATCGTGCACATCGCTAATGCTTGTTCATCGTTTGAAGCGAATTTTTTAAATTTAATTTGCCACAAACCTTATCAGGATCTGATTGATTACCTTGTTCATTAGTTTTTAAGTATATAAACAAAATTTTAATTCAATGTTAATCCGGGACACGACACATCTTTCCCAAATATTACCTTACTAATAAAAGCTTATCAGGGATGTACTTTAATTTTTTAAAAGTTATTGTTGTAAAATGTTTGTACTCTATATTTATATTTATTGTTGTGTTTACTCTATTAGTATTTGAAACTTTGAAGGGACCATGGTATGGAATATATGCTTTTATACACTTTTCGCGTCTAGTGAGGAACATTGTCCTCTGGTCTTTACTATTAAAGTTAAGTTTCTTCTTTACTCGTTTTCCTTACGTTTTTCTTTTTTTGAACTTTAAAATTGTTCTTGCTATTCTAAGGGAATGATTTAATTTGACCTTAAGCCCTTGAGTATAGTTATCTATGTTATAAATTGGATGCTTGTTATCTATGATATCGGTGGGTAAGTTTGGTAGCATTCCAAATACAAGCTCATAAGGTGACTAGTTCCTTGTGATGGGGTGAGGTGTTATATGCGAATGCAGTACAACATACTTCGACCATTCTTGATTTTGGCCTATGTTTGAGAGGTACTCATTGAGCAATCGATGCATACGTTTGCATGTGCAAAGGTTTTGATAATAGGGCAAATTGAAAGTTTGTTTTATAATTAATGGTTTAAATATATTTTGGATTAATTCGTTTTAAATTCCGTGCGTTATCTGATTTCAAGTTTTATAAAGTCGATATTTCAATATAAATTGATTGACTAAGAGTATTCGGCTATTGTTTTAGTATTTCTACTATGTAGTGGGTGTGCTACTACGTACTTTGTTAATAAATCTTGTGTCGTAAATATGTATCTGTTATTTCCTGAAATTCTGTGGGGTCTTACTGTGTCAATTTCTATTATTTCAAACGAGTTTGGTGTTGTATCCCTAATGTTTGTTTCTCCTTTGTGTGTTGTATTCGTTTGTTTGTGATTGCATAATTGTTTATAAAGTTTTGCTTCGTTTTTCCTGTTCCTTTCCATATGGTCATGCTCCGCGTTATTACAAAAGTTCTTGTTCAGTCTTTGTCGGTATCATTTCTATTAATTTCAGAGTTTAGTTTTATTCGTGAGAGTGCGTCTGCATTTGTATTTGCTGAGCCTTTCTTTAATACTATCTCAGAAGTCGTAGTAGGATAAGTCCATTCTGATTCTTGTCATGTGTGATGAAGGGTTTTATGGCTGAATAAAGAGATTAATGGTCAGTCGGTCACTGTTATGATTTTTGTTCCATACAGTATGTATGGCTATGGGTACAGTATGGCTTGAAAAATTTAGTTTTAAATTTAATTTTAAAATTTAGTATTGCTAGTAGCTTTTTCTTTCACTGATTTATTTATGTCGTGTTTTTTTAAAAGATTTGCTTGCGAAGATATGACTAAGTCAAATCAATGCATTTTCAGGGTTGTACTGTCGAAGTCTTGAGATTTTGACGAGATTTTCGTTATGATGCTTTAAAGTGCAGCCAAATATTAAAATGTCATCTATGTATAGAAATGCGTTTTCCTCTAGTCCGTTTTATGCAATATATAGCATCCTTTGAAAGAGTTAGACGATATCTTTTAGTCCGATGGTTTTCTTTGGTATAAGATGTTGATGAAGTTTCGGTAAGACGTGAATTATGGGCTTGTGCAGTTTTCTATCAGGTTGCTCTTAAGTAGGTTTTACTTGTCTGTCTGTTTCCTTAATTTGTGCGTGTGGTAGTCTTTAGTTCTTTGTGTATACAGGGGTTTAGTCTACATGGTCTATGATGTGTGTAGAAATTTTTGCTGCAGGGGTTCCTTCTCGTCGTGGAAAATATCTTGGCAATTTTCTATAAATTTTAAAATTTCAGTGTATCAAATAATTTATGAAAGTTTGTCGTTTTGGATTGTTACTTTCAATGTTGTAGATTGCTTATGGTTCTGTTGTGACGCTGGGATATTATTACTTCCTTGTTCGTTGTGTTGAGTTCGTCGCGTGACAGATTCCTCTGCTTGGTCTACATGGTCTATATGATGTGTGTAGAAATTTTTGCTGCGAGGTTCCTTCTCGTCATGGAAAATATCTTGGCAAATTTTTCTATAATTTTAAGAATTTCAGTGTATCAAATAATTTATGAAAGTTTGTCGTTTTGGATTGTTACTTTTCAATATTGTGTAGATTGCTTATGGTTCTGTTGTGACATATAGGTTTGATATTATTACTTCCTTGTTCGTTGTGTTGAGTTTCGTACGTGACAGATTCCTCTGGTTGGGGCTGTGGATCCTAGATATATATCTTTTGTATATCGTCGTTTAGTATAATGCTGTCTTCTGTTACTTTGTGCTGGATAGAAAAATGCCTTCGCTACAAAGGGGTAGTTAAATTGTGTTGGGAATGTTGGATGAAAAGAAGATGGTGATGTCTTGCTCTTTTGAGCAGATACTTAAGGTGCAGGTTGCGCAGTCTGCAGAAATATTTCTCAAAAAGTCTGTATCTATTGCAGTTGTTATCCACTATATGAAAATCGTGTTTAGAATTGTTATCGTTTAGACTAAAGTTAATTTCTGTTCCCTGGTAAAATGTGGAGGTCTGTTATTCGTGTTAGCTTGTTTTGCATATGTAATTCTGTTAGTTGTAGTTGGGAAAAGTTTTCCACCTTTAAGATGCATATGTCTGAGAGCCAGTATCGAGCATAACAGTAAAAGCTTGGGAATTGTTAATGTTCTTTAATTTTATAAAGTTTGTTGAGTGGTTAGGGTGAAATATTTTACTGTCTGCCAAAGTATGTCGGGTTTGTACACCTGGGGTTTGGTAATTTTCCTGTACGATTATATTTACGTCGATGCTTTTGTTGTTTTGGATTGTTTTCTATAGTGGTCTTGCTAATTGTTGTTATTCCTATTGCCGTTGTTGTTTCTGTGGTTATTGTTGTAATTTTTTAATGAAGTTGTTGTAGTTTTATGTTGACGTTGTTGTTGTTACTGTATCCACTTTTTTATTTATTAATATTGTTTTCATGGTAGTAGTTGTTGATTCTATCTATTGTTGTTATATCTGTTATTTCTGTTGTTGTATCTATAGCTATTGTTACTGTTGCATCACTGGTTTATATTATTATTATATTTATCGGTATTATTATTGTTGTATCTATTTTGGTTGTTGTTGTTGTGGTATATACTGCTTTTACTATGATTATATCAATTGCCATTGTTATTAATGTATCTACAAATGTTGTTATTAGAATGCATTCGCATTAGTTGTAAGCTCGTTTGATTTTTATCTCTATAGCAAAATTAATTGCTTCAATAAAAGTTTGTGGTTGTGCTGCTGGGAATTTTGTTTTTAATACTTTGATATAAGCCGTTTTAAAATATATAGATTATTGCATTCGCTTGTATTTGTTTCCCCATTTGAAGAGCAATAAGTTTGGCCATTGGAAACGTTGGTCTCTCTGAAGCTTGATTTCCTTCCTCTGGAATGTGGCATAATTTGGACAATATACTGCATGTGCATTTAGTGCTTTTATAATGGCTATATTGTTAGATCATCGTTTGTTTCTGGAAAGGTTCAGGTGCTAAAGAGTTCTAACATTACTGTTCAGTTTGCCGTGAAAAGTGATTCTTTCAACTCTGGTTTATCTTCTGTTTTAAGAGATTTGCTACACTTTAAAAAATGGCCAGAATCTTTATGAGACCGTTGAATTTAGGAATTATTTTCATGGCAAGTTCTACATTTAAGTCTGATATGTTTGTTTCCTTTATAACGTTGACTTTATTGAGTATATATAATGTATAGTTGCATGTTTCTACAAATTCACTTTTTGTTGGTTGAGACCTTTTCCAGACTTCGGGTTCACTAGATAAATTTAGTAACTCCGTGTAGTGTTTGTAACTCTTTCTTTCTTTGTACCTATGATTTTGTGTAACTACGGCTTGGATTCTTTTTCAAATTAACTTTGATTTTATCCAACTGTGCAAAATGCTCACAAACCCTGATCTATACATAGTATAATTTAAAAAAATTATTCGCCTAATTGTATTTTTTCATTCCTTATCTTAAAATTAAACTTTATTTTATTTATAGCAATATTAAATTATTTGGTTTTTTTAGCATACAACTAACAAAATCAATACATTTTATTACCAAAATTGGTTGTCAATTTTACATAAATAACATTATTCATTTTATGTGCACATATTAAATGATTACTTAGTAATTATGAATAATAAACATGATTGCTTATTATAATATTTCCTTCGAGTTCTCTGCATTGGTTTACACTTGAATTTCAAACCAGTTTCAGAATCAGTTTAGTCTGCCGTGCTCTAGCTGGTCGTCCGATAAGACAGTAAGGATGCAAGTGCATATTATATTCTTATTAAATGAATACAGAAATTGGAGTAATACAATTTTGTTCAATAGTGATTTTTTAGTATTAAAAAGTGCTCTTTCTTCATTGTGAATTTTAAAGTTTATTAACAAAATTTTAATTCTGGGTTGTGACACGACAGTAGCTGTATATTCACTAAAGATTTTTAAGTCTTGCGTGACATCAATGGTTGAATCATCTTTCATCACGGTTGAGGGACAAAGCTATCTATCCGATACCAGTGAGACACTCCTATGGCGGTTCGCATTTTATTTGGACGGTTCGTCGACACATTGCCACAAATATAAATGTATTTGGTGTCAGTTGAATCCAGGAGGCACATTGATAATATGTTCAACACACGCTCGGAATCTTGAGCAAGGATGGTTAGTTCACAGAGATTTAGCCTCGAACTGCTTCGATAAATTTGATGGAGTTGCTTACACATATGTTGGTCGTCGAACACCAAAGTACACTGATAATTCTTGGTAGATAATGGATAATAGTGAACTCGATGCAGATTTATTAACAAGAAAGCTGCCGCACCTGAACTATGATAGTTTCATTTTCCATGATCATTGGTATAGCTTCGATACGAATTAATTCATATACCGTCTCGGATAACACCGGGAGTTGTAACCGAAACAAAATTTTATTTTTAAAACTTGGCTCTGTATATGCAGAAAATGAAAGGTGACTAATAGATCTTGCGCATGTAATATGATATTGATGACAATTGGTTTGATATGATGTATAATTGCTTCTTTAATTGCGCAGGTTTCACTAACAGTGGATTCACACGGCCATGGAGACATTGGTTGTTCCATCTAATAACAATGACAGCGTTTGTCGATAACTTGCAATCGCCATCCATACTCGAATGGAAAATGCGTTGAATACTTCTAGCCTCTTGTGTTCTTAGTCCCAGACGCTGAGATTATCGAGCTGTTCGTGGAGATGATTATTGAAGTTCCCCGACATGTTGTTTTCTGTTATTACGGCCAAAATATTGCTGTCAAGTACCAGTAGATTTCTTTATAGATCTTCAAGTGATGTTCATTTTGTTGTTCCCATTGTTAATTATATTTTCACTGTTTCCGCAAACTGAGCAACAAGGGCTCCAAACAAGGTACTTCCTATATAATATACCATAAAGTGTATGCTAAATCTCGGCCGAAGGACTAGTACAAGGTTTTCACAGTAAGTATCGGCCGACAACTAGCCCAATACTTAGGAAGATAACCACGATTTGAAATAAAGAAAAAGGTCTCTACTGCCTTACTACTAAAGTGTATTATTTATGTAAATAGAAATCACTGTGTTGTTTTTACTTTTAAATATATAATTCAGTGCTACTTTCTTTTAAGTTGTAAACTAATTGTGATGTTATTTCTTGCATTCTTTTAATATTAATAATATTATATTATGTATGTTGACCATGACCGGTCACCTGCGTGTATTATCTCTAGCCTTGCTTCACATTGCCGGCACTCAAATTACAATAGTAAACAACATTGGCTAGCTTTGCTTTACTCACATTTTATTTATTAAAATTTTAATTCGATCTAATATATTAGGTTTTTTTAGCTCAGGAAAAAAGGGTGTTATAACAATATTCCTTTAGCCATTTTAAGTTTCACCACTCTAACTATTCCATACGCTGTTGGAATCGTGCCAGTCGCAACTGCTATTTTAATGGTGAAACATTATTTTCTTGTATGAGTACTAATCTTCTGGGTTGGATGTTCTGACATCTATTTTTTCCACTAAATGCCAGTTGTAGATCATATAAATATTCTTTTGACCATTGCTCAAAAAAATTCTTTCAGGTGTGCTACTAGTTTCCGTCGTTGTAAAATCCACCCTAATACCCTCCACGGTGCTTCTTTGGTATATCTGTTAGTTTCTCTCGCGTTTAAAGTGACCGGGTGAAAGCTTTAAAAACAGGTGTTAATGCTGATTTTACTGCGGTTTCAAAACGACTATCAAATTAAACGCCTGTGTTCGATTGAAATGAAACTCAATGCCTCTGCCGTTCCACAGTCCTGGTTGGTTCCTTTGTAGCCCGTTTTGATAATTGGGGCCACTTCTGTTAATTGTTTGCTTGCACCGACAAACTTTGTTTCGGTATCGCAGTAGGATGTTGGCAACTTCCTCTCCTGCTTCTAAATAATTTACAAATGTATTGAAGTGTGATAGTACCATTTCTAGTATGTACCCATATAGGGTTCTATCATTTAATCATGTGTGTGATGTTAATTTCAAATTTGTTAGGTGTTAAAAAGGCAATTAGGTTTTGAGTTATAGTGATAATCATAATCTTTATCCCTTCACATAGTATAAGTGTTGCGTAAATCTATAGAATAAGAGAATGAAATTATGTATGTGTTTATTCCGGAAGGGTGGTAGATTTTGAACCCTTTGTTTTGGATTGGTTATAAAGTTGAACAGTATGGTTTAGTTTACAAGAGAAAGAGCCATATCAGTCTTTAAATTGAGGTTAAGGTGTTTATTGATAAAGTTTTAATAGACGTTATTAAGTTGCAGTTTGAATAGGGTGAGCAGTGTGAATTTTTTCGAGGTTTAGCTTTGAGTAGGTCGAGAGCAGGTGACTTTAAGTAGGTCGAGCAGAGCGACTTTAAAGAGTTTTGTGATTTTAGATTTAAATAGGTCAAGCAGGTGTCTTTAGAAACTTTCGAAATTACAAAATCAGTACGTGTACATCGCTTGGTTGCATTTGTGTGTTCTTTAGGTCATATTAATATTTGTTTCCAGGTAGGTATATGTGCGTGCGTGCATTGCGGTCTAGTTACGCTTTGTTAAGACTTAAATGAATAATATGTGTGTGAGGCTGAGTGGATGAATAAATTCAAACGGTGCAGTATCTTAGTTTTACTTAGAGATATCTTACTATTTTTTAGATCAAATAGTTGGTGGTTGTATGACAATGCTAAAACAGGTAATGTGTTTAGTAATAAAGGGGTTTCTAGTTTGACTAGGGCGAGTGGAGTGACTTTAAGAGGGTAAGGATGTTTAATTGATAAAGTTTTAGTGAAGTTATATAAGCTTAATAATAGCCTGAGGTTTTAGTGTTAAACAGGTTGAGCGGGTGACTTTAGGGTTTGTGAGATAAGCTGAGTGGCTTTAGAGGGTTTGTGATGTATTGAAAGAAGCTGTGTGTAGATCCATGGGTTAAGCGATTGTTAAGTGTGAAGTTTGAGCGAAGTGACTGTATGGTTGTTGTTGTTGTGAAGTTATCATGTGTGTCATATCAAGAGGTTTAAATTTAAAGGTTCATGTGAGCCCCAAGTAAGACCTTCAACTTTAAAGGTTTATATACCCTTAAATTAGAGCTTTCAATTTTTAATTTAGTGTGGTCAAGCGAACTGACCCTTAGAAGATTAGCAGCTGTAATACATATGCAAATGTATAAGTGGGTATGTTCATATAATTGTAAACCTATTGCATATAAAGTACATATGATCAGCATACTATTTAGAAACATATACGTTAACTCAAAATATATAAACATATACACACATACATATATATATATATATATATATATATATATATATATATATATATATATATATATATATATATATATATATATATATATATATATATATATATATATTATATAACTATATGCTGCCACTCATCTCCTTGGTCGCATTTGTGTATTATTCTTTAGGTCATATTAATATTTGTTATAAAGTGGGTATATGTGCATGCCCGGTCTAATTACGTTATTGTTAAATTTAAATAAAAATAAAAAATACGTGTACCCAGGCTGACGATGCGAGTCGTAAATTAATTAAAATAATATACGGTTATTTGTTAATATGATGTATAAAATCTTCTTATTTTGCAGATCAAATATTTGGAGGTTTTATGACCTCCCCATATAGTAAAGATAAAATATACAAGAAGATAAATATATAAGGATATATAATAAATAGTATTTAGTGTTTGGAAATGTATCATTATTCAATTTTAATTCACTTTTTCTAAATTTTTTTTTTTATTTTAATTTTAATCCCTTCTCTTAATCACCTACAAATTATAATAGCAGATTCCTGCGGTTTCAAGTATACCAAAATGGATTCATGATGATTGTATGATGATTTGTGATGATTTTTATCCTCTTTTCACATATTAGATGTACCATTGCATAATTTTAGATAGTGGTCCCTAATCAATGCAAATACGACAGTTTTTATGTACCTAAGGTACATAAATTGGAAGATAATGTTATGCTTTATCCAATGTGTCATTCCCAAACCAAAGTATTCCTTCATTCGTGTTCATTCATTCATGTTCAAAAACACTTCATCAACTGTTTCGCTTCCCAAACAAAGCATTTTGATCGAGTTCATTCATTCATATTCAAAAACAAGCATCCAAAAGGCACCCTATTTAGGTCCATCTTCTATAGGAAAACGTAAAGATCATAAGATATTTGAAAAATGTGTAAGAGGTTTAAAGAATATATTTGGCAACGATAATTGTATAAATCAAGGAACACCTATATTGGTATGGTATCAAAAACCAATTTTATAGCACAATTGTAGCAATATTCAGGTACATATCAGTCTTAATGTTTTTTTTATTTTTTTTTTATGGTTAAGGCAGACGTCAAAAGGGATATTTATTACCCTTACAATGCCAAAGCACGGCGCTACTATGTGTTATTACTTTATGTGAGATAAGAAAGAAGATGTTTTATTTACTTGTCTTAAAAAGTAACAGGTTGTAGTTACCGGAAAATCAAAGCCAGTTAGGCTGATCCACATCCTGGCTGTGCGGTTGAAGAATGAATTTTTA
>JAHHFQ010000208.1:42739-61536 GCA_018831715.1 Matsumurasca onukii | reverse complement strand
AAACACCTCCTGTTAAAGATCTTACTAAAAATAAGAGTAGGAGAGATTTTATAACATTAACTACATGCGCCATGGCAGGTATAGAGCTGCAAGTGGACTTTGGCCACTGGTTAAATCTATGAATCCTTCTGCTGAAGTTCTAGCAACTTCCACAGTGGAGGTGAATTTGTTCAAATTCAGGAAGGACACGGAGTAAAAGTAAAGTGGCAGTAAACCAGTATTCATTCGTAGACGCACAAAGCAAGAAATTGAGGCTGCAAGAGCTGTGAATGTGAAGAGCTTGAGGATCCTCAATTAGATGAGCAGAGAGTATACGAAAAAAAGACGAATGGTTAATTATGCTTGGAATATGTACACATCTTGTGTGTACCGGTTGACCACGCTACAAGAGATGGTAATGGTTGGTTCTGTCCTGCCACGGTTCATATTATGATACATCAGGTCGAGTAATTGGGGTCCTGCACCGAAAATATGGCTGTACCTGATTATTTTTTCCAGTGAGAATGTTGTGGTAATTGGCAAGATTTAACGGAACTCGTTAAAAACTCACAGGATCAACATCTATTACCGCAACGCTCTGAATTCAAGTTACAATTTTAATCCAATATTTCAGCTTTTTTTGTATAGATAAACTGTGTTTATTGTGTATTTTAATAATACCCTATACCGATACTTATTATTTTAAAATTTATCGCTGCTGGTGATGGGCCAGAATTTCAAATTCCTTTTGTCTACACCTACATTTTTTCCTGGATACAAGTAGTTAGCTACTTGGATGACAAAGAAGAGATTTTACTATTTCATTCTGCTTTTTTTGTGTTGCAATCTGATTCTTACCACAGATTATAAGCGCTATTAATCTGCTAAATGGTGGCATTTTGGCTTCGCGTCTTGACTTAAGTTCGATTTCATAAATGAGTCTCTTTTTTGATGCAGCAATGCTTTTATTATTGAACTTTCAGGATTATTGGTTTGCACTATTACCATTCCTTTTCATTAAACCTTCCTGATCTGCCTGCAACTTGCAATAATTGATACGTCTTTTCCGCTGCCTCAAATCAGAATTTTCGAGACTCAAATCTGCATTCATTACTCCAACCAAAGTTAATTTGGGAAAATTGTGCCCTTTAGCAATTATTTGTGTGCCGATTATAATGTTCACCTCTTCTTTCAATATCAAGTCAATTACGTTACTAACCGACTTCTGATCGCTGCTTATCATCGCAGTTTTGCGTTTGGTATTAATTTCACCATTTCTTCAAGCAACCTTTCAATTCCTATGCCGTAGAGGGACAATGGCTGTTCACTTTGGCAATTAGAGCATTTCTCTGAAGTTTTAATTGATAAGAGCAATGATGGCACAAAAGAGCATTTTTTTTCTTGTGATATGTAAGCCAAACAGCACAATTTAAGCAGGAAATTTTATATCCACACTTTTACAAATTGCCAGTTGTGCATACCCTCTGCGGTTTAGAAAAAGCATAACCTGCTGTTTTTCTATGGTTTGTTTGATGCTTTCAAAAGCTCAGAGGAGATCCATTGCTTGTTGTTCCTCATATCTACTACTTTAATGAGTGGCAATTCTGCACCACCAAATCGTTTAGTTAGCTTTACATGATTGTAATTCCTGTTTTAACATGATGAATCGTTTCAAGCAGTGGGAGTAGCTGATGATAAAATAATCGGAATATTTTCAAATTTGGCTAAGATTATCGCCATATCTCGAGCATTATATATAATTCCTGTTCTTGTTTAAAAGATGAGTCGTGCTCTTCATCAACGATAATCAATTTTAGGTTTTTATAAGGCAAAAGCTGACCGTGCACCAATAATTATCTGCGCATTTCCATTCGCATGCTGAGCCAATTATTCCGGCGAGTTTTTTGAGTGAGCTCTGAGTGCCATTCAACTAAGTTTTTGATATCTGACCATGAATACGGTTTACCAATTGTGAAGTTAAAACAATTTCAGGCAAGAGGATTAGCACTTGCGCATTACCTTCTCCTGATGTCATTTCAACATATTCTGGTGTCATACTAGTACGTGGTAAAAGACGGTATGCTAAATGTTACAGTGGGTTTTGCCTGAGTATAAGAAATGTCATTCCAGTGCTTGACACTGGAATCCAGGATTTTGATTGTAAATTAGGTATTGGTTTTAAGTTAAAATAAACATTTGTAATGAGGTTATATGAAAAACTGGATCCCAGTGTCAGGCTACTCGGATAACACCTTCTTGGTAGACCCAAATCACAATGTTCGTACAGTTGTGTCTCTGGGCACTGGGATGGTAAAGTCTGAGCAGCATTTGGAACGGCAGTGTAATTCTTAATCAATTGTGCAATCACAGAGATAAACTTCGGTTTTCCAGACCCGGTCTCACCGTCAAGCAAAGTCACTGAATATTCGTTCAAATTGCTGATTATTTTATCACTAGCTACCTGCTGTTCAGGACTCAATTTGCAGCTTATTTCTTCCTTGTTTCCTGCTTTTGTTCAACACAAACCAATTTATCTATGTGATTTACTTAACACTCCTCCCATTATCACTTTGGCAAGCATACCAATAGTATTGTTGTATTGCAACCCACTCTGCAAATGCAATCAATTTTGGTCTAATATTTGGTAAATCGATTTTTGCTCAATAAATTTTAATTCGGTTACTTTTATCACTGTATTTCCAAACTATTCCGATTAAGCGTTTTTTGCCAAATGGCACTACTACGTAATCTCAAGTAAAATCTCAGTACTTTCCTCAATTGCATATGAAAATAACTGATCAATTGGAAGTGGTAATACGTCAACTGTTTTGCCATAGTGATTGAGTTTAACATTGTTTTAAAGAGCTTGTAACTTTATTAAGCTTGGCAATATAGATGAATCGGTACAGAGAGAAAATCTTAATGTTTAACACATTTTCAGTACAACAAGTATGATTGATAAATAAAATGATTTATAGAATTTGTGGAGGCTACCAATGGTCAACGACAAGATTACTTTGAACTTTTGAAATAGAAAAAGGCGAACCTATAGATCGATACTACTTTTCTGCACATATAAAGCTTACAGATGAAAGCAAAAATCTTTGCGGGAGAAGCTTGGCAGTACAATTCAATTCGATAATCTAGATGATCACTTCAATCTTAACCATGAAATTTTATATCTACAACAAATATAGTGAGGCCAATGGTAGAAGTGAGCTACACGTTAGGGATGATAACGGTAAATATTTAACCCCAATCTTCCACTTAATTACTATGGATTCTCAATGGAACTATCACCTGACGGAGCGTCAATTGCAGATTATGGTTTTATCCTCTGTATCTATAACCCAAATCACTATGATAAAGAAGCAAAGGAAAAAGTATTTGATGATCACGGTGAATTGTCACCAATTGCATCAAATGTGTTAGATAATTTTTAAGCAACACAAATAGCTTAACCACACAAGATATATTACAAAATGTATTCTCACAACTGCAGAAGAAAGCTGATGAAGAAGCAGAAAGATTGGCAAGAGAAAGAGAAGCAGAAAGACAAAGGAGGAAGAGTTAAATGAAAAGAACGAGGAGTTAAAGAACTTGTAGAAAAGGGATGATTAAAATATTCAAAGTGGTAAAAGGTAATGATTTAGGTAATGGCATTCAGCAGTAGTTTACAACTTGATGGGGAAGAAGGTGACAAGATACTCTCGACTCTAGTAAATACTACATAGCAGAGTATAGACACCACCCAGAATGGGAAGGCGATGAATATTTAAATTTTGTTAGCCCTGATAGTGATATGCTGGTTAATTATGAAAACTTATTTTGTGCTCAATCAAAGCTCCTACTCAGACTTTGAAAGGGTTTTATTCAGAAAACAGAACCGATCCCCATAATTATGCTAAATATTCAAAGGAACCATATTTGAGTGGTGACCAGCTATCTGAAAAATTATCTAATGAATTGGAGGAAGATAGCAATCAGATAGGTACTGAATTTACAATTGATGATGAGCAAGTAGACGAAGAAGTTGTGGTAGAGAGTGAAGCCAAGTCTGGGGAGAAAGGAACGGTTGGTGAGGATAACGCAAAAAAATATTATACAGGAAGAAGAATCTAACTATATAGATCAAATGCAAGCGGATGATAGCAGCAGTGATAAACCAGCTTTGCAAAGCAATCGTGATGATTATGCTGATACGAAAAAAGCTCTGCAGGAAAATTGCATGGAGATGAAATACACAAGCAAAGTAATGAAAGCTCAAAAGATATAGAAGAAAAAAAGTAACTGTGGAAACTGACAGTAGCAGTAATAAGACTGAAAACAAACAAAACCAACAGAAGATGAACAAGAAACTGTTATGGCAAGTGTGATAGAAAATATGGATAAAAATTCTGATATTGAAGCAGAAACTTCTAACAGTGTTGCAAATTCACAACATCCCTTAAAATAAAGACAGGAAGTCCTTGAAGTGGAAAGTATAAGGTGGAGCTGCAATGACATATGATGATGTAAAGAATTTTTATGATACCGTACGTGGTAAATATCATGCTGGCGATGGATATAACTACGAACAAGTAATGGTTTTATATAATGAAATTGTTAGGCCCGCTCACAATCATCATTACGAGCTGTTTACTCTTGATGAAGCACATGTTGCTAATGATCACCTGTTTATCAAGGGTCAGGATTTTGGAACTCTAAATTTTAATGAGATGTTCTATAAAAGTGATGAGTTAATGTGATGTAAAAGCAAGATTCAATCTGGTGAACGAGATTAACTGACAGAGATTGACACGTATGCCTTTATCTTTAAGATTGTTTATCAAGTATAGACATCAGCTCGCCCCATTCTCTTTTACCACTATTACTTCTTCTCTAACGTTTTCCCCTTTAATTAATTTGCGAATTATTTCTAGACCAGTTCTTGAAATACAGGCTGATTCAGGCAATATTCAACAAAGGCATTGTAGGCCAGTGGAACCCATTTTTTATTATATCCAGCATAACTTCTGCATAAACTCTGATTTCATATTGGGCATGCTTATCAGCTCTAAGCTTCAAAAAATGAAGGAGATTATGCAGATCTATTTTCAATAAAATTGCGTGTAGTAATTAAGCATTAGGTTAGTTCTGGCAATTTCTCTTGCAAGCCCTACTCAATAAATTTTTCATAATGAGAATATACTAAATTAGAGTCATTTGTTAGAGAATCTATTATTTCCTTTGAGGTATCTGGATCAAAAGCTTCCCCGCTACCTTGTTTATTATTGTCAGATTGTTTTGCAACTTGTTCTGGTTTAGGTGTATAAAATTCATTATCAAGTATTGAATACCTTGCTGAATATTCATTCACATTTGCAGTTCTATGCTTATCCATTGCCTTGCAACAAAATTGGAAGTTTCACGTGAAACTTAATTTCACATTTCAAATGGAGTTGTATGATGATGTCTTTAAATACTTTATAAGTGCTTCATCCTGACTTGTCTGTTTTGTTCCCTTGCCATAAGAAACACGAGCAGCTATAGCGCTATCAGAGCCCATATAATCCACTACTCGAATAAATCCATGGTCTAATACCTTATGTTCTTCATATAGATTGTCTATTTCTTTTACTATAGTTCGTTTGGTTGCTTCATTCATAAAATATCCTCAAGACGAAATGGAGATATCAGCTCCACATGAATTGAGTTTTTCATGCATTGCTTCATATCCTCTCCATAAATGATGTGAATTGTTTATTATAGTTTCTCCACCGGCTACCAAAGAAGCAAGCACCAAAGCTGCTGTTGATCTTAAGTCAGTGCAGCATAGATTAGCTCCAGATAAGCTTTTTTATTCCACTTATAGTAGCTTTGCTTTTCTCGATATGCTGATATTAGCACCTAACTTTCAATTCATCTGCATGTGTAAATCTGTTTTCAAAATGTTCTCTTCAATTACTGATATCCCATCAGCGATGCACATGCAGAACATCAGTTGTGGTTGCATATCACAAAATTGGGGTATGGATCGCAACGTTAGCAGACTTAATAGAGCCATTTTTTCTGGAAATAACAATGCCTCCATCATACAGTTCAACCATAGCTCCTATAGTCTCAACTCATTTGTAATACACCTTATATCAGATAGATTTATTCCTTCCAACTCAACTTACCACCGGTTATTATAGCAGCTAGTGCATAGGTGCCTGCTTCTATGCGATCTGGTATTATTTTATGAACACATCCATTTAGTGCTTCAACTCCTGTTATTATGACCTTTGTATTATCAATTTCAATATCAGCACCCATTTTTCAGAAAATCTATTAAATCAAGAACTTCCGGCTCAGTTGCAGCATTGTTTATTGTTGTCACTCCTTCTGCAAATGTTGCTGCCATTATTACATTTTCTGTTGCGCCAACTTTTCTCAAATGTGATTTCTTTTTTTTTTCCTTGCTTTCCTTTCACTGTTGCAATTATATTATAGCCGTCAATTTCAATTTTAGCTCCCATTTCTTCTAATGCTTTAATATGCATATCAACGGGACGCTTTCCAATGTTGCATCCACCAGGAAATGCTGTTCTCGCTTTGCCAAATCTGCTAAGCATTGGACCCAATATTAGAAAAGAAGTTCTTAGCTTACTTGCGGTTTTTATATCACGTGATTGTTGATATTGCTGCAGTCAATTTTCAAAGTATGGTTCGCTTATATAATTTTTATGTGCAAAAGTTCACTTCTGCTCCAAGACTTTCAAGCAACTTAGACATTAGATGCACATCAATTAAATCAGGTACATTATGCAAAATTACCGGGAGAGCTTAAATAGACTTGCTGCCATTATTGGTAAAACAGCATTTTTGAGCCATTAATCTTGATTTTTTCCGACCAAAGGTTTGTAGTTATTTCTTATTAATATCTTGTGCATTTAATTAGATATAAAGTATAATTCATTAGTTTATTGAGTCTTACTAAGTATAATAGATTGACCGTAAAGGCAAAATTTGCTTTTCTTCTCATCATCCCAGTGTCATGCTACTGCATGACACCTGATGCAATTGCCCCGAAATTTTATACTATGAATTACTCAAATGACGCTCTCGAGCTTTATCAAACCAAATAACACCAATGCAACAATGAAATAACCAGCTGCTCTAATGTAAGGCGAATTACTGCATCGAAAGTTGACAGAGGAGGAGACGGCATTAGAATGCTCAAAACACTATATACAAGATTATTTGTTGCATGAGCAATAGTTACTGGCCAAATCGAGTTGTCTTTTTCAAACAACCAGGTAAACATTATAGACATTGCACAAATATAAAGGGTATAAGCACAAATAGTCGGAATGTAAAGCCATCCTTCCACAAAGCTGAGCCAGCAACCACATAAGTTGGTATGTGTACTGACCAAATAATACCGACAATAATTGCTCTGATATAAAAATTTGATATTTTGCTTTTAAGATTTTTCAAAAGATAGCCACGCCAACCGATCTCTTCACCAAGAGACAATGATCCACATCACAAAGGTTGATAATAAAACAAATAACATCACTAATGGACTCAAAACTGCACTCAAATCCTTTACACGGTCTAACGTAAAAGACTCTCGGAAAAATGAAAAACCGCGGTAAATTGACAAAAGACCATTGGAAATTAGCATACTTACAGAATAAGTATAAACCCTAATAGACAGTTTTGGCGAACTAAGTTTAAAAAAGATCCACTTACCTTCTGTTTATTATAAATGGTTAGCAAAATTGCAACTGAAGCCGGAACAAATGTTGTTAATAATGTTATGTCTTTGAAAGGTAAGCACCAAGCTATAATGCACGTCAAAAAATATGTAATTACAACAAATAATGTACAATTAATAGTGGTTAAATTCATGCATACGCCTATCAATTCCTTTTCTGCATTATTGATCTTTATTCATAAATTGTCAATAAAATACTTCTTCAGGGATGAATAGAATATTTTTCTTTTGAATTGCTATTGATAGTTTAATTTTTATATGTATTCCCTTTCACAACCGTTTGTCATCCCAGTGTCACGTGCTGGGATGACAGTAGAAACTGCTTGCATGACAAGAGGAGAAGACACTGGGGTGACATCAACTAAACTTGTCCAAATATGAGCGATGCATTAGTGCCACCAAAACCAAACGAATTAGAAAGTGCATATCAAATTTTTATGCTCCTGAGCTTTAAACGGTACAAAATTTAAATCACATCCTTCTGAAGGCTTGTGTAAATTTAAGGTTGGCGGAATAATTCCATTATTTAACGCAAAGAATACTAAATATTGCTTCAACGCTCCTGCAGCACCAAGTAAATGTCCTATAGAAGATTTAGTTGAAGAAACAGGTATTTTATAAACGTAGTCACCGAATAACTGTTTCATTGCTATTACTTCAATTTTATCTCCAAGTGGCGTTGAAGTTCCATGTGCATTGATATACCCTACTTGATTGGGATTAATTTGCGCGCTCTTTAAAGCAAGCTGCATTGCCTTAAATGCGCCTCTTCCTTCTGGATGTGGTGCTGTAATGTGGTGCGCATCTCCTGTGAGTCCGTACCCAACCAGTTCAGCATGTATTTTGCCCCTTTTTTTTTGCATGTTCGTATTCTTCCAACACCAATATACCTGCTCCTTCACCCATAACAAAACCATCGCGTTCTGCATCCCATGGTCTTGAAGCTTCTTTGGGTTTATCATTGAATTTAGTTGATAACGCTTTCATAGATGCAAAACCTGCAATTCCAACTCTACACAGTGCACTTTCTGCTCCACCTGCAATCATAACATCTGCTTCACCAAGTTTTATAGTTCTTGCTGAGTTTATGATTGCATGCGCCTGTTGCACATGCGGTTACTGCTGAATCGTTTGGACCTGTAAATTCGTATTTAATAGAAATATGGAATATCAAATTTATTAGACTTGCAGGACAAAAAATGGACTGACGTCTGGGCCCTTTTTCCTGCATGGTAATAACATTTTCCTGAATTGACGGAAGACCACCTATACCAGAGCCAATAGTCACACCAACACGTTCCCGATTGATATTTTGGCTTTCCAAAATTAATGAATCATCTACTGCCTGAATAGCTGCTGCAATACCGTAATGGATAAAACGATCTGTCCTTTTTGAGTCTTTCTCAGAAATATAATCTAGTGGATTGAAATGGTGCTCAATGTTGTCTGATTGCAACGGCACCTGCCCTGCAATTTTGCAAGCAAGATCAGAAGAGTCAAATCTATCCGTATTGATTGCTTTTATGCCAGACTCACTTTTATTAGCCTTGACCAAGTGTTGTCAACATCTGCCGCTAGTGGGTGATTAAACCAACACCAGTGACTACTACTCTTCTGCTCATTTAACACTAACTATTAGCCTTTTATTATTAATGTACTCAACTATTTGCTCCATAGTTTCCATTTTTTGTGCGTCTTCATCTGGAATTTCTATTCCAAACTCTTCTTCTGCTGCCATGATGATTTCAACTGCATCGCTGTCTGTACCATGCTCGAAAGCTTTGAAGAGCTGTTGAATTTCTCTACATCCTTACTAATATGCTCTAGTATAATCTTTTTCACTTTTTTTTCTTCTATGTCTTCTCTGGTGCTCTTTGCTTAGTTCGCTATTCACATTTCTTACAAAAAATAACCTATTCTTTGATGTTATAAAAATTTTTATGTTTGCAATATCTTTTATAACTGGTAAACTACAGTAAAGTTTTCTACTGCCCTAGCTGGCTAGCGTTACGTGCTAAACAATTAACAATTCAAAATGCTAGACGAAACAACAAAAATTTGCTTATTGTGAAGTAAATAAACTCTTACCAAAATAGCGAGAATAAACTTATATCAGCTATGCGTTATATACTCCTTGCTCCTGCAAAACATATACGCTCCTTTTAGTCGTAGCTTCATCGCGAGTGTTTAACGCGGAAGCTAAAAAGTAATATCAGTTATGCAGCAATTGAATTTGTTCATGCTTACTCTCTAATTCACGATGATTTACCGTGCATGGACAACAGTGATACTCGCAGAAGCCAGCTAAGCTGCCATAAAAATTTGATGAAGCAACAGCAGTGCTTGCCGGAGATGCACTACTTACTCTGGCTTTTGAGGTATTATCTTCGTTAAATGAAACGCTGTGAGATCATAAAAGTTCTTTCTCAGGCAATAGGAATGAGGGAATGGTGGGAGGACAGGCTTTAGATATTAACAGTGAGCATATAGATTTTAGCCCCAAACCTCTGTCATTCAAGTAGCGGACACTGGGATCCAGAAGGCTTTGCCTACAAGCATTTCGTGCAAAAGCCATGCGATAGTGGAGCTGAACATGAAATGGATTCCAGTGTCAGCTACTTGCATGACACCTTTCTACCTTAAAACTACAACATTCGTACGGCTGTATGTATGACGCTGGAATGACGTCGGGCCAAGCTGATAAAATAAAAGAAATTCATTTGATGAAAACCGCAAAACTATTTGCAGCTTCATGTGAAATAGGTGCTATAATAGGGGATGCTACAGACAAGCAACGTAAAGCGTTATATAACTATGGAATAAATCTAGGGCTTATCTTTCAAGCTAAGGATGATATTGAAGACTACGAACAAGATAAAACAAATAACCTAATGTCTGTGCTTGGTAAAAGTGAAGTGAGGACTATATAGACGGCCTCTTTAAACAAGGCTTGGATAATTTGAGGTGCGCTTTCAGGGGATACTAATTATTTATATGATTTATTGAATCAAGTAAAGAAAGATGGTTAGAAAAATTATATTACAAATGCTTATTTCCGTAGTAACGATTCTCACTTTAACTTCTACTTTGTGTTTACTATTGTCTATATAAACAAAGGTAAACCGGAAAAAAGGACAAGCTTTATGAGATAAATGCCACGCATGGTGGTTTGATACAGACGATAGCATATTACCTAGTGAAGCCAATACTTGAATCAGCACTGACCGCTATATTGAAAAGCATGGGCTGACAGAATATTTAGAAGAAATGACGCAGCAAAAAGAAGAAGATTCAATAAATTTTTATGAAATTACTGAAGGCAGTGGCAGCAAGGCTTTTGTGGCCTGGAGTCTATTGCAAATATATAAAATTTCTAATAATAACTTAGCAACACTCCTAGCAAAGTTTCTGATGTTACTTTGAAAATAGGTCAAGATAACCTAAAGAAGTGAGTTTTAGGGTAATAGGTATGAAAGAAGGCGGAGGCGTGTAGTTACTATTGCCAATGATAACAAAATGAATTTTAATTCTTATTACGTCAAACTGATCGAAATAAAGGATAAATATCCCGACTCAGTAAATAATCTGATGGTTTTAATGACTTAATTAACAAGACTGGAAAACAAGTAAGGTGCGGTGATGAGATATCGGTTAAATATAGCATAAGGAGCATAATGGAGAATATATAGCCAAAGATCAAACAGTGCAATTTAGGGTTGGCGATAAAAAATACCACTTGCTATAGAGCTTGGAGTTGTGGGAATGAGAGCTGGTAATAAAAGAACTATTCTTTCTCCGCCTGACCTTTGACTATTACTGACGATATGTTAATAAAAGACATAGATTATGATGAAGAAAATATCTCAATAATTGACTTAAGCTTCGATGTTAAGCAAGAGGTCGCAGCACACCATTCTACTGTTGAAAAACAGCCTAAAGAATATAGCTGAAATTTTAGGTCTACTGGCTGACCTTCTGAACACTTTCTATACTACTTAAGTAGGCTTTTCGTTTTTCCTAAAGTATAAACTTAGATAAATCAAGCTGCTTCGAAATTGACTCAAGTTTATCTTTACATACTTGCTGTCTATAATGAATTTTCGCTATTTTTCTCAGAAGCAATGAAACTTATCTCATCTAAAAGCTTCTCCATAACAGTGTGAAGCCTTCTTGCGCCTATATTTTCCACTTGCCTATTAACTGTAAACGCTATTTCAGCTATGGTTTTTATACCATCATCAGTGAACTCAAGTGTCACATTTTCTGTTTTCATTAAAGCTATGTACTGCTTTAACAAACTAGATTCTGGTTCCTTTAATATTCTTATTAAATCTTCTTGAGTAAGTGCCTTAAGTTCTACCCTGATCGGTAATCTGCCCTGCAATTCCGGTAAGAGGTCAGATGGTTTAGACTGATGAAAAGCACCAGATGCAATAAATAATATATAGTCTGTTTTACATGGCCATACTTGGTTGTAACAGTTGTTCCTTCAAGTAATGGTAACAGATCGCGTTGCACTCCTTCTCTGTTTACTTCACCTTTTACTTCTGTACGCGCTGCAATTTTGTCTATTTCATCCAAAATACTATACCGTCATTACTAACAAGATCAATGGCTTCTTTGATTATCTTATCTTCATCGATTAGCCCTTCACTTTCTTCATTAATTAATATTTCACGCTTCTTTTACCTTCACCGTAATAGTTTTGTTTTTTGCTCCCGTTAAACATCTTGCCCATTATTTCTGTTACATTCATCACACCAACTTGCCCACCTGGCATACCTGGTATATCGAAAGTAGGTAACATACTCTTGCTCTCTCTGACGTTAATAGAAACTTCTCCGTCCTCAAACTCTTTATTCCTCAACCTTTCTCTAAAAATTTTTACTCTCTTCGGTTGCATTTTCGCTACCATAGAGTTTATTATTGTTTTCTCAGCTAAAATTAAAGCCTTTTAGCTAAGGCTTTACGGGCTTTCTCTTTAACTAAAACTATTGCTGCATCAACTAAATCGCGTATTATCGAATCAACGTCACGTCCAACGTACCCTATTTCAGTAAACTTCGTTGCCTCAATTTTATGAACGGTGCACCGGCAAGTTTTGCTAAGCGACGAGCTATTTCAGTTTTACCAACCCTGTATGACCGATCATCAATATATTCTTAGGTATGATTTCATCACGCAATGGAAATGGAACCTGATTGCGACGCCAACGATTTCTGAGCGCAATAGCAACAGCACGCTTTGCATCATCCTGTCCGATTATGAATCTGTCCAATTCTTTAACTATCTTCTGTGGTGGCATCTAACAAAACTTGAGTACTGTCATTAACTTGAACATCGCTGTCATTTGAATCAAAACCACTCTTAGTATCTTTATAGAGGTCATTTTTTTCATCGTAGGTGTCACTACTACAAGACCGTCCTTCTGAAGGGTTATAGGCTGATTGGAAAAATTGGTGCATAAAGTTTTTGCTTGGAAGACATATCACTCCTCTATTTTTTCAATAATCACATTATGATTTGTATAAACACATATATCAGCAGCTATCTTCATAGCCTTTTTCGCAATTTCCTCTATTGATATTCCTTTAATGTCAATTAAAGCTCTTGCTGCAGATAGAGCAAAATTTCCCCAGAGCCAATAGCTGCGATTCCATCTTCAGGTTCAAGAACATCACCTGTTCCCGTAATTACTAATGAAATAGATTTATCTGCAACGATCATCATAGCTTCTAATTTCCTCAGATATTTATCCATTCTCCAGTCTTTTGCAAGTTCAACACATGCTCTCATTAATTGCCCTGGGTGCTTGTCAAGTTTAGATTCTAATCTTTCAAAGAGGTAATGCGTCGGCTGTTGCTCCAGCAAACCCAGCAATTACAGAATCACCAGAGAGACGCCTAACTTTTTTTTGCTCCGGATTTTTATAACAGTGTGGCCCAGTGAAACTTGTCCGTCACCTATTACCACTACGCTTTCACCCTTTCTAATTGATAATATAGTAGTGCCATACATTTTACTGTTGTCGTGTTGAATCATTTTTCTATCACTTTAAATAAGAATCTTATTATATTTAATCTTTAGTCAAATTTGCTAAATATGTTTAATTATAGCTTATAATATAATACCTTCCTTATAACATTTAAAGTGTAGATGCAAAACATAATTCACCCAGATTTGGAAAAAAGTATAAATAATTGGTTCGGAGCAAAATTTAACGGCCTTACATTGCCATTTTATTTTATAGCTCTATAGATCTTAGAAACTCTGGTTACAAAATTGCCCCAGTGGACGCTAATTTATTTCCCTGGGGTTCAATAACTTAAGTGAAGAATCAAGAACGATGGCAGCAAGATTGATAAAAGCTACTTTAAAAGACATCAATACAAAAGGTTCTTATAATACCGGAAAATTATACACGCAATAAAATGTATATAGAAAACGTATTTGTTATAGAGAAAGTACTGCAACTCACGCAGGTTTTGAAACTAGAATTGGCCTTTTACATAATGAAGTATACAATTTAATAGAACAGTATGAAACTGTTGTGAAAGAAAACTCTCTGCTAAAGACAACTTCAGGATTTGTGCCTGATGTTATTATACTGAACCGTGATATGACGAGCCACATTCCAGACACGCTAAAAGACGTAAAAGCAAGATATAGTACCCACTATACGGTTGGTATAGCAGGCAGAAATTTAAGTATTTTGAAATCTATCAAGAATTAGCGTTCGAGTTTTGTAAGAATTTAAAATGGACCCATGGCTAATTTCTGTGCTTACAGAGAGCTGTGATGGAGTTGATTTTGATGATGATTCATCACTAGGAGCAGTAGCAACTAAAGTTGACCAAATATTATCTCTAGTGCAAAAAAAATATGAGGAATATGAAATAAAAAACACAACCCATTGCTTATCAAAGCAAGCAATGGCACATATGGGATGGGCATTATAACAGCAACAAGTGGAGAGGAAATATTAAACCTCAATAAAAAAGCGTCATAAAATGAAAAAGATAAAAGAAGGAATAGCAATCAATAGTGTTATTATACAAGAAGGTGTACCAACCATTGACGTATTTAAAAGCAGTTCTGCAGAACCGCTAATATACTATATAGGAGATACTCCAACATGTTACTTATACCGATGTAATAGCAGGAAAGATGTATATTCCAGCTTAAACTCCATTGACTGCGAATTTTATGACGTTAGCAAAATAGTGGAAGAAAACCCTAGCACTTTGGAATATAGTTAGTAAATTAGCAGTGTTAGCATTGGCAGTAGAAATAAAATCTTTTCACCTCTAACCCTTACATTTCCACAGCGTTGTCATTATTACCGGGCTGAATATGGTTATGGCCAGGATTATCAAGTTCAGTGGAAGGGTCATCATTGACAGGTTGATTAAACAACTTGTCAAGTTGAACTGCAAGAAATACTGCACTATATATTATGCTGACTGTTACGCTTAAGTTGAAATTATAGATTATACCATTACCTAAGTTTATTGGTATAGTTGGAGTCTCTATCCTTCTTAATATGAAGTTTAATAAACCTAATGACAAAGTTAATGTGCTGATAATAAGGTCCTTCTTACACTCAGCAGACTTTTCAGGATCCTTATTATCTAGGTATTTTCTCCATGAATAATAGTAACTTATAGGTTCCGAAATAAACAGAAATAGGATCGTTGAGGTTAAGTTAATATAACTTATTATGTCTGTATTGCTTCTAGTGCAAAATGGATGATTTTCAACATCATTAGCGCTTCTATGGTGCTATTTGTAAGACTAGCCGATTTACCCAAAATTTTTGCTAATTCTTTTTACCCTTAGGGTCCTTATAATCTTTTACCAAATCCCGTAAGATAAATGCAGAATGGACAATGTATAGGGTAGATGTCGGAAATTTCACCCATCGGGCAACATTCTTTATAAAGGAGATATTGGATCTGTTATTGTCAATAAACTCACAACAAAATTGCAGTGAAATCTTACACAATAGGGCTGTTAAACCTGTTGTGATGCAGATTACCTTCCTGAAATCATGATTATAAATATCATGCACCTTTTGTGCGGGCGTGTTGGATTCCTTTTTAGCTTGTTTGGCATGAAATAGTTAACAAAATAATAACTCCCTTTTATTCTATCACATAAAATCCTAAAAGAAAAGCCCTATAAATCAGGACTTTAAAGGAGATTTATGCACAAATCGGCTAAGCATTTTATAAACAAGGGATCGGTACTGAGAGTTGGCACGCGAAAGTAATATCCATCCTTGATAATTGTTTTATATTCTATATCAAGTTCAACTAGAGTTTCTGAATGCTCAGAAACAAAAGATATAGGTGATAGAACTACAGGTACACCATCAGCTTTTGCGTAATAGCTCACTTTCAGTGCTTGGCTCTAGCCATTTTACAGGACCAATCTTACTCTGATAACATATTGACCAATCTAAGTTATTGATAGCTAACTTTTCTACTATTAACTCTACGCTTCTTTCTACCTGTGAAGCGTAAGGGTCGCCCTTTTAATGATACTAAGAGGTAAGCTATGGGCTGAAAATAGGACTCTTGGTTTACCGATTTTGCTAGCCAATTTATAGTACTTAGCTATCAGATTAGCGTGAGCTTCAATAAAATCTTGGTTATCATAATAACGGTGAATCATTTTTGTATTGCATTTTAGGCCATACCGTTTAGCATTTTTTGCCAATTCTCGATGGATGACAGAGTTGTGGTAGTTGAATATTGTGGATACAGTGGCAACAGAATTACTTCGTCAGGATCAAATTGTTTTACACTTTTAACTTCGTCGGCAAAGGGGTGCCAGTAGCGCATGCAGATGAATACCTTGTATACATGGTTTCTATCTTCATTTAATTTTAGTTCTAAAGCATTAACTTGTGCTTTCGTATTATCCAAAATCGGCGATTTGCCTCCGATTTGCTCATATATTTCTTGTGCAGTATTTTCTCGTTTCGCAGATATAAACTTTGCTAAAAGAAACCGAAAGGGATTCGGTAGATTGATTCTCCTGTCATAAAAAGGTTGAATAAAAAGGACGAACCGCATTCAATGAATTAGGTCCGCCAAGGTTAAATAAGATAACTGCCTTTTCACCTACGCACTACTACAACAAGTTACTTTTGGGGTGCCTATAAAATTAGCTACACACTCATCAAATTTAGTTATAGGCACTAAATTTCTTACTTGCATACAATAAATGACCTGATCTCTGCAGGTTACTCTTGGTAGATGTGAAGCTCAATCGAAAAATGTATCGACAAAAAGACTTGGTACCGTTTCAAGAAGTTCAACAGCAGCTAAAGATAGCATTATATAACTTTGCAGGACCTTCAAAAGAACCTTTAGAGGGAAAAGTAAAACTTTAACGAAAGAGAGGTGCTACTCGTTTCATCCGGTGGTTGCTCTGAGTTAGGCGAATTATACTCGATGTGTTTTCTACTTTTATCGAAAAAAGGGTAGATTATAGTATCTTTCTCAAATTCCTTATTCACTGTTTCTTTGGGCAACCTGTTTGTTTTTCTAATAATTTTTCACGTAGATTAAAAGTTCTGACATAAAACATGTGGCAATCATTAAGACAGCACAAGCAAGTGCACATTGTAAAAGACTTAAACCACCTACTATAGCCGGCAGTGCAAAACAAACAAGTGGTGCTATGATTATCATTTCAAGAAATGAAATAGTGTTTTTTTCATCGCAAAGACAGCACCTTTTTTAATTCTGTATTATGATGTGAACTATATTCCAAATAACTTAAAATGCAAGACTAAAGTCAAAAACCCTTTTGTTCCACACAAAAGCGATGACTTAAAGTTACTTACTAATTTTTTAGTAGTAGATTCAGCTTGTTTAGTAGTGTTATTTTTACAACATTTACCCATACAATACCTTTGATGATTTGTCCTTAATTATAGATAAAAAATCACTTCTATGAAATTAAAATTTGTAATAAAATAAATCTATAAATGTACTATTCTATATAAGGAAATAATATGGCAATTGAGAAGACACTTTCAATCTTAAAACCTGATGCAGTAAAAAATAATATTACAGGCAACATAAATTCCTACATCGAACAATCTGGGCTGAAAATCACAGCACAAAAAATGATGTTACTAACAAAAACAAGCAGAGCTGTTTTATGAAATTCATAAAGATAGGCCTTTTTGGGGAATTAGTAGAGTTTATGACCCTGGTTCT
This sequence comes from Matsumurasca onukii, assembly GCA_018831715.1. Lineage (NCBI taxonomy): Eukaryota > Metazoa > Arthropoda > Insecta > Hemiptera > Cicadellidae > Matsumurasca > Matsumurasca onukii. The sequence continues at coordinate 43,578 of JAHHFQ010000208.1, read as the reverse complement.
GTGGTAGTTCAAGTTTTAGTTGGTGAAAATGCAGTAAGTAAATACAGACAAATCATGGGAGCTACCAATCAAAAGGCAGATAAAGGCACAATCAGGGTGATTTTGCTGATGATATTAGTGAAAATAGAGTCCACGGCTCGGATAGTCTAGAAAATGCTCGTAAGGAGATAGCTTTCTTTTTTTGCTGAATGTGAGTTGGTGTAGTTAACTCAGATTGGCGTCATCCAAGTAGACTGACAACATAGAAACGAAAAACTTGCTTGACACCCTCCGCCAGCCCCCATCATGAAACTGAAGCTATTTATTTATCTTCGCAATCTCTGCAGTGGATTAATTAACAAAACTTAATGTATTTGGCGTAAATCATGCTTAATTTTTTGCACTATGTGCACCTCATGTCTTTATAAAACTTTTAGGTTTCTACCTATACAAGCCGAAATGCGCTTATAAAGCGTTTAAGACAGTAAAGACGTCAAATAGACAAGGAGAACTTGAATACTAGCTACCCTAGGGTTTCTTTGCCTTTTTCCGCTCAGTAAATTTCTTAACGTTTATAATTTAGGTTGGTGCATTTAAAAGCAGCTAAATTGCTCTTAATCGCTTTTAGAATAAAAAAACGCCGATATTTTAGTACATAGTAAATAGCCAACCACCGGGGCTTCTTTTTTTTTTTATTTGGTAAATTTCTTAATATTTATAGCTAAAGTAATTTAAAAGTCCGTGAAGGTGTCATGCCAGTGCTTGACACTGGCATCCAGTTTTCCATATAATCTCATCAAAATGTTTATTTTCTAGCTACTTTTATACTTATCAACCCAGTATGCTTACTTACAATTAAA
>JAHHFQ010000208.1:4597-20085 GCA_018831715.1 Matsumurasca onukii | reverse complement strand
TATCTTTTTTTCTGGGTAAGGTCAAGTAATTGGGATGACAAAGGGGCACTGGGATAACAGGAGAGGATTTTGAGATAGTAGGGGATTTTTCAACAGAAAGCAGAAATTGTTTATATGAGCCCCTGTCGTTAATATCCTTCACTGTGGCAACGATATCTTTTACATATCTCTTTATCAAGAATTTGAGTATCGACTAAAGCTGTTCTTAATTTACTAGCTGTAAATCCTATGAGCACTGCAATTAAAGCGATACACAATATCGCGTACCTTTTATACAATATTGCAATCAAAATTAGTGTGGGTAAAAGTAAAGAAAAATAGATATGCAGCTTGGTTAAAACTTAGGAAAAATAGGTTAAAATTCCTGCACACTGAAAACAGGAAGCCACAGTATCAAGTTATATTTTCATTATGACGTATATAACTAACTATTATGTCGAGAAAAGTTACAACCATGGGGTGATTTTGTTCTTTTATTTTCTATTATTGTATATATAATAACTAAATAAACAACGACGCGGGATGGAGCAGCTCGGTAGCCTGTCAGGCTCATAACCTGAAGGCCGTAGGTTCAAATCCTACACCGCAACCATTTTTAAGGATATAGTTGTTCCACTTTCCAATCGCTTCCCCAACAAGAGTGTATCTAAATCTAATATGCTTCCTATATTCACCTTCTTGCCAAAATTCAATTACTTTGGGATTACGCAAAATCCCACCCAAAAATCAGGACGAGAAACTGTGTATTGTGAAATTCTTTTCCTTCAATTTGATAGCTTGCTCAAAATCTTGCCAATCTTTCAGAATGCTCGATTGTTTTGAGCACCATGCGCTAATTTGACTACAGCTCGAGAAGAAAGTATTTGTCAGTTCTTTCATCGTTTAGAAGTTTAATCTCCTTCAATTCGTACTTGCCTAGCAAATTCTATCCAATGAAACACTAACGCAGCTTTGGGGTTCTCAGTCAATTCTTTCCTTTTTACTGTTTATGTTAGTGAAAACACAAAACCTTCTTTACTATATTCCTTTAGTAATACTACTCTTGCAGATGGAATGTAGTCTTTGCTACAAGTTGCTAGCGTCATTGCAGTTGGTTGTTTACACGGAGAATTAAGTACTTTTTATACCACTTTGAAAATAAATCAAACGGATCTTGTTCGGGTGAAAATATCATATCAAAAATAAAATCTTAATTCTGGCACGCGTTGCAAAAATAAGTGCTACGGCCATTTTGTCGTATAAGTGTTATGATATTATTGCAAATCTTGCAAGGTTTTGAACTTTACCATATAAAAGTTATTTTGAAAGTATCCAGCAGATCCAGATGGCTGTGCATAATCTTTCAGTGTTGAACCGCCTGCAGCAATTGCATCACTCAGAGTATTTTTTTATTTCAGCAGCAAGTTTTTCGCACTCTCTATAGGTCAAGTCTTTGCTGACCTGAGTGGTGATATGCGGGCTCTAAACAAACTTTCAGAAGCATATATATTCCTACGCCAACTATTAATTTATTATCCATTAATGCTGATTTGATATTCACTTTTTTGTTTTCAGCAACTCCTGTAAATAGTCTCCACTGAATTCATCCGTGAGGGGCTCTATTCCGAAACCGTCAAAAAATTTATTTCTTGTTCTTTGCTTAAAGTAATAACTAATCCAAATCTTCTTGGATCATTAAAGATTATTGAAGTATTATCGGAAAATAAAAATACCACGTGATCGTGCTTATTCCGCACTTGATCGTGGTCAGCATATATAAGCTTTCCGCTCATGCCAAGATGTATGATGACAGCCATACTATCATCTGTATTCGAGATTATGTACTTACCTCTACGTTTAATATCATTTATGACTCTGCCCTTTAGCACATCATCAATATTTTTGTTATTGGGGCACGTAAATTCCAATTATTAACTATGACATTACTAATTTGCTTGTTTTTAATTTTATCAAGCAAAAATTAGAGATTACTTCCACTTCCGGTAATTCTGGCATCTTGTCTACTCTGTTGCTGCTTTTTCTTTTCAAAATATTTTGCTTTAAAGCTTTCGCTAATCTTTTTTCTCCTCTTCTTTTTCCTTATTCTTTTTTGTGTTATTCATTATCATAATATATAAACTTGCCGTTGTAGCTCAGGTGGTAGAGTACGTCATTGGTAATGACGAGGTCCCAAGTTCGAATCTTGGTAACGGCACACTGATTATACTTATAATATTGCATAACTTGTGTAAGCTTAAAAAGAAAGTTAAAGAGGTAAGTTGTCATGCTTTTCCATATCCTTTCTACCTTCTTGTTTTGAGTAGCTCTAATGCTTTATAAAAGTGATACCTTGTTTTACTTGGCACTATAATGTCATCAATGTATCCATGTAATGCAGCAAAAATGGATTAGCGAACTTTTCTTTGTATTCTTTGATTAACGTTTGCTGATCTTTTTCGTGTCGAAATATAATCTCAACTGCACTTTCAGGGCCCATCACAGCTATTTCCAGCAGTTGGCCAGGCATAATTTATATCACCTTTTAGATGTTTCTGAATTCATAACAATGTATGCACCACCATACGCTTTTCTAGTGATAAGGCTAATTTTCGGCACGGTCGCTTCAGCGTAAGCGTAAAGCAGTTTCGCTCCGTGTTGTATTATATTATTGTATTCTTGATTTGTACCCGGCAGAAATCCTGGAACATCAATAAGTGTGATGATGGGAATGTTAAATGCGTCACAGAATCTTACAAACCTCGCAGCTTTTCTTGAAGAATCAATATCCAAACATCCTGCAAGGTACATAGGTTGATTTGCAACAATACCAACAGTGTTTCCTCCACTTACCAAAACCACTATGATATTACGAGCAAAATCAGGTTTTAACTCAAAAATTTCCTTCCATCACAAACTTTTTCAATAAGTTCATACATATCATAAGGAGTATTAGGATTGCTAGGAATCAGAGTATTTAAAGATTCATCAATATCATTAACTGAATCACAGGTTGATTTAGGTTTCGGTGATTTTGATTATTTGCTGGTAAGAAAGTAAAGAATTCACGCATTTTTAGCAGCATTTCAACATCATTATTGAATGCAAAATCCGCTACTCCTGTTTTGCTTGTATGAATTTTGCTCCACCGAGGTCTTCGAAACTTACATCTTCGTAGGTAACCCTTTTACTACATCTGGCCCGGTTATAAACATATATGAACTGTTTTTCACCATGAAAGTAAAGTCAGTTAATGCTGGGAATAACTGCACCTCCTGCACATGGGCCCATAATTAAAGAAATTTGTGGTATAACACCCGATGCATTTACGTTTCTTTGAAAAATTTCTCCATAACCAGCAAGAGAATTTACTCCTTCCTGAATTCTGGCTCCACCAGAATCATTTAGTCCGATAATTGGAACTCTGGCATTAATTGCCATATCCATAATTTTGCATATTTTTGCATGTGACGCACCAAGTGAACCACCAAAGACAGTAAAATCCTGAGAATAAACAAAAACTTTTCTGCCATAAATAGTACCATGACCAATCACTACCCCATCACCTAAAAAATTAGCATTTTGCATGCCAAAATCATTTGCATGATGTTTTACGAATTTATCGTATTCTGCAAAAGAACTTTCATCGAGCAATATACTGAGCCTTTCTCTAGCAGTTAATTTCCCTTTTCATGTTGTTTGGTAATCCTGTCAGAACCGCCTCCTTTTTCAGTTTAGTGCTTTGGTTTTAGAATTTTCTAGTATTTTAAAGTCTTGCATACAATAAAGTAGTTTTCAAATTAGTTGTAGACTTTATTAAGTTTACAAACCCTACTAACTATACACATACACTATTGCTATATGCAACAATGTATGTATGATAATTGTTAATGCTCTGGTGATTCATGGTCACTACTTTGAAAATGTTGCGATGTGTCAACACTTTTCATATCGTTTGTGCAAACTTTTAGCAGCTTCAACAACCTTGCTTATACGAGGTTCTTTTTCTAGCTCTTTAGGTACTTTGAGAAGATTTCACAACTTTTGTCATCCATATGTACCATTATTTTACCAAAACTTTCAGCTTTTCCAGAAGATAAAATCATTTCGATCTTTTCATCGCCTACCCTAAAGGTCATTTTTACTTTGCATATCATGATATTGCCAGCTTTTTATTCAGATTAGATTATCTCCTTCTCCTATTCGCAATGCACCATATTCTAAGTCCTTAATTCTGGGAGTTCATAAATTTTGCAGGAGTGATCACACTTTTTCTGGACACTGTACATAATAAAATTTATTATCTCTTCTACTACAATTTCTTTTTGTCATTTTCAATACTATCACTTACAATTTGTTTTAGACGTGACAAATATTCGCCGCGTTCTTTCAGTATATCTTCTGGCAATAATCTCCGAACTTCTTGGCTCACATCAGTGCCTGTTGAAACTAGATTAAACATTTCTAACATAAGAGCCGTAGTTTTTCTTTTCCAGTCTCAGTAACATTTTTATCTTGCTCCATGAGGTGGTATAAGATCAGTATCGAATAATCTATTATTGATGACTTTTTTCTCCGGAATACATCACACACTTGGACCTTGTGCTTTTGCATCGTCTATAGATTTTGAAGTCTCTTTGCTATGTTTTCGATAGCTTCATCATTAGGTAAGTGTTCAGCAATGGCGTCAACTTAAGGAAAAATATCAGCGATAGTGTATAAAATTTCTCTCTAAATTTTTATCATTAAATTATCCAAAGAGTGCAAGGGACAGCACTTTTGTTTCTATTTTATTGCAACAAAAAGTTTAAAATGTGTCTTTTTAGGTGAGGCATGCAAAAAGGAAAAGATCTTATCTTACAAATTAAAAATGCAATATACTCGAAAACTTTTCAGAAAATCCATTGTGTTGAGTTTTACACGAACAAGAAAACTTCCTTTTCGACAGTATTTTCTATGATTTTAAAGTTAGTTAAAAAGTTTGAGAATAGAATGTGAACTTATGGAGCCATTGACATACCCTCAAAGCAAGCTTTTCTAAAGCAAGGTATAAGATTTGCCATACAGGCTTTCAAGAATTTAAGAGGTTGTCCACAAACCAGTAAATCAAGCATATTCCCTATAACTTTACTCATAGCCAGATATGAAACTTTCAGTAGATGTTGTAAGTAAATCGTACTCCTTTGATAGCCTTCTATTTCTATTGATCCAACAAAGTCCTCTCTACCACCCACCTTCTCGGCTGTACTGAAAATCCAGGATCCCGTTGTGGCAATAGTTCTAGTGGTGTATCTTTATGCACCCAAAACCTACATGGAGGCCTTTGACAATTTCAATATCTATCCCATATTCTCTCTTTACGTAATCCTTTAAATCTTTTCCTTGGTATCCCATATCAGCCCACATTTTCTTAATATTGCTGTATTTTTCCTTCATATTGTCCAATGCCATCTTCACCCCATCTGTCATTTTCGCTTGCAGCTCCTACATAGCAACCAAGCACAAATCCTTGAGTATCTGTGATTATATGTCTTTTTCTCCTTTACCTTTCGCACCATCATAACCTTGACCCCTTTTTCCGTGGTTTTACCGATTGACTGTCCACTATGCATGCGCTCGGCTTCCCATTTTTGACCTACTATATTTAGTGATATCATAGTTCATTTTCTCAAAATTCCTGCTTTTCCATCTTCTAAACTGTTCATGCACAGCCTTCCACGGCGGAAAATCGTGTGGTAAATAGCGCCATTGACATCCTGTGCGCAGTATATAAAGAATTGCATCTACTATCTCACACTTACTGTATTTTGGTGGCCTTCCTCCTTTCTTGTACGATACTCTGAAGTGTTTTATTCTTGCCCATTCCCTTTTACTTAAATCTGTTGGATATTTTTCCTCATCTCTTACCTCAATATTCTTTCTTTATATACTACGTATTCCTTGGTTTGTCGACAACCTCTAATATGGAAGATATCGAAATTGCTATAGACAGTACAGGAATTAGTATATACAACAACACACAGCAAGGAAAATAGCACTGACAGAAAATATCGTGGCTATGAGCAAACGAGAAAATTGCACGTAATGTTGAATATAAACAACAAAAAGCCATAGCTGTAAAATACAGTAACGGTGTTCACTCTGATCACTATGGAGCTTGTGATTTGCTAAAAGAAGTTGATTTTCAGCATGCCAGCACTATATGCAGATAGAGCATGTGATAGGCACAAGTTTTATAAGTTGTGTAACAAATATGATATAAAGACAAAAATTCACCAATAAACAATGCGGCAGAACATCCAGAAATAGATTATAATCACAGGAATGCTGCTATTAGGTTAATAAAATTATACGGTGAAGATGGTATTAAAGAATGTTTTGGGAGTTTTATGGGTGCGCCAAGCAAAGTGCGTAAAGTTCAGTTGGTGAAAATCCAATCAAAGCCCAGCCAGCAGCTTGGAACAAACCACTATGCTGCGTAAGGTAACGAGCGTAGCAAAGCTAGTGGAACGGACAACACAGGGTACAACGAAAGTGAAGGTATTGAGTCCCGAAATTCTCGATGTCATAGAGGTCGACACTTTCCATAAGTTGGAAGACAGCAAGAAGGGTAACGATAAGGCAAGTTATCACCACTCTATCGGGATCTGAGGCCGTATCACGTGTTGAGATGGAGTTTACGTAAACTTGGGAGATCCTTTGTATTCCTATTAAGGTACGTTGGAACAAGTCAACAAAGGCGAGGACTGACGGAAGATACAAAGGAAGTCGGACTGATTGATAGTACTCAGAGTGTGGGAAAGCCACGTACAAGGGAAAGCGATCAGCGGTTTAGTAACTGGTTTAGGGATTGTTACACCAATACAACAGAGGTTGGAATATGAGTGCGCCAAGCAAAGTGCGTAAAGTTCAGTTGGTGAAAATCCAATCCAGGCAAAGCCTAGCCAGCAGCTTGGAACAAACCACTATGCTGCGTAAGGTAACGAGCGTAGTAAAGCTAGTGGAATGGACAACGCAGGGTACAACGAAAGTGAAGGTATTGAGTCCCGAAATCCTCGATGAAATAGAGGTCGACACTTTTCATGTAGTGGAAGACAGCAAGAAGGGTAACAATAAGGCAAGTTATCACTCACTCTATCGGGATCGGAGGCCGTATCATGTGTTGAGATGGAGTTTACGTAAACTTGGGAGATCCTTTGCATTCCTATTAAGGTACGGTGGAACAAGTCAACAAAGGCGAGGACTGACGGAAGATGCAAAGGAAGTCGGACTGACTGATAGTACTCAGAGTGGGAAAGCCACATACAAGGGGAAGCGGTCAGCAATATAGTGACTGGTTTAGGGATTGCTATGCCAATACAACGGAGGTTGGAATAACGTGCGAAAACTAAATCAGATAGCAGTAAGAGCCAGGCAAGATAAACGATTGAAATTTACATCGTTAATTCATCTGATAAACGCAGAGAATCTTGCTGAATGTTATAAAGAACTAAAGCATAACAAGGCATGTGGTATAGACCAGGTGACAGTAGAAGCTTATGGAGAAAATCTCGAAGAGAAGCTTAGAACGCTGGTGGATAGTATGAAGAGAAAGCAATATCAACCGCAACCAGTGAAAAGAGTATATATACCGAAAGCTGGAAGCAAAGAGAAACGCGGACTTGGGGTACCATCAACAGAAGATAAGTTAATCCAGATAATGCTGAAGAAGATATTAGAAAATATTTATGAAGCTAACTTTCTGGATAACTCATATGGTTTTCGTCCCAGTAGAAGCTGTCATCAAGCGGTAAATGCACTAAATAAAGCAGTTATGTACAGACCAACTAACTATGTAGTAGAAGTTGATATCAAGAAATTCTTTGATAATGTCCAGCACAAATGGCTAATGAGATGCTTGAGGGAAAGGATAACAGACCAAAACTTATTGTGGTTAGTAAAGCGATTCCTTAAGGCAGGAGTAGTTGAAGTAGGACATTATGAAGCAACTGAACTAGGCACACCTCAGGGTGGAATAATAAGTCCTATACTAGCTAATATATACTTGCATTATGTGTTGGATTTGTGGTTTGAAAAGAAATTCCAGCCAAGATCTAAAGGTTATATGGAGCTAGTTAGGTATGCAGATGATCACCTGTTTTGCTGCGAAAGAGAAGAAGATGCTAGAGAACTCTTAGAGTCACTGAAACAAAGGCTAGGAAAATTTGGACTGGAAATATCTGAAGACAAAACAAGAATAGTAAAGTTTGGCAAAAGGAGTGGCAACAAGGAATAAGGGAGAAACGAAAACGGAAAGTTTCAACTTTCTAGGATTCACCCATTATGGTACAAGAAGTCGTAAAGGTAGAGTAATGATAGGTCATAAAACCTCGAAAGTAAGTCTATCTAGAAAACTTAAAGAAACCAAAGAATGGGTGAAAAAGATCCGAAACAAGGTTCACCTTAGAGACTGGTGGCCAGTACTAAAGCAAAACTAACAGGGCACTATAACTACTTCGGAGTTAGCGGAAATTACCGTTGGTTGAATAAATTCTTCTGGCAGGTAATCAAGCTAGCGTATAAGTGGATAAACCGACGTAGTCAGAAGAAGAGTATGAATTCAAAGCAATTTACACACTATCTACAAGTTAATCGATTACCAAACCAAGAATATGCTACTCATTATATACAAAATAGGAAATGCTGTGAATACTACATTGTGGAGCCGTGTGCGGAAAGCTGCAAGCACGGTTCTGGTGGGGAGTCATAGCGATAAAACTTAATCAGGAGGATTTAAAACTATGACTTCTACCAAACCGCAAGGAAAACTAAATCAGATAGCAGTAATCAAAGATGCTGTGAATGCTACACTGAAGAGCCGCGGGAAATTCGCAAGTACGGTTCTGTTGGGGATCATAGCAGTTAAACCTAATAGGGGATTTAAAGTTATGATCTCTACCAGACAATGTGGCATTGTCCATAACTATTGTAGTACCATGTGGCAATTTAGGTAATAACATCTCTAACCATGTATTGAATACCTCTTTGTCACACCCACCTTTGAAAGTCATTGGTGCATAAATCTCTTTCCAATCCACCCGCCTATTATACTGATTCTCTCTCGTTTTCTTCCTGGAATATCTGCATAAATTTTCTTTCCTATTGGAGCACGTCCATACTCGGTATAACCTATTATCAACTCCTGCTTCATCTATATATAAGATGCTGGAATGGTCTATTTTGAGATTTTATCGGTAAATCGCTGCCTATCTTCTTGATTGCGCTCTTGATATAGTGTAACTTTTTTTAAAGTAATTTTAGCTGTTTCAGCCTATACCAAATTGAATTTATTCCAAATCCAAGATTTTGTTTCATCTCTGCTAGTGTGTGATCTGGGTGTTTTTGACATATTCTTTGAGTATTTCTGGATCTATTTTTCGAATAAAGCTGTTTTTCGATGGCCTTAGGCTTTCACCAGCGGCTTTCTTAACCAGCGGTATAGAGTTGCTATTCCTATCTCAAAAGCCTCTGCACCTCAACCTTTGACTTCCTTTTTCTATCATCGATACTGCCCTTTCCCTTAAATCCACACTATACGCCATTATAACTCAAATAGCTTATTATACCTTTTATCATTTACTTTGGGAAGTACTATAACTGGTAACTAACCTACACCGCAAGTGTTTAAGAAATTTACTAAGCAAAAAGGCAAAGAAACCCTAGTAGCTAGCATTCAAATTCTCCCTTGTCAATTTGACGTTTTGCTGTCTTAAACGCTTGTAAGCGCGTTTCGGCTTATATAGGTAAAACCCAGAATTTTTAAAGACATGCGATGCACGTAGTGCGAAAATTAAACATGAGACGCCAACACCCTAAGTTTTTTGTCATTAACCTGCACAGATTGCGAAGATAAATAAATAGCTTCAGTTTTATGATAAGGAGCTGGCGAGGCTTGTCAAGGAAGTTTTCGTTTCATCCAATGCGCTGCCAAAAGCTATGCAAAAGTCCAATGAGTTAACTCCCATATATCCTGAGTAATTCTTGTGCATTAGCTTTGATTAGGATAGGGCATTTTCTATCATTAATAGGGAACGCAATATTTCAGTTGCACCCTTAACGTCGTTATTGTGTATCTTTACTATAGCGATGGTTTCTTGGCTTGAATAAGGGTATACTGTGCTTGATTCTAAATTATCAATTTTGTCTTTATTTATTTTTCACCGTTGGAGTGAAGTAAGCTCATTACTTCTAAATATTGTGCTAACTCACGCAAAACACCAGGAGCATCTTTATCATCTGCCAAATCATTATAAATAGATGCTGTGTCTGTTGGCATTGAATCTGAGATATGATTGAATGCGCGTTCAAAATTTGCTAAATACTCCCAATTTGAATCTATTTCTTCTAGCAGCGGCTTATTATCTTTTAAGAATAATACTTCGTAAAACTTGTCACCTGCAGTTATAGATTGTTTTGTGTTATCAATGTTGCGCAATAAGTATAATGTGATGCCAACTAACATTGGCGAGTGCAAGCAGAAAGATGTATTTTTCATGGTAATATTCCAAAATATATATTTATACATTAATGCTTTTGATTTGCAAAAACATATTGACATGGTGATTATATCACATAATAATATTCTTAAAGTTGTTTGAATAGTTGGAGATTAAAATATTTCTAAAGTAGAAATAAAGACAGCAGTATTAAGCTAAATTATTTTTGTCGGATTTATCCGATGTACCCTCAACCTTTATAGGTTGAAGTCTAAATTTGAGAGTTTGATCCTGGCTCAGAATGAACGCTGGCGGCAGGCCTAACACATGCAAGTCGAACGGAGTTATATTGTAGCTTGCTATGGTATAACTTAGTGGCAGACGGGTGAGTAATGTATAGGAATCTACCCAGTAGTACGGAATAATTGTTGGAAACGGCAACTAATACCGTATACCCCTACGGGAAAAAATTTATTGCTATTAGATGAGCCTATATTAGATTAGCTATTGGTGGAGTAATAGCCTACCAAGGCAATGATCTATAGCTGATCTGAGAGGATGATCAGCCACACTGGAACTGAGATACGGTCCAGACTCCTACGGGAGGCAGCAGTGGGGAGTATTGGACAATGGGCGAAAGCCTGATCCAGCCATGCCGCATGAGTGAAGAAGGCCTTTGGGTTGTAAAGCTCTTTTAGTGAGGAAGATAATGACGGTACTCACAGAAGAAGTCCTGGCTAACTCCGTGCCAGCAGCCGCGGTAATACGGAGAGGGCTAGCGTTATTCGGAATTATTGGGCGTAAGGGCGCGTAGGCGGATTAGTGTTAAAGTGAAACTCAAGGCTCAACCTTGGAATTGCTTTTTAAACTGCTAATCTAGAGATTGAAAGAGGATAGAGGAATTCCTAGTGTAGAGGTGAAATTCGTAAATATTAGGAGGAACACCAGTGGCGAAGGCGTCTATCTGGTTCAAATCTGACGCTGAGGCGCGAAGGCGTGGGGAGCAAACAGGATTAGATACCCTGGTAGTCCACGCTGTAAACGATGAATGTTAAATATGGGAAGTTTTACTTTCTGTATTACAGCTAACGCGTTAAACATTCCGCCTGGGGACTACGGTCGCAAGATTAAAACTCAAAGGAATTGACGGGGACCCGCACAAGCGGTGGAGCATGTGGTTTAATTCGATGCAACGCGAAAACCTTACCACTCCTTGACATGGAAATTATACCTATTCGAAGGGATAGGGTCGGTTCGGCTGGTTTCACACAGGTGTTGCATGGCTGTCGTCAGCTCGTGTCGTGAGATGTTGGGTTAAGTCCCGCAACGAGCGCAACCCTCATCCTTAGTTACCATCAGGTAATGCTGGGGACTTTAAGGAAACTGCCAGTGATAAACTGGAGGAAGGTGGGATGATGTCAAGTCATCATGGCCCCATGGAGTGGGCTACACACGTGCTACAATGGTGGCTACAATGGGCTGCAAAGTCGCGAGGCTAAGCTAATCCCTTAAAAGCCATCTCAGTTCGGATTGTACTCTGCAACTCGAGTGCATGAAGTTGGAATCGCTAGTAATCGTGGATCAGCACGCCACGGTGAATACGTTCTCGGTCTTGTACACACTGCCCGTCACACCATGGGAATTGGTTTCACTGAAGCTAACGACCTAACCGCAAGGAGGGAGTTATTTAAAGTGGGATCGGTGACTGGGGTGAATGTAACAAGGTAGCAGTAGGGGAATCTGCAGCTGGATTACCTCCTTAGGCTTTGCGCATAACTTACCATTTTAATGATGGTGTTGTTATGTTCTATACTGCTGTCTTTACTTCTACTTTATTTTAATTTCCGATAACGGAATTTTATGAGTGATAGACCTCTTTCTCCACATTTACAAATATATAAAGTACAAGTTACTAGTTTTTCTCTATTATGCATAGATTGACTGGTATCTTGCTATTCCTTTTATTAATGATACTTTCTTGGTATTTCATATTACATGTTTACTTTCCTGAGTTACTTATAGTAAGGTACTTAAATGCATTATTATTCAATTCTGTTGCTAAATTAGCTTATGTCTTATGTTTTATAAGTTTTGTATATCATTTTCTTAATGGTATTCTTCATTTATTGTGGGATGCTGGGCTTAATTTAGAAATTACTGGCGTTTCAAGGAGTGCTATACTGCTGACAGTAACGCTACTTCTTTCTACTATGGCTTTTTATTTATGTTTATATGAGTCAGTCTGGAAATTCAGTACATCATTGGGGTTCAGCGTGTTTCTGCGGTAATTTTACTGTTCCTGTTTCCTTGGTTTATCTATTCATTTTCTTGCACATTTTATACTGATAGCTCTTTGTCTTTTAGTGAAAAATTTATTAATCACCCTCTAGAGCTTTTATTTTTGTTGTATTGTTGTTTTGCATTTTTTGGCACGCAGTTCTTGGAATGCAGGTAGTATGCGAAGATTATATACACAGCTTACCTTTGAGGATTTTTACAATTACATGCATAAAGTACTTATCAAGCATTACTTATATAACCCTCGCTTTTACAATCTTTATTTTCTACAGGCATATTTTCTTGTAAATCACCGGTGCTGTGTTAATATATTATTAGTGTACTAGTTTTATTATTGAACTATAGCATTATAGCGATTTTGGTTTGACAATATGTTTGAAGCATTAAAAAGGGAGCAATAGATCTTACACTTAAAACAAAGGTCTGCTTACTTCACCTGAATCTCAAGTTTACGTCGAAGACCTTAGAAAGGTAATGATGTATGATGGAAGGAAATGCCAGTATCCAAAAATTATGATCAAATTGTACAGTCTGCTAAAATCATAGAAAACAGGGATATGCATGGAAATGCTATACTAGATAAAGATAAAAATCCAACCTATAAACTTTTGTATGGTCAAAAAGATGAGAATGGAGAACAAAGTTTCAGATTATCTTTAGTTACCAAAGATAAAGATAATGATAGATCTTATTTTACTATCAATTATATAGACAATCAGGGTAAGCAAATTCCGATAAATGAGTTGCATAAGTCATATTTTGAGCCATTAGGCTTTTCGAGAATGGATTTGAAAAACACGTGCCAATTTTTGAAGCTGAAAACTAAGGATCCTCAATATCCATTTGAATTAACTAATTCTTCTGTGCTAACTAAAGAGGTAAAAAATAAAGAAGGTAAAGTTCAGGAAGTTGTTGATGAAAAAGGAAGAAATGGAGAATTATTATACACTAGTGATTACAAGAAGCTAAGCACCCATTTTTCAGAAATTAGAGATCAGAATGGTAATCTAGAGCTAGATAAAAGTCTTATATCTGTTCCTATCGTTTTTGCTACAAGTTTAGCTAAAGTTTGTACTAAATTGTTGACTCTCTTCCTATAAAGTTAGGGGAGCATTTAATAAGCGAACAAAACCCAATTGCAAAGTCTTTTATTTACCCTGCAATGGCAGTAAAAATTTAGTGGATATGGGAGCTACCATACTTAAGGCTCCAATTTTATTGTTTGTAGCAAATGAGAAAAATATGGTGATGCTTACTACACCATGTGGAAACACCAACTGAAAGGATGTTTGAAGAAGCAAAAAGTGACTTTAATGTTATTGGTGTGAAGAAAGGCTAAAGCCGGATCATGGGAATCGTGATTCACTAGTGGGCACATGGGATGAGCTTAACCCTAGAAGGCCAAAGAAACAAGGGGATGATAAAGAAGTTAGCAAGAGTAATGAAATACTAAAGAGTCCTGAGGAAGAACAAAATAGGGTAATGAAATATTAAGTGATAAAAGAAAAGGTCATGTTGAGGAATTACAAAATAGAAGAAATTCACAGCAAGGGCAAGGCGCTACACATGATCACCTCATTAGCAATTACTTTAAATCAACATTTACTTTCTTTATTAACTATTCCACAACAAAACTTGCATGTATTTTGCCCTCAGTATAAGATATTAATTATTTAATTAATATCTTAACTAAATGCGCCCTGTAATATTGTGTGGTGGTAGTGGTAGCAGACTTGGTCTTTATCTAAGCCAAAGCAATTTCAGAAAATATTTAGTCAGAACACTATGTTTCACAACACTTTGTTGAGGCTAAAAGCGATTATATGCCGCCCATAATTGCTACAAATATACAGTACGAGTCATTAGACTTCTTTCAAAATTGTTAGAGGGAGTGTAAGATGAAGTATTTGAAAGCATGAAATATAAGGAAATAGAAAAGTTAGAAGGAGAAAAGTTTGACGTTTAACAGGGTAAAAAAGCAACATTTAAGCAAATGGTAGAAATTCTAGAAGTGGAGGATAAAAGAAAAAAGCTAGAAGTGGAAGAAAAAGTAAACTTTGCATAGAAGACAGGCTACTTATGGCACTGGAATATATAAGAGAATATCGTACATATTTTCATATTGGGCAAAGCTATGGCATGAGTGAAAGTAACAGTTTTAAAATAATAAGATGGGTAGAAGACATATTAATAAAACATCCAGATTTTGCATTACCAGGAAAAAAGAGCTATTAAAGAGTGATGTAGAATATGAAGTTTTAGTAATAGATGGAACTGAAACGCCAGTAGAGAGACCAAAAGCAAAGCCTTTCTACTCTGGAAAGAAAAAAAGGCATACCATATAAAACACAAATAGTAACAGAGAGGAAGAGTAAAAAGTCATATGCACATCTTTCTCGAATGGTAGAAACACGATTTTCGGATGTTTAGAGAATCAAAGGTAGCAGTATTGCTGCAAACTAAAATCTTAGCTGATGCTGGCTACAGGGGAATGCAGAAGATACACAAAATGTTGTATTACCGCACAGGAAAACGAAAAGAATCCGTTAAGCAAAGAACAAAAAAAGAGAACAGGGCACTTATGAGCCAAAGGGCAATTGTTGAAAACGTAATTGGCTTATTGAAAAGGTTTAAAATCATCTCGGACAGGTATAGAAACCGACAAAAACGTTTTGGTTTAAGGTTTAATTTGATTGCTGCAATTCACAATTTTGAGCTCCCTACATGAATTTTGAAAGA
>JAHHFQ010000207.1:0-64089 GCA_018831715.1 Matsumurasca onukii | reverse complement strand
CAGCAGGAAACAAGCTCACAATTCAATCAACTTTGATCTGACTGCAGTGTGGACCAATGGGCTGGAAGGAAATGTAAGTGGAAACCTCGGATACTAGTTGACTGGCATAACCTAGTTTTACCTGAAGTACTATCGCACTAGAGGTACGCTCTACGAACTCATGTATCAGAGCAAGCAAGTGTTGTTGAAGGATATTGAACAACGTACTAGCCTTAGGCTTCGGTGTCTACAGGGTGTTTATAAAGATGTCACACACTTTGAGATCAAGTTTATTAAATAAAAATAAATTGAAAATCAAGAACAAAATTTTTCCGAAAAACGCTTTGTTTACCAGATATCTGCCATTTTGTTTTTCACTAACTATTTATTTTCTCCCACACCATTTGGCTCAAACCTAATGAACATTTGCATCTAAGTAAGATCATCTGTGGGCAGAATTAATAGTATGATCTAATTCACTATTTCAAAATGGTGGCTATTTTATGGTGTTTTAAGGGAATTTCCGGTGTTGTACTTAAAAATCCCCCAAAAATACCATAAAATAGCTACCATTTTAAAATGGTAAGTTAGATCATAGTGGTAATTTTTCCGTAGATGATCTTAATTAGATACAAATGTAAATTTAGTTTGAAAACTAAATCCCATAAGTGGTGTGAAAAAAATAAACAAGTTTGTGAAAAAAATCAAATTGTTATTAGCCTATTTACTTTATTTTTACCCAAAAAACTAAACCTTGAAAATTGTGCTTTTTTTTATAAACAACCTGTATACTGCAAGTACATGGTTTGTTTACTTGCATTTTCCTCAACATACAACGTCGGCAGTTCGTCTTAGTAGGCCTACTCGTACATGATGTGTTAACCGTTTTCTCCCTCGTTCTACGACCTCGGCTACACGTTGTAGCAATAGATCATTTTCCTCCATCAAAACTTAACCGATTCATATTGAATTCGTTGTGACGTTTTTATTATACTTATTTGACAGTTTATTATTGCAAAAACCATGAGAATTTAACCCTTTAAACTACAACTAAACTAAGTACCAGAAAAAGCGTCGTTGACATGAGTGAATCGAATTTCCTTTGCTATTTGTTAATCGCTCCGTTCCCAACCTTAGTACTATCACCACGAGCGTTACGAGGCTGTTCACTACACTCACAGCTTTGCTTTGGTCTCCGGTCAGACTTACGTGTTTTTTACTGGAGGTTCTATTACACATCTTTAAGCGATAATACATATCAAATTTCATTGAAATAGGCGTACTCATTCCGCTGTTACAGCGAAAACACTTGTTTCGCCACCATTTTGAAAGGACTTAATGGATTTAAATCATCTTTGGTATATTGATGAATATAATTAAAATACATATTCATTTTAAATTTCATCAAAACGGAGTAGATTTTCTGTTTTAAAGGCATTAAAGCCCATTGTTTTGAGAAAACAAGCCCAAAAGGCGACTTGCGGTGGTCTGATTTTTCTGGTCAACACACTTGACCGAGATATTTGCAAAGGGACTGTTATACCAAATTTCATGCAAACCAGACAAAAATTCATTGTACAGTATGCATAATTATATATATACGGATATACATATGATACGGGTGGTCTGAACACCTGTATATAACGTGTTGAAAAATACTCAAATCGTGTTCTGGGGGTCAGGATCGGTGCTCATTTCATGGTTCCGGGCCTGGATCGTACCATGCTGACGGCATAAATATCTCATTTTCCAAGGAAATTCGAAACGAGTAATAAACAAAAATTGGAGCCTTTAACAGGTTTAAGCAACTACCTAAGCTACAACTCATCTATAACTATGCAGTAGATGTGATTATTACTTAAGACATTTTTACCGCACAAACTCACAGTTGAGAGTTGGAGAAGCAAGTGAAACATATATTTGATAAGATGACAAGATACTCGAGAATGTCACAGAGCGCACAACTTTAGTGAGCCTCTCATCTCAACGTCGTAGTTAGACATACTTGTTCACAGTTACGGTTTCACAAGTACGTCTCTGTGTCAATTTCAAAGTCACCTGAATAATGGAGTCAACGTCCTTCGAATGTTTTATTGTTAACAACTAGGTCTACGCTATAAATATTGTATTGCATACTAGCGGACCTGACAAACTTCGTCCTGTCAAAACATTTTGTAATGGTATTTTTTGTTCCTACACATAATCAATTTCTTGCACATACACGATATACGAATTTGTTTCATGTATTAAGTTAACAAAAGCAAACTAGTAAATTAGGTTACAGAGGTAAGAAAACAACACAATGTACAACGGCAAAATCGACATTGTCAGTTTGTTGTGGTTTTTTTTCTTTAGCCGTACATATGTTTTATGTCTGTAAAATAAGGATATCATGGCAAATAAATAGCAATAAAGCTCAAATTGTTTACGTTTAGTTAGCAAACGTTTGTATAGAAAAAGAAAGGGTTGTTTTAAGTTGCAATTATTCGAATTTTTCTGTAAAACCATCCTTGAACTCCAACGAACATTATTAAAAAATTTGGCCAAATTGTCCAGGCGTTGTTGTTATGCGCTTAGCAACACATTTTGAGATACATTTTATATTATAAGATTGACATTTACAGTAAATGTCGCAATCGTCGAATGTTTGAGTACCTAAAATTTCCTTGCATTCTTACATCTAAATCCCATTCAAACATACAGTTTTACACTCAATTCCTCCCATACATTTGAATGTAACCACTCTAGTTCCTATTCAGTCAGCCAATCATAGGGTCTCCCAATTGAATGCCATAAACTCGTCTGTATCATAAAATGCTTGAGAAAACAGAATTATTGTTTTAAGATGAGCTTTCAATTCCTTAGGCCTCTGGACATTTTGGACGAATTTGGTGGTCTATTGACGAAATGAACTTCAGCTTGGAAAGGCATGCGTTCATGAACTACCGTTCTGTGTCTCCCAGTTCGGTAGTTATCTAGGGTTTATTAAATACAAACAGCAAAAATATTATATACTGTAATAAGATGTAGCATTAGTATTCTTGAACAATTTAAATTTTACACCAGACCGGTTTCGAGAATATTTCATTCTCAGCCGTGTATACGAGTAAATTGTATACGTGTACATTTTGCAACTTCTCATGACCATAGTATTCTTTCAAATGGATTCCATTTTATTAAGTATAAATTATGTTTTGACATTGTGATGATGATGTTACAGTACTTAACTTTGATATTCTTGGAAATAATGTTTTCTTTACTAATATACTCGTACTTATTACATACTAAATAAATAACTGTAAATGTTGTGATAGAAGAAAAGATATTTTAAAAATCGACAATTTGAATGTATTTCAATAATTTAGTTAATTATTAAACTACTATTGGTAAGGTGCATATAATCTTCATTTTGATTGCGTATTTCACTATTCGGCTATTTAAATACAAACAAGGGGATTGCAATAAAGCCAGGCTTGATGGAACGGTAATGTATAGATTACTATAGAAATATGGTAATTTTGATTTCAATAACGTTGATGCTACTCCGAAATCCGTCCGATTGTAACCAGAGCCTGAATGATAAGATATTCTTGCTATTAGTTGTATGTAACAACTTTCAATGAACATAATTTTAGAATTTCCCGCCTAACGATACAAAAAAACTATTGGTGGACCTTTTTATTCAACTGAACTAAAGTAATATTATTTACAACTTATGGTTTCAGACAATCTTATTAAATTAAAAATAGATATATGATTACCGCTTTAGGATAACAGTTTTTTGAACTACATAACAGAACAGTGCATAAATAATCAATGTTCGAATATCCATAAGACAACTTTAACTAAAGCCATACAGTAGTAATTAACATTAGATACAAATCACCAGTGGAGCGAGCTCTTGTGAATGTTGTTTACAAAGCTTCTCAGATATCAATAACATAGTAAAATTAAAAAGATTTACTAAAGAAAGATAGCAATGTGCATTGTGGGAGAACATTTTAAATATCTTGTCTGTATGACATCTCATATTAAATCATTCATTGTGCTCAGAATTTAACCAACAAATTGTATAGTAAGTAGATTGCGCATAGATGCCAAATGGATGGAACAGGAACATCAACATAGTTGCGGCAGCCCAAGCGCAAATAGTGCTGCACGGAATTCTTTTAAATAAATATGTTTCTTTTGGAAATTGTTAAAAAATAATGATAATAACTTACACAGAAAGACAGCATGAAACTTTGCAACGAGTCCTGAAGTAGTCTTTTTGAAGGTGTCACAACTGAGCATCTAATTGAAAGCATCTCCATTGGGCAGTTGAAAACCTGTGCCAATGGGCAGTATCTCAATTTCAGCCAATCAGTGACTGAAGATGGTACTCCACAAAGAGACCGAAATATTTCAAGCTCACTGAAATGATGTTTTGACGCGGTGTGAACCGAGGAACTAAAGTATAGCAATAATACTGAACATGAGACAAGGTGACTAATGAAACGAACGTTTAGCAGATGATGACAAAGCCTCTAAGATATCAAGGATATTATCACGGAAACGATTCACATGAAGAAGATAGCAATGTGTATTACAAGAGAACATCTAAACAGTCCATTGTGTAAAACATCTCACATTGAATCTTCCATTGTGCTTTGAATGAAACTAATCTTGGCAGAGTTCTTTGTGATATGATCTTCTGTTGAGCCATTCATTTGTCTTGATGGCTTGTCAAAGTGTGCAACTTTGACAAGGTATATGGTTAACATGTTTGAGCAAATTTTGAGAGCTTTCTTTCGTCTACTAGGGAGTTTATAAGTGTGCATCATTGTGGTCAAAGGCTTATAAAAACGCCTTCATTCCCTATGACCCCACTGTGTCTTGGCACCCATAACAAGTTAACCTTTTTGGTTTTGCCAGTGTTTTATTGCCTTTTGGCAATCCCATACAATTTTGGAGACGTACTTCGGGCTGTCCAAGGCAAACAACGCCGCTCTACTGTCCGAGTTAATGTAAATGACTTTGCCTCTATAGCCTCTACGTACATTAATCTTCACACATTCTGCAATGGCCGTCCCCTCAGCCTGAAGAGCAGTTGCCAGTTTACCCAGACTTATGCTTACGCTGGCGGGTGACTTAACAACTTGTTTAACCGAAATTAGAGTAGTTCAACTCTACCTACAAATGTATACGAGCCAGATGCTTATTTGCCAATGACAATACATTTCACAAGGACCAGCTGCTATGCCAAGTGAGGGTAGCCAGTGTGGAAAGAGTTGTGTTGTCCTGTGATAAATTATACTTCGGTTCACTGACTTTGCCTTGTCCTGTCATCATTTGTCACTTATCTCGTTATGAAAGGCTACATCCTGAGAAAGGTTATGATTCAAGACTAGTTTTGATATGTGTTAGACAAAGGTTTTTCGTAAGCTACATAACGCGATTAGATTTGTAGAAATCTAAATCTAGGCAAAGTTCTGTCTACACATGTATTATTTGTTTGTAAAAGCAAAGCATAATTGAAATTAGTCTTTAAAACAATGAACACTTTAAAAATGTGACTTGTTCATAAAACGGTATAACTATCCAACAGTACAACTTATTAGTATTTACAATCTTTTAGACGTACTACACTTCGCCTATGGATTGCCAAATTCGTTCAAAGATGCCATTTTGTTTTTTTTTAAAGCTATCGAAACTCGTATTATATTAAATTAGTTCTAATCTTCAAGCGTTCTATATCTAGGACGAGCTTATGAAATTCTGACTCACTAGGGACTAGAGTGGTATCATTCGAATGAATAGGAAAGAGTTAGGGTAAAAGAGTATGTTTAAATTTGTATTTAAAAATGTAAATCGATGTCAATCAAAATCGATCAATGACAAGAAAAGAAATAAAACACAGTGAAAAAGGTTTACCCTTACGATAACAATGCTTTTTTATAATTTTTATACGATTTTCATACAGCAAAATACCCCTAGGATAAGAACAAGTTAAAGTGCCATTGGCGTAGACAAAACAAAAAAAGCTTTCAGTTAGTACTCCCTTTTTACTATTCCTGTTGTTTGATAATATGAAGTCAATATTTTCTTAGATTACATGAATTTTCGATAAGCCCTTAATCGTTCACCGTTCTTGAGTAGAAATAATATGTAAACTCTTGAATTTAAATTGTTCTTAGGGCTTAATGTAGTTTCAGGGTAATCTCCGCATTTTCTTTAATCGTGATATGAAATATCTCAAATCCAACTGTAGGATCAGTTATTGTTAGTTTAACAATGTGCATCACTTTTGTTGGCGATACTTGCTTGTTGTAACAGATGATCAGTTACTTGTTTTGTGCTGTATGGACCGTTTTTTTTCAATTGCTTGCTAACCAGCTGGTTAAGTTGATTACAGTCTGCAATGTTTACTGTTTCACGCAACCTTCAAAACACTTAAACGAATTTTTGAAGATTATTCATCCAATAAATATATTTATTGTCCATTATTCATTAAATTTAACATGTATACTTTATGCTAAAATAGTTCAATACAAACTGTCTCAATAAAATGCAAAATGCAAACGGACCGAGTAAAATATAACCTCAAAAAATATCCAGCTTTCCTATTGTCTGGAAGCCGGTTAAATGTTAACCGCCGGTTAATGCTTGGTTGAAAAAATATCCCCTTAGACAAGAAGGAAACGCAGATGATTGTTAAGTGAATAAATCAACTCTTTTAAACATACATAAAACGCTCTTCATCTACCAAAATATATGCATTTTTTCAAATAACATAATACCTAGGCATATTATAGATCTTAATTTGTATAAATGCTAAAAATAATAAAAATAGTAATTTTTTTTAATGAAAATAAAATACCAATACTAAAACATTTAGAAAAACATTTTTATATTTTAAAACTCAATTGCTCAAAATGAATAGTTGAAACTATAATATAGAAACCAAGGCTACCTAACAACATAACAATTATTGACTACTAGGATAAAAAAAACGAAATTAGTGTGAATTCAATTGAAAATTTAGTAATTTTTCGTACCAAAATTACAACACACACAACATAACAAATCTAAAGTCCCTTGCGTTGCCTTTGTTGATAGAAGTTAGGTATGTACTAGTTAACATTAAAGTGATACATTTCTTTGAAAAGAACATATAACTAAAATATCACTTTAGAGGTTTGAGGTAAAGAAGACAACTTTGAAAAGTGTCTAGATAACAGGAAACAACAACACTACAACAGTTGTTTTGAACTTATCCAATAAAAGTTGTCGTCTAGTAGAGATTTAACCTGAAACTAGCATTTTAAAGGTATTGTGTTCTAGAAACGCAAACTAATTTGTCTCGATTTGTCTTCAATTTGTATGGAAACTGACTCCGTTCTCTTGGAAACCACTCTCACATGGTAATCCAACGTTAGCCGTCTTGTAACGGCTGTAAATAGAAGTCAAAGTGATCTATTAAGTTTTAAATTGCAATTCATGGTATAATATATTTGCCCAACTGTATGACTCACAGCACTGTCTGACATGTATGTATGACTCCATTACTCGTATGAGTTGAGTTATTGAGACAGCTACAATTATTGCAGATAAGCGTTTGAGAAATCTGGCTCCATTTCCCATACATTTGTACAACTCAACTCAACTCCCAGTTGCAATATTTTGATACTTATCTTCTCAAATATAATCACTAACTTCTTTAAACAAAAACGAGATAATACGTCAGATTTAGTTTTAATTGAGTATTTAAAATTTATTTTGATAACAACTAATAAGTGATTTTATTTAAAACATCCTTAAAGGACTGTAGATCAGCCAATCCCTAAAACATGTTATATAGATTAATTCTAAAATAGTATCGATTAGTAATTATTATTGAATTGTTCTGATCTATGTTTTATTTGTATTAAGAGCATTTAAAGCTTTTAAAGGAATATGTAACTGTTGTCTTAAAGGCAATAAAATATTTAATAACTTTTTTAAATATTTAAGAACAAAAGTTCAGCGATCAAAGAAGCCTAGTTACACAATTTATTCGCCTTGATATCAGGCCAACAACCTTCTGCAAAATAAATGTCTTTCAAAGGAAATATCTCTCATTCTTTGGTAGTTGAGTCCATTATTCAAGTAAATTATGATTATTAACGTCTCAAAAGATATCAAGAAACAGTCAACATTAGGTTGATAGGGTTGTGTATTACAGGCCAAATGTTCATTAGGACCCATTAAGTACTACATCTCGCATTGTGTATTCTGTTGTAGTTGGGGTGAAAGAACCTTTCACTTATGCAGGTTTTATATTATCATAGTTTATAATCATAGTAGTTATATAAGGCTGTTAGAATCAATGGTTATCGCTCATATATCATGGTTAGCTTTAGCATAGTTTATCGCTGTTAACCTCTCAAAGTATTATTTCTGTTATCTGGTTCTTAGTCTATTTATTAATATATTATGACATCTCTTCATGACTAGGTGTTACTGAGTAAACTTACTTAACTTTTATTGTGCAAATCGGGAAATTGTTAGAAAAAAAATAAATAGGTTAACCTATGCTAGTTTGTAGCAGCTGTAGGCTTGAGACATGGAGTGTAGAGCAACAGTTTCTCTATCAAGTGCTAACACACACTTTGAGAGTAAACACCATTAGTCTGTTGGCTTTGCCAGTTACACACATGTATATGTATATCTACTGAATGTGTAACCTATGCTAGTTTGTAGCAGCTGTAGGCTTGCAGGACATGAGAGTGTAGAGCCAACAGTTTCTCTATCAAGTGCTAACACACACTTTGAGAGTAAACACCATTAGTCTGTTGGCTTTGCCAGTTACAAAGTGTATATGTATATCTACTGAATGTGTAACCTATGCTAGTTTGTATCAGCTGTAGGCTTGCAGAGACATGAGAGTGTAGAGCCAACAGTTTCTCTATCAAGTGCTAACACACACTTTGAGAGTAAACACCATTAGTCTGTTGTCTTTGCCAGTTACACACGTGTATATGTACTGAATGTGTAACCTATGCTAGTTTGTATCAGCTGTAGGCATACAGGGACATGAGAGTGTAGAGCCAACAGTTTCTCTATCAAGTGCTAACACACACTTTGAGAGTAAACACCATTAGTCTGTTGGCTTTGCCAGTTACACACGTGTATATGTACTGAATGTGTAACCTATGCTAGTTTGTAGCTGTAGGCATGCAGAGACATGAGTGTAGAGCCAACAGTTTCTATCAGTGCTAACACACTTTGAGAGTAAACATTAAGTTGTTGGTTTTGCCAGTTACAACGTGTATATGTATATCTACTGAATGTGTAACCCTAAGCTAGCAGCTGTAGCATGCAGAGACATGAGGTACATAGAGCCAACAGTTTCTCTATCAAGTGCACACACTTTGAGAGTAAACACCATTAGTCTGTTGGCTTTGCCAGTTACACACGTGTATATGTACTGAATGTGTAACCTATGCTAGTTTGTAGCAGCTGTAGGCATGCAGAGACATGAGAGTACGTAGAGCCAACAGTTTCTCTATCAAGTGCTAACACACACTTTGAGAGTAAACACCATTAGTCTGTTGGCTTTGCCAGTTACACACGTGTATATGTACTGAATGTATAACCTATGCTAGTTTGTAGCAGCTGTAGGCATGCAGACACATGAGTGTAAGCCAACAGTTTGTCTATCAAGTGCTAACACACACTTTGAGAGTAAACACCATTAGTCTGTTGGCTTTGCCAGTTACACACGTGTATATGTATATCTACTGAATGTGTAACCTATGCTAGTTTGTATCAGCTGTATTTGCAGAGACATGAGAGTGTAGAGCCAACAGTTTCTCTATCAAGTGCTAACACACACCTTAGATAATTAGTTACTGTTATTTAGCCTGTACACCTTATGATTATTGTATCCCTGGATGGTACATTTCGGCTTCAAGATAGTACATCTCAATTTTATACAAAAGCAAAAGACTTGAAGAAGTTTCAACGAAGCCCATTAGCTGCCAGATCACCTTTCAATCAATATGATGCTGTTATGCTATGCCTCACGGGGAATGCTTAACCTAGCAGCTGGAGTGGCGAAAGACAGTTTGCACAAATGCACTCTACAAGTGCAAACCACGCTGAGTCCAACCGCGTTGCTTTACCATAACATATAATGTACCAAATGTGTACATAGCTGTTTTGGTGTTTAGTGTTTTACTGTTAAGTGTTTTTAGTGTAACACACAATAAGTGTAAACACCTAGTGTGTTGGCTATCAGTTAGCGAAATGTACATCGATACAATAATCATAAGGTGTACAGCTACAATAACAGGTTAATATTATCAAAAGCCTTTCTAGCTGAAAAGAAACACACCTTTGAGAGTAAACACCATTAGTCTGTTGACTTTGCCAGTTACACACGTGTATATGTATATCTACTGAATGTGTAACCTATGCTAGTTTGTAGCAGCTGTAGGCATGCAGGGACATGAGAGTGTAGAGCCAACAGTTTGTCTATCAAGTGCTAACACACACTTTGAGAGTAAACACCATTAGTCTGTTGGTTTTGCAGTTACACACGTGTATATGTATATCACTGAATGTGTAACCTATGCTAGTTTGTAGCAGCTGTAGGCATGCAGAGACATGAGAGTAGAGCCAACAGTTTATCAAGTGCTAACACACACTTTGAGAGTAAACACCATTAGTCTGTTGGTTTTGCCAGTTACACACGTATATGTACTGAATGTATAACCTATGCTAGTTTGTAGCAGCTGTAGGCATGCAGGACATGAGAGTGTAGAGCCAACAGTTTCTCATCAAGTGCTAACACATTGAGAGTAAACACCATTAGTCTGTTGGTTTTGCCAGTTACACACGTGTATATGTATATCTACTGAATGTGTAACCTATGCTAGTTTGTATAGCTGTAGGCATGCAGGACATGAGTGTAGAGCAACAGTTTCTCTATCAAGTGCTAACACACACTTTGAGAGTAAACACCATTAGTCTGTTGGTTTGCCACACACGTGTATATCTACTGAATGTGTAACCTATGCTAGTTTGTAGCAGCTGTAGGCATGCAGGGACATGAGAGTGTAGAGCCAACAGTTTCTCTATCATGCTAACACACTTTGAGAGTAAACACCATTAGTCTGTTGGCTTTGGCAGTTACAATAATATGTATATCTACTGAATGTGTAACCTATGCTAGTTTGTAGCAGCTGTAGGCATGCAGGGACATGAGAGTGTAGAGCCAACAGTTTCTCTATCAAGTGCTAACACACACTTTGAGAGTAAACACCATTAGTCTGTTGGCTTTGCCCTTTATACCAAGGTAGTTGATACAATTTACAGCTGGTTTACTTTTAGCTCATAGTATAGTATTACATCAGATATTTATCACACAAAAAAAATACTAATGCAATAGATATACGAGGTCTGTTAAAGTAACGAGACTGGTTACTTGTAATGCGTCCTAGTGTCATCTGGAAAGAAAAAATGCATTGTTGGACAGGTTAATTAAGCAGTGTTACTATACGAACAAAAATTTGATTTTAACCTCATTATCATTTTTCGTCTGTAAAGGTAAAAAAAATAATGTGTTTTGTCACGCGAAAAAACACAAACATCAAATCAACACGTCTGGTAAAATTCTGGCTGAGTGCTAATAATTGTTAATAGAGGTATAAGGTGATGAGTCCTTATCTCGTGCCTGCTTTATGGTATAAACGGTTTTCGGAGGCCGAGAGAGCACAAAAAATTAGCAACGTCCAGGTCGACTTGCTTCTGTTTCAACTCTAGAAGAAGTGGTCGGAAAGCTATGCTGATATTTTTTCGTCATCGACGGCATTGTAATAAGTAAATTGGTTCAAGTGTTTTAAAGAATAAACTTATTTTAGTATTTACGTTTTACAATTTGCGTGATCGAGTTCATGTCCAGAGTTGTGAAGAAGCTAGCCATAGATCTTGCACCAGGATCATAGATCTTGCACCAGTATAACGCTCTCGCCCATAACGCACTTTCTGTGAGGCGTTGTTTGGCCTCCAGAGGTACTCCAGTGCTTGACCACACACCGTTGCTCGGTTATACTGATTTTGCACACTTTTGACTTCTTTTTCTTTTCTAAAAAATCAAGCCTGCCTTGAAAGGAGTACGGTTCAACCCGGTGAAAGAGGCAAGTGAAAATCGACAGAGCTACTAAAAGCCTTTATGAAATAAGACATTCAGCATGGCTATGAACAATGGGAAAACTAATGGAACGGTGTGTGGCTAGGGGAGGAAGTATGTTGAAGAAAACATTCGATTATACAATAATTTTCAAAATAAAACTGATTTTTATGGGCTGTCTTGTTATTTAATAATGTAATAGTCGTGTATTATTGTTAATAGTTTTCACAACAAAGATTAATGGTTACCTGCAAGTATTTTTGAAAGCAGAGGTTTTTTCAGTGATGTGGGTAAGAAAAGACAGTAGTTTTGACTACCATTAGATGTTGTTTAGTCAGTTTTATTCCACCTTTATTGTATTTTAGCTGTCAAAAGTTACGAACGTTCAAATCAAATACTGCATAAACAAATCAAGTTTAAGGACTTTAGATCAAGTTAAGATCAGAGAGGTGTTGAAGCGTAGTGTAAACCAAGTTTCCACTCCTCAGAACTTGAGGAATCTCTTCCTGCGATCTTCTTACTTTAGACATTATCTACGAAATATTATAAATTCAAACCTGTAAGTAGTGTATTCTAGATTATATCTGTAAACATACCTTAAACTATTATTGAACTGTAAAAATGTATAAGAAATATTCCCGAAATCAGCTGTTAGATTTGTAACTTGCAATACAAATCTAACACTACGCTTCACCACTAGTTAGTTGTGTGGATGCTACGAGGTAGCGAGTTTAAATATTAGGCTTATCTGTATTAATTAGCTTATCTGTGATAACTATTAAGCTTGAGTTATGATGCGTATGTTGTTTACACCTGCCAAAATCAAAAACAAAACTGGTGAAATCTGCCCAAATTGGTTTAAAGTTGGCAAATAGCTGTGCTTGTTCTTATAGAGGATCCTGGTTGTTTCTTCGACTATGTGACTACAAGTGTGTTGGTTTTACGTTATTATACCTATGTCTAAAGTCGTTATATTTATCATTGTCCCCTTGAACTATTAAAAAACTCCTGCACGACCAACAAAAGTACAAGGATTACTCAAGGAAACTTACTATCAAGAAAAAGACTGAAGGTTTACGCAAAACCCTTTTCAGTGAGTGTTGATGAACGTTTCAAATGTGTCTAAAAACCTATAAGACTATTTATAGAATGGTTATTAGGGCTGTTTAATCCTATGAAATAAACAAAAGATCCAGTTTTCAAAGAATTTACAGAAAACAGCATGGCAAATCATTAATGGGTATAAAAATAATAATAATAATAAACCTATTGAGTTGAAAACTAATGTATGCAAAACTGAAACCCGTCAGAAGTTGCCGAAGAATTTAATACTGTTTTTTCTTATTGTTACAACACATTTAAAAACAACGTCAATAAAGTGAATCCAACACATATGTGTAATAAAGCTAATCCCCACTCAATGTTTTAACCCAGTAACAGAGCAAGAGGTTGTTTAAGCTATAGTTACCTGGCAAAAGCTCTGTAGATATTTATGACTCATCAATGTGGCTTTTGAAACAGTGCCAAATTGAAATATCTCCAATTTTAACAAAACTTATAAGCTCTTCTTTTGAGGAAGAGGTCTTTCCAAAAGATTTAAAACTAGCAAAGGTACTTCCAAATTATAACAGTCGTAAACATTCTCAAGGTACCAACTAGCGTCCCATATCACTTTTACACGATTAGTAAAGTGGTTGAGAAGTTGTTCTATCTCTGATTGTTTCATTCTTGGATGATTATGATATCATTTTAAGAGTGAATTCGGTTATTAAAAGGTCTAAGCACAATATATGCTCTCAATAAGCTTTTTCAGTGAGACAGTAAAAACAAAGTATTAAGTGCGAGTATATATTTGGATCTATCAAAAGCCTTTCACTGCGTAGATCTTAGCATTGTGTTAAATAAATCACATTGCTATGGAATTCACCCATAAGTGGTTGAGATCTTAACTACAAGGTAGAACTCAGCAGATCCTAATACAAGATAACCTATCTAAAATTACACATTTACAATATGAAGTTCCCCAAGGATATATTGTAGGGCCAATTATATTTTTAATTTACATTAATGACGTTTGTGGCATAAATCAAGGACAACTAATTCAAAACGCTGTTGACACGACTTTTTTTCCAACTCTACAGAATTCTTAGAGGTCCAAGCTTTTGAAAGGGGTCAATATTTGTTTCCAATATTTTGAGCACTTGAATCTTAAAACAAATTGTACTAAGTCAAACTATATTTATTTTATTTGAGCCAGTCAAATTTATATTTTGGTCCAACGATTATGTTAAATGATCATGTACTTAAAGAAGTCAAGTATACTAAATTTCTTGGGATGTTCATTGAAAACAGTTTTTCGTGGGACAGCCACATTGATTATATCGGTAAAAGATGTCCTCAGAAAATCTTATGCTTAGAAACATTTGCAAACATTGTAAACCAGATATTCTAAGAACGGCCTACTTAGGTCTGATCCAATCATACATTAATTATGGAATTTGTTTCTGGGGTTCATTATTTTCAAGTCCTCTGTTTCTTTGTTCTACCTTGCTACACAATACTTATTTAATTTGTGTTTTAATTTTTAGTCACTGACACTCTTGCAACTGACACAAATATTATTGTTATTATTTGCTTTAACATCAAATTAAACTATACTTTTAATAACTCAAAACAACAAGTTTATTTGCCTGGAGTGTATTTTAAATTAAATACCATTGGCAATGCTTAATTATCAGGATTAGCCAATTAAGCAGTATTACTGGCGGGGGGAGATGGTATACTTCCGGGTTCTACTTCAAGAATTTACCAAAGTATGTACAGTATCTAATGAAGGGAGACGATATGTAGAGCATAACACTGTTAACTTTATAATGTCTCTACTAGAGTTATCGATCATAATTATTCACTATTGATTTAGTTGTAATCGTAACCTAATCCTTAATTTGGTCACCTATCTTGAGGGAATCTATAGCAAATTTCACCCAAAGCTTCCCATGCTTATCCTTAATACTTGTATTTGCATAAATCACGACCAGTACAAACCTATGAAATTCTTCAAAACTCTCTTAAACAACTGCTGAATGGAGAAAACCTGAGGACATTGAGGATTGTGGCTAAGACGTGTTTAGTTTACCTTACCATGGAATGTTGAAATTACCATGGTTTATTCCTTCTAGTCTTTCTTTTGCTATATCGTCATTGTTTTCTTATACATAGTCTGCCGATGCAAACTTTGTACTGTTGTCATATTAAACGTTAATACTTGTATTATCCAAAAACTATAGTACCTTTGTATTAAGTATTCCAGTAGTAATTCAACGCCGTGACATTCAAATAACATGCATTAGCCTGGTTTTTTCAGTAATAACGTTTAACACAGAAGGTCTTCTACAGTCATTAATTTGCCAAGTCCCTGTTCCTTTGTTCTGCAGATATATAGAAGTGATGTTTACCCCAACTCTACATGTAGACAATACACCTTGCCACACACTTCAATTAATTGTAGTAGCTTTTGTTTCATACATTACATGCTTCTGTTGTCTCTTATACAAAGAGGTGCTTAGGCGGGTTAAATAGGTTTTATAGATCATTTACATATTTTCAAGAAACAAAGGATGTAGTTCAACATATTGGCCCATGTTAACATACTACACAAGTTTAATTCTAGAGGTATTTACACACTATTAGTCAGATTATATTCTGTACGGTAAAAAAACTTAGTTAAAATTTGGAATATTTATTTAACCCTTTCAACCATTATTGCTTGACTGTGTAAAAACATAATAATGAAACATTAAGGTGAAAAGAGAAGCATACATACAGACGAAAAAAGATGTGTAGTGAGGTCTATTTTTCCAACCCACCCCGACTTGATGGCACTATATTTTTTGTAATTTTTAAGTTGTTGTAGTTTATTGTCGGGGTGGTTATGGGTAACAATATATGGGGAATTAGTTAAAAAAATTGAAGAAAGTAAATATATGCTGTGTTAGTAAATATATATGCTTAATTTAATAATATTTCTTTATAACTGTTCAGATTAAGGGTATCAAGAAAACAAATAAAGCTAAGAATAAAATTTATATGTTTATTTGCAACAACGAAATCCCTGTTTCCTGAATCGAACATATTAATCGGATGCTAATATTTAACAAACGCATTTGCACAATTATTATCAAAGACAGTCGAATATGTTAATTGTAGTTTACCTAACCTATGTACGTTGATCCCGGGGTTAATCGAGGTTAAATGCCCAAGCCAGTTGTAAGGACTGTTGACAGGGATTCTAGTTCAAAAGAGATTTGTTTCAAACTATTGAAATAAATTAGTAGACTTTCAAAATCAGGCTACCACTATTTCCTTCAGATTGGCCAAACTCGTAGTTAGTAAGTTTGTTCATTAGTTAAGAAACTATAAATGATACTGCTCGTACCTTTATAGTGTCCTGAACATATCTACATCAGCTGTATCTGCTTCTCAAAGGTGAGGATCTGGTTTGAGCTAATTGATGATGAATAATTCTCAATCCAGCAGAACTTAGCTCTTAGCAGTCTGAGTTTAGAAATGGACTTTGATTAGCAGAATACTCAAAAGTGTTTAGCAATACATTACAGTCACTTTGGCACTTTAGATAGTAAAAGGTCTGTACTAAATTGTTGAATTGTATAAATGTGCACTTTCTTAATTAAAATAAACTAATGTGTCAAAAAAGTGTTTTCACTTGAATTGACTTGTATATCAAAAGGCCTTATATCACGTACACCTTTATGTTCAGTTACATAATCCTTAGTTAAAATCTGGCTGGGCTATTTGCCTGAAAAGTTAACTAGACACTGGGACACATCAAGGGAAAGCGTTCCACAAATTGAAAAGATGAGTCAATAAAATCCCAATTTATCCCATCCAGATGTGTCCTCAGTAAGTTTATTACTGGCAGCAATCTTTTTTGTGGGAATGAGAGGCATCTATTTCTTCCAGCAGGAAATATATCGCATTACAATATTGTTAAGTTAATATGGTAGAATTAAGGTGTATAAATCGTATCTTCGGATGAGAAAATTTTACAACTCCAGTTAAACGCAGAAACCCTTAAATTAAAATATTTTTTAAATAAAACCAGTCCTGGGATTGTGGAGAAAAAATGAAAGATTGTTATATTTGAAGGAACGAGGGTTAAGACCAGACTATTAATTTTCAATGATAAATATCCTGAATAACGTTCTGAGTATTACTTTATCTCAAGGAATCTGCTGTGTTCGTGCCATTATTGATCATAAAAATACTACACACCTGAGAAGACACTTTGAGTCCTACGTATTAATTAACCATTGAATAATATAATACTGTGGCAGGCTTTCTGATAGTGTCCAATGTTGAACCTAAGACCATAGGCCAAACGAGTACAAGCTCTTAGTGATTTAATTCAATGATAGTGGATTCCTTAACACTACTTAATTTCAAAAAGATCCCGATTGAATTACTGAAAGATTTAATTAAAAGACAAATTTAATTAAAAGTTGCCAAAGAGATCTGTTTAGTTGTTTGAACATCATTCTGTCAAGGGAATTTCCAAAAGCATCAATATACTAAATATCTTTTAGTTAAGTACTCAAACACTTCTCTAAGAACTTTTATGTAAACTTTTAACCGCGCATTCATCTACGGATAGATAGAGCGGCATGACCTTTAAACAGTACTGACGTACGCAATACAATGGTGGCATCTTAATTTCTTTTTACTTTTACAATTTATAAAGGAAAATTGTTAATAAATTCCATTCTATGTAGTATTTTATTAGAAGATTAACGTGTACGAGACAACAGTTGGCAACAGTGACATAACAAGTTTTGTGTTTGATGTTGGTAGTTTCCTCTTGAACTGGAAAGTAGTCAAACTCTCGTTACAGTCTCTAACTTGACTCAAAGCTTCGACTCAAAACTCTCCGCGGTGTCTTTGACCTGATCAACACAACCAAGTCCGGTGATAGTGTTCTTGAACTTTGCTTCATATAAATGTAATAAAACCGTTCGTCGAGATAATTAATGCAACTAAAATACACACACTAAAGTGTCCTATCATTTACTGTTTACGTTATTATTCCTAATTTTCCATTGTATCGATTAAACTGTAATAACTTTTAGAAGCTAATTTCTTCATGAACAGTTTTATTTTGTTACTTCAATGAAATTGTATTTCTCATAAAGAACCAAACTATTTGAGCATATTAGTACAACGAAAGATTTCAAGCGTTAGAAAAAGTGTAAATAATAAGAGAAAGGTACAACAAAAAGCAGTTTAAAATGTCGACTTTATATCGAGCTGAACTGGTTGAGCTGAAGAATTTCAATCTAGGGTTAGAGAGCTGCATTACATTGCTCCTCTCCGACGTGTAGGCCTATATACAACTGCTTAGAAGCTAAAGAATATTTAACACTTCTGGTTAGCATTTTTGTGTTACAAGATCAATGTATCGACGACGTATCGTTTATAAGGTAGATAAAAAACGAATTTGAAGCCAAACTAACGGAATATAATTATTTTTGAAACAATGCGTGTCTGCTGTATACAGTTGTATCCAAGCTTGTAGTTATCTTAATTATATTTTCATTTGTTAACATTTAATGCAGAATTAATTTTAAAGATATGTTTATGGAGAGAGCTACTTATCATAATGAGCTATATTTTGTTTGTTTTGCTAATATAATAACAAAAATTTATACATATATATATATATACATATTCTTCGTGTAGATAAGCCAAATGACTTAGTTATGAATCACACAGACTTGTTTGGTTTAACCTGTTATATTTCGTTGATATTGGCACTTTTTTTCAAACAGAAACACACATTTGAACATAGAAAACTTAAAATATAACGAAATTGAAATGAACTGTGTATAACTGTGTACAATAGTACGAAAAATGTAGTGTAAACAAAATAAAGTTGTATAAATAGTTTTGCGCATGGTTGAACTAATTAGGTGAGGAAAATTAACTAGTTTTATTTTAAACCTAAAAGAGACTTGCATTTCATCACCAGTATATGTGCTAGTTCGTTTATTTTAATAAGAGTTTGTTTAACTTGTCGTCTTTATGTTCTGGAACCTTTTCAGGCAAATCAGCAGTTCTAACTTCTTTCCTATTAAACCTATGTTACATTAAATGGTTTGCTACTGGCTTATCTTTTTCTATATGAGTTACGCTGAACCGGTTTCCAGTCGTTATAATCCTGAGGTGGTTTGCAGTTTTCCTGATGTATTATTTTACAACTGTTGTGTCTAGATTGTAATCACATTCTTAGAGTTACAGTCCATTGTACCTTTCATTGGTAACTTACGGCCTTACATACTTTAAATGTGTTTCCGTTGACATCAAACAGCATGTTACCATCTCGGAGTGGAACAAGGCACAGCCAGTAACAGGCTTTAGAATATCCTGGTCAGTCGGTGGAAGCTTAGGTCTACTTAAAATATTGTTTTAAATTATTGGGCCTTTTGAAAACTACTGAGGAGAGCGTGTAAAAACCTTTTCTGTATCGCGTGAGGATTTTAGTATAGGAAAAGCTGATTTCATTATATTGTTTAGTTGGTTCAATTATATATATATATTTACTAAAATATTTGCAGTTGGTAGGATACACCCTGAGATTTTCAATGAATGCAATTTCACAATTTAAATTTAATGTTACTTAGACTACTAATTGATATTAGAAATTTTAACAAGTTTGATCACTATAATCTACGCGTAGTTCTTCCGGTTCACAGCAACAAAACATTATTATAATTAGCTTGAAATATTTTGGTATCGCTGTGGTACCTTCTTCAGTCACTGATCGACTGAAACTAAGATATACTTGCTGTGTGCTATTGGTCACAGGGCTACCAACCGTCCATTGAAGCAGGGATGCCAACTGACGATGTTCTCATTGGCTGTGACACTATGAACAGATTTCTTTAGGGACTGGTTACCAGCTTCTTGAAAGTTTAATGCTCTCTTCTTTGTTGAAGTTAATATAATTTTTAATTATTTCAAAGGGTTTTGGATTCATCTTGGACAGTTATAGTAATTAAGGACAATATAAGAAGAATCATTGACAAACATAACATAAAGACTGTTTTCAAGCCAGCTAAAAGCGGTATTAAAATAACGGTCTCTCAGTTCCACACATAAAATGTTTGTTGTTGGAAATGCATTTCCGGATTCACACTTGAGCTGACATGGATGTGTTTGACATGAGTAGTCAGTCAGTTCTGAAAACATCGGCCTCTAGATACTAGTCGTTCTACTAACATATTAGAACACTTAGTAGTTTGATTAGAGCCGTTAGCAACGTTTAACCGTACCATCTCTCTCCAGACAGCCAAACTTTCAGCAAGAGAACTTCACCAAACATTTTGTATAAGAAATAACTTCTCTTAAAACTAACAAACAACCCATTCACTGCTAGAAAATTTACGTCTTATTCATGTTTAACAACTTACCTAAATTGTTATTAAAAATGTTATTTTTAAAATACTTTCAACATTCCCAAACCGATTAATTTATCTTTAAATCTGAGCATCGATATTTATCTGGGAGTCTAAACTATGATAAAACCAGTGGTTGAAACTTAAAACAGTCCCGAAGAGGTTTTTGTAAACCACTTTCCTTAACCTACTAAAGAATTAACAATAACAACAAAACTTGACGCACTTTTAAATGCTGTCAATTCAGTAAGAGTGAGCTTGTTGAAGTCACCTGATGAGAATTGTGGGAACTACGCACACAGCTTCCCTCTCTCACAACTTTTCTCGTCAACACAAGCTTAACAAGAAGGAAACCAAAACTAACAGAAATTTTTTTCTTAACATAGCATTTAAGATATGTAAGACATATTCTGTATTATTATTATTATTCTGGCGCTACACCTTGTCAGAAAGGCTTTCCTTAATATCATGTATCTACTAGAAGTGAAACCCAGTGTAGGACCAAAGTTCAATTATTAATTACCTTGTATTAGGCCTGTAGATCCTACCGTTGTTGTAACTGTGGATGCGCATTTCGCCCCGCTTTTGGGGCATCGTCGGCATACTTATTGTCCTTAAACTAAAACATATGGTACACTATTTACACTTAATTTAGTTCGAAATACACGGCTAATCTTAATTATAGACCATTTCAATTATATCAGGCCTAAATAGAGTCGAAACTGTTGCTCAGCAAACCTTAATCAGAATAAGGCATTTCCACAGACAATAAATAACCGGAATTGCCACCAAGCCCTCCCCTAGCGGTCATGTCTACACCTTCACCCCTCCAAACATCAGCAGTATTTCACCAAAAGGTAGTGTAAGCAAGGCTTAACCCTGTATAAATAACTAAACAGTCAGAATTATTTAGGTTATTTATTATGTCTGAATGTCATTGATTGTTGTAATAACTGCTCATAATTAATACAAATAATTAAGCATTTGAGAAAAGATACTTGGGATGTCTAATGTAGTTAAAGCTATTTTCTGAATGCGAGAAATTAGCCACTGTGATTTTGTTTTAGTTATATTAGCTAATTTAGTTTACCAAAATTGTTCATAAAACTTTTCCACCAAGGCTGTTTTGACAAAACCATAACATCTCTTTAATTTTTCAACTCTTCTAACTCATCCAAATAAACCCTAAGGTTTATCAAAGTCAAGGAAGTCTGGCATAACTGTGTAACTACATTTTCTTTCAACAACTAAAACCATAAAGAAACAATAATTTGAAATATCCACTCATTAGAAAACTACTTATGTAACCACGGGGCTAAAATGGGGAAAATTTGAAGGAATGAATT
The DNA here is from genome assembly GCA_018831715.1 of Matsumurasca onukii. Classification (NCBI taxonomy): domain Eukaryota; kingdom Metazoa; phylum Arthropoda; class Insecta; order Hemiptera; family Cicadellidae; genus Matsumurasca; species Matsumurasca onukii. The sequence goes on along the minus strand of JAHHFQ010000207.1, from coordinate 42,142 downwards.
ATCGTGAGATTGGAAATTCTGTATGTCTGAAAGAGATCTAGATGTGAGTGAGTGGAAAATTTTAGCTACTAATAACTGACGATTGCAATGCATGTATAATCTAATTATGTAAAAATTATTTATTATTAAAAAAACCAATAATAAATTTTAATGGACGAGGCCTTTAAGGAATTATTCTTTATCTTCAGGTACACACAAATCAAATATTACACAACGTTCAGACCTGAGGATTAAGGCTTGGCCTTTGAAAGGCCTCATCCATTAAAAGTGTTGATTTTGGTTTTGATATTTCAAATTATGTTTTGAATCCAATATTAATCACCTTCTGCCTTCAACTAAAACCATCTTGACCATACACACTAATAAAAAGATCTCAATAGTAGTTTATTTAACAATTTTACTATTAATAACTCTGACGAGTTACAAACAACGGACAGTTTTACTAATAAAGCTGCATTCGGCAGCAAAAGTTAATTAAACATTTCAGATACTTTGTATCGTTTGGTGGAACTCAGTCAGTTTGTATTTATATAAACTACTATGTAGTGTTGAATGTTTGTGGATCTTAAAAGATGTTTTTCTTTTAATATTAACAACTCAAAACTTAAATACGGGTTTTCTAAAATTCTCACACTAAAATTTATACCACTTAAATTATAGCTATAAAATAAACAACAAAATAAATATTTAATGTTGAGACTAAATTCATTATACGGTGCGTTAAATCGAAAACTCAGGAGTTACTTTGGTATAGGATTTTAGAGAACGAGCAGGGTGTATTACATAAATCTTAAGTGTTAAAGAAGATTTGAATTTGAAGTGGTTTTAATTATATCAAGCGTCTTTCAACAGTGTTCTTAAGCTTCTTCTAATGAAATAGATAAGAACATGGGAAAATACTGACACTAAATCAAATGGTTACTCTTTGCAGAACATTTGTACTTATTAATAAAATAACTTTCAAGGATTCTGCATTTTCCGCCATAGAATTATTTTTATCATGAAGGTTATCTTCTGCCTCCTTTTACATATTGCAAAATTGTTCAATTTTGAAGTTTGACTAATTATTGTTCACTACTAAGTTTGTGTGATAGTAAATTTATTGAAATCAAAAGAACATTGCAGAAAGGTGCTACATTTTATTCATTGACATTTCAAGCGGCACACAAATGACAAAGGGTTAAAAACCCTTGGTTTAAGCTATAAATGAAACTAAAAGAATATTAGAGAACTGCTGAGGATGGGAAAACCACTGCAGGAATTTTCCAAAAATATACTTGAAACACTTGTTGCAAAACAAATCTGGTGAAAGAATCACTCTATTGGACGTTCCAATCAAGTGGCATTGAGTTCCGGTTGAATCCGGTTACGGGAGAAGGCAAGTGGCCCCATCCAGGCCACTCACTGCTAATGGATGATGTCAAATTACGCTCGGTTTGGAGTGATAGCTTTAGCATTGATACTGTACATTTCAATCCGTTTGCATGAGCGCGTTTAAGGATCACTTTGTAATCTCACTGATAGTTAAGTCATCGGGATCTTTCTCTCTGCCATTTATAGTGACTTCTGGTGTACCTCAGGGTTCACATCTCGGCCCCTTTCTGTTCACTGTTTCTGAATGACATTGTATAATACAATAATTCTCCTTGCCTTATCTTTTCGGATGATATTAAAATATATGGTCAAGATAATTATCAAGACCGTACCAAAGAGCACAAATCCAGTGGAACCGGAGGGTGCAGACCAGATTTCTAAGAATCGTTGGCGCTCGAATGGGTTTCGGCTTCCATAATGAGCATGTGCCCATTGGCCACGTAGAGGAGTGCCTTAGACTAGATCCCCTCTTCAAGAGAGGGCGAATCCAAGATCTGATGTTCCTTCGGAGAGACATTCGTGGATGAGTCAACTGTTCTGCCGTTCTGAGTCTCATCGAGTTCCTCGTCCCAGGCTCTACCCGCTCACTCGACTTGTTTCATCGGAGATCGTACCCAACCAACTACGAGCGGAATAGCAGCCTCCCTCGACTCCAGCGTCTGGGAAACAGCATCTCTCCACTTCACGACTTTTTGCAGATAGAGAAACGAACCTGAAGAGAACTGTACTCTCCATAGCACTTTAATGAAACTTACGTATGTGCAGCGTTTGTAAGCGAGCACGTGAGTGTGTGTATGCGATCAGGAATGGGTGTGAGCGAGTCATTATATAAGCGTCTGACCAATGCCTGTCTTGTTTGTTTCAGTTAACATGCTAGCACGATTGTCTTCATATCTACTCATTTTACTATGTATGTATCTTATAAATTGATATTTGTCAACTCTACATTGTATTGTATGTAGATTTTTGTTCACATTGTAATATATTTGTAATGTATTTATTCTAAACGTGTCTTGTACATATTCCTACTACTACATATTGTTATCTTTTTATATAGTTTATTGCATGTAAAATTGCTACCTAAATTGTATTGCTATTTACATATAAATTATTTGGTTGTTAATCCTCGAAAGTCCCTACAAAAGTGATGTTATTATTGTAAATTGGCGATGTATTGAAATAAATAAATAAATATATCTCGAGAGCTTTACGAACCAGCGGAACCACTCCGCTTGACTTGTATATTCCTGTGATTCTCTTTGGGTTTCAAAATATCTTTAAAGTATTGGTTAATGTGGCTAAGAATGTATAAATATAATAACCTTTTTAATAATGCAGTTATAAAAACTCCCGAAGTTACATTCATAGAAAAACGTAGTTTTTTCTGTATGTATTGAATGGTTCTTTGAATATTAGGATTCAGGAATAATGAACCACGCTGCATTGATGATGTCAGTTTCTTTGTAAACTGAATCGGTACAAAGAAAATACAATTAAAACAATCTAACATTGAATATGTGTGGTTTGATACGTTTGACTACAGTACGGGCTAGGCGTTTCTTAAAATGTTACTTCTATAACCACCTTTTTAAAAACAATGATAAACATGCATTGGTCCTTTTGGTAAAACAAAATTAGACTGATCAGTTATTTTAACACCTCTGTTCGCTATTTGATCGATTTAGGATATTTTTTATAGAACAACTAACTATAGTAGAACCAACACAAATTTGGTTTTCTGCAAACATATTTACGTTGCTATAATTATAAATTAGTTAGTTTGTTAGTTACTGGTATCCTCTTAGGCCAATTCCACTTGCAGAAATCGCAAAGTAAATCATTCCTGTGTGAAGAGAAGAGAAGGGACCTAGTCTTTAAAAATTCTTCAGAACGCCTCAAATAGTTTTTTTGATTGAATGACACTTTGGAAATGCTGCATTTAGTTCTACAGAACGTAAAACGTAGCAAACTCTCTGTTTCAGGACCTGCTTTAAGTGATCTTGGTTTAGCGTGTTCCTCGAAGAAGTTGTTTCATAAAAGTGCTCTCACCAAGCACGGTAATGCAGTTGTGTTGAGTAATTTACCATTAATACTTTATAGTATCATACATACAAATAACAGTAACACATTATCGAACGACAACTTAAAAGCAATTAAGCTACAAAAGGGATCAGACCGCTGTTAAATTAGAGTCAGTGACGAGGAAATCTGCTTCTAAATACTTGATAAGGTGGATCCGGAAGTTCTTAGTGATGAACCTGACTTTGTAAAAGTCGAAACTATTCACCAACACAATATAATATATTACAGACAATATACATATGAGTTTTAAAAGTCCCTTTCCCCACCGTGCGAAGAAACCAAGGGTAGTAAGCTTATGACCATTCTTCTTGGTCAAACAAACATGTGATCTTTGATTAGATAACAAGTATCTCAAGATTCTGCAAGTAGTTCTACAGATCGTAAGGTTGTAAACTTCCTATTTTGACATGATGCACATAGCATAAAAGACCTCATTACGGTGTGTTTCTCGAAGAAGTAATGCGGTCGTGTAGAATGAATGGATTGTACATTTTGACCATGTAATGCTTACCATGTTGTAAGATTATTCATGTAAATAACAGTCAAACATTCTCGAAAAACAACATTAACTAAGCTACAAACTGAATCGTGCCTCTGTTAAATTAGAGTCAGTGACGAGGAAATCTGCTTCTAAATACTTGATAAGGACGGATCCGGAACGTCTTAGTGGCAAACCTGACTCTGTTCAAGTTGGTACTATTCAGCAACACAAGACAATGTGTTACAGATAATATATACTACTTAAAAGCGTGATACTGTGCAGCCGAAATAAATACTTCACAAGAGGGGTTCTTGTTGATTTAATAATATTTCATAAACTAATGGAAAATAAAGTTATTGGTTGAAAAACGTGACGTATTAGAAAGAAAATAAAACAACGGTAATGACTTTACGGTAACTTTGGGTAGGGGTCAAGATTTAGTGGCAAAGAGGACTTTATAGTCTTAGCTTAGCCTCGTTTAAAAGACAACCTTTATATTTTTATTGGAATAAGAGGAATGTTCAAGCTTTAAGCCGTGTTTTTTTTATTGACAAACAACAATCATCTGGAATGCAAAATAAACTTGGATTAGTGGCCTGAATCCACAAACCAACAACCAGCTGGTGATCACTGCCAGATAAACACTGCGTGTAAACTAGGCTTAACTCACCAATTGTCACGCACAGTGTGAACCAGGCTTACAAGGCTCAGGAACCAATTAACACTGATTGACTGCTGTTTGGCGTATATTGAGAGATCTCAATATGTTATGTAAATGAATAGTAATATTGATAAAATAATAGACTACAAACAAAAATAATTATTCATCCTCGCGCGTTTAAAGACTAATGTCTAACTGCAATTGTACCTTTGTGTCATTAAGAAGCAATACAGAATTCCTCTCAGGAAATGCAACTAAGACTTAGGAACCTGACAATGTGCTTGCCGCTTCCATTTACATTACAAGGTAATTAGCAAAACTTGGGCTCCATTCTCACTCCGTTACTTCCAGGAACTTTATATTAACTTTGACTGGGAATCTCGAGTCATTAAGTACGAGATGTTAGTCCTTCTTCTAAATAAACATTACTTAGTCTTTGTCCATATTATTATATAATAAAACGAAATTTTTTCATTAAGTATGCAGATTAACCTTTTGCGTGTTTCTTAAAATTCTAAATTACATTGCAATTTTTTTATCAATTACCAAATTTAGTTTTTCATCACTCGTTCCAGCATTTTTTCGAACTAATTTTTAAATCAATATTATGAACTTCTCTTTATTTTTATAGATTTTTAGTTATGTAAAACCTGCAATAGTGCAAATATGAGATTTCCAGGTAAAAATATGAAAATGCGAAGAGTTGAATAAAGTTTTGTCACTAAATATAATTTAATTGAATAACAGTCAACTGAAACTTAACAATTAGTGATTATTGTATCGATTAACAGTCATAAAACTAAGATTGTGCAAATGAAACTAAACCTGCCAATATCATGGTTTTCATCGCTGAAACATTATCTTTTTGATAAGAACTTGTGCAATACGTACAAACACACGATCACGGCATCAACAAACTCAGCTGACTTTGATACACAACTCCATGAATCGTGCGAGTAATCTCATCTGTTACAACATTACACAATACCTCGAGAACAACTTTGTATATTTGTTAACTCACAGATTAATGTTGGAACTTTCCACTTTGATTATACTGTCCAACTCTACATGCTAGATGACTGTAATATTTCGGCTACGTTTGGTTATCAAAGTTGTTCATATATACAGTGTGTCCACAAAGTCATGCTACGCTTCTAACTGATAGCAGCGACTCTATTTATGATCGCAAGTCTTTGAAACAAAAAAATGTCAAATTAAACAACTGTTTATGTAGTTTTTTTTTGCTACTTAGTAACCCATTGTTGTAATTTTTACATGTGGTGTTTACGTTTATAACAAATCATTGTGTTTTAACGTTTATATAGTTTTATCACAATGGTAAACTTTCAAAGTTTCAGTGTGTTTGTGGTTTGCAGAATTTAAATCAGTTATTTCATTCAAACGGTAATTTAGGCGTACTTACAATGTAATTCCTCCTCACAGATGCAACATTTACAGATGGCATAAAAAGTTTAAAGTCACAAGTAGCGTATTAGACAAAACTCGAACAGGTAGGCCCCAAACAGAAAACCAAATTGTTGAGAACATTCGAGATAGTTTTGAACGAAGTCCAAAAAGTCCGTACGGTAATGTGTTCGTGATTTAAACCTTCCAAAATCCACAGTGCACAAGGTTTTGAAGAAAATACTAAATGTACTGCTTGTAAAATCCAGTTACTGTATGCTTTGAAACCAAATGACCATTTAAAAGATATGATTTTGCTGTTGACATTTTAAATAAAATCTATGTGGATCCAAATTTTCTCAAACAAATAATTTTAGTGATGAAGCTTCTTTCCATGTTTCTGGAATTGTGCATTGCCATAACGTTCGTATCTGGGGAATAAAATCCTCATGCGTTTGTTTAACATAAGCGAAATTGTCCAAAGAGTCAAAGACCAATGTTTGGTGTGCTCTTACCTGTGAACGTGTCATTGGTCCTTTTTTCTTAGCTCAAAATACCATTAACAGCAATTCCTATTTAGACATGTTAGAGCTATACGCTATACCACAAATCGAAAATGAAAATTTCATTTTTCAACAAGACGGAGTGCCCCCACACTATGCAAACATTGTTCGGGATGTTTTGACAGAAAAATTTCCCCAAAGTTGGATAGGACGCGGGGGTTGGAAGTCTTGGCCACCACGCTCACCAGACCAAACCCCTTTAGATTTCTTCTTTTGTGGCTTTATAAAACCATTGTTTACAGTGAAAAGATTAGAGATATGCACCATTTAAAGCAACGGATCACAGCTGCTTATCGAACCGTCACTCCTAACATTCTACGCAAAGTCTGCGATGAGATCAACTTTAGATTGGACCTGTGTAGGGCGAATAGTGGTGCTCATGATGAGCTCAGATGAACAAATGCAAAACTATTTGAGTTTTTTTTAACCCTATGTAATTATCATTTATGTACGACTTGTAGCTGTATAAATAAAGTTGTTTAAAAGTGTAGCACGACTTTGTGGACAAACTGTATTTCTAGTACTTTTCCCCTGTTTTCTCTTAATGGGCCAAACCCTTGAGAGACTAGCTTAGGTGATACCATTCACATTTGATTACTTCATTTAAGTATCTTATATCTATGGCTTAGAAAGCTCACACTTAATGGAAATTACAAATTAAAGCTACAAAAGCTTTAAGAGCACAGTTTGTATAACAATTTTTTTTTGCAGCTTTAGTTCAATAAAGTTTTAAACAACAGAACAAATAATGTACTAAGGTCAATTAGTATATTAGTCACCATGGTTTTTGGATTAGTTATCCCGAAATGGGCCCAAACAATGCGTCTAATAAAATGCTTAACAAACCCTGATCTGCATACGGGTTTCCACAGACAATAAATAACCTGGATATTGCCGCCAAGCCCGCCCCTAGCGGTCATGTCTACAACTTCACCCCTTCCAAACATCAGCAGTATTTCACCAACAATGTAGTGTAAGCCAAGGATTAACCCTGTGTAAATAACCAAAGCGTTCGATTTTGAAACTTACATGAAAACCCGAACGATCCAATAAAAACGTTTATAATTGATGAGCCCTTTCAAGATCAATATCCCCATCTACAAACCATAACAACCCACTGTGGACGGGAACATTGTGCTCGAAAACCTCACCATTCATAACAGTTTTCATTGGATCCTTGCTCTATATGTACGTATAGGCAGACTTGTTGTTTAGTGATGTCGTTGTTTGGTTTGCAGAAATATTACTGATAGCAACCAGCTACGAGAAAAAACGCTTGGGATACCAAAAACACGTTAAAACACGTTCTTTGAGCTCAAGAACATATTACATTAGGTTTTCTTTGTCATATATATTAACTGATAAAAATAAAACCTTGTACTGAAGTTTTCACCAAAATCCAGTAGCTTATCGTGATTTTATTTCCATGGTTAGGATTCGAACTATCCTTGGGTTTTGATTATTTATACTTTATTAAGTATTTAAAAAAGTGTTCCATTTCCACTCATAGTTCTATAACGAATATAACTATCAGTTTTAATTAATAAAACTGCAATCGGCAGCAACAGGCAGCAAAAGTTAATTAAACCTTTCAATTAAACTTTTTAGAGTTTGCTTGAGTTCAACAAGATATTTAATTAAATCGTGGGACGATATTGTTGAATATCTATTTATTGATTTATAATATGTAGGTGCTTTTTGTAGATTTGATAAAAGCAAAAAAAGCAATTTTTCTTAAGTCCTAAACATAAAAAACAGGCAAACTGCTGTGGCTAAATTCGTTTTAATTAAATTAGTTCAAAGCAATAATTATTGTCAAACGATACCTTACACGAATGATTTGAGGGTTTATATCTGTAAATGTCTCAGAGCTGTTCAAATTTACCGTGGGTTGAACATTGTCTACCGGGAACTGACACAAATGAAGTTTTAGATAATATTGTTACATGAGCTCCCTGTTTACCTCTCGTGTCCTATACACGTGTAACAGATGGTTCTTTATGTAGGAAGGAATTAGAAATTTAATACGCTTATTGAGTTATAAAGATTACTTTAGCTCTAAGCAATTTTACTCGACCAAAATACGTTTCGTGGAAATAAATGTAAAATTTGTGAGAAATTCTGTTGCTCGATCCAACCTCGATGGATCTTGGCTTCTTGGCTACTTCAAGGCTTGCTTTAAAAGGTAAAGTTCGTCTTGTTTAGCGAGGTGAAGTTAGGACTACAAAATCCTCCCTACCACTCAAATTTAACCTTTACCTAGCGTTACCGTTGAGTCACAATACAAAATTAATGTAAATGGTGACTGCGGGGATCGAACGTTAGCCAGCGGAATGATACCAACCCTCCTCGGGTCCGTTTTGCTATTCACCAAATTAACAGCCAACACGTTTTACTTAAAAATAACTCTTAGGATCTCGAAGCCGATGTTACAACTTTAATCTTTCAGCCAATCAGTGACTAAAAATGGAACTCCACAGCGATACCGAAAATCTAATTTCGGTGTTTTGACGAGGTGTGCTCCGGAAGAACTAGATTATAGTAGTTACATTTTATACATACAGATTAGATAGGAACTAGATTACGTTTTACTTATCTCATGTACAAATTTCGTCTTTTTTGTAATAATTCGTGAAGAATCTTGTTTTGAGAACGTGACTACTATTAGTTATGTTTAATTATTTAAAATAGCAGCTGTTGTATTTTGTTTGTTTACATTGAGTTAGTTGTTATAAACAAGAGTTTTGAAAGCATCTATTTCTTTTTATTATAATTGTTTCTTTTAGTAAAATGCCGAATAGGAGTAGGCAAAACATGGTGTCAGGTCAATAAGGGACCCAGTTCAGTTCGACCTCCAACAGTACCAGCCCCTGATAAATTGAATTGGGAAAATCAAACTGGGAGGCTTGGATCAGACGTTGGGAAAGGTACCGGGTTGTAACCAAGTTGAATGAGACATCTGAAGAATTTCAGGTAAATACACTTCTGTACACCCTTGGTGATGATGCCGAGGAGATTCTGGAGACATAGCCTTTCACAAGATGAAATAATTCATATGATGTAGTTATCGATTGTTTAAATAAACATTTCATAGGAAAAATCAACGTTGTATTTGAAAGGACACGGTTCTTTGCTAAATCAGGTTCAAAGGTGAACCAGTAGAAATTTATTCAAGATTTGCACACAATTTAAAATTGTAAAGTTTCAAATCTGACTGAGGATTTGATTATGACTAAATCATACAGGGTATACAGGACACTAAGTTATCTGAGGAACTGCAAGTTAAAGAGAATTTAAAATTTGTGAGGAGAGGGTACGTCAGGCTGAGAGCATTAGTAAATCAACAGTCACTAATAATCACAATTAAGTACATTTTGCTACTAAACCCGAGAGAAAAGTGTCTAGCAATCGAAATTATTTTGAACATAAAACATGTTATCGTTGTGGGAAAGAGTTTCCTCACATAAAGTCCCCCCGTGCCCTGCTCTGAAAGCCAAATGTAATTCTTGCTCACAGATCGGTCACTTTGCCTGTATGTGTAAAAGGAACAAAGTCTCGGAAAAATGAGAAAGACTCAACAAAAGGTACAAGAAGTAAGTACACAAGAGTCAGCCGAGGAAGGTGAACACTTTTTTAGATAACATTTTTTTCAGTGTTAGTTCTAAGTCTTGGGAAGTAGATCTTGTAGTAGGAACTACAAGTATAAAATTTTCCTGGACAGTGGTGCAGATGTTACCGTCATTTCGAGAGTATGACATATGACACATTTTTTAAGAACATCCTTTAAATACAAGTCAAATTAAACTGTTTGGACCGGGCAGATTCCCTATTCAAGTTCGAGGAGGTCGGTTTTCGGCCAATTTACGGTATATAACAATGAGAGATCATATACTCAGATATCTATGTTATTGAAGGAACAAAAGCCTTTGTTGGGAAGACCAGCAATTGAAGGACTAGGGCTTATAAAATGGAATAATTCCTTGACTAAAGCTGAAGTTGTCAATAAGAACCCTGAACTGTTTGATGTTGGAAAAATAAGTCGAAGAATATCATATAGAAATCAAGCCAGAAACTAAACCCTATGCAATTGGGTGTCCAAGACAAATTCCTTTTAGACTTAGAATAAGCCGAGGAGGAACTAAACCGATTAGAAAAAGTGGCATAATTTCCAAGGTTAGTGCACCTACAGATTGGGTAGCTGAATGGTTGTGTACCAAAACCTAATGGGGATGTTAGGATTTGTGTGGATTATACACAATTGAATAAATCTATTAAACGAGAGCGATCAGTTTACCTTCGGTGAATGAAATTTTTTGGGACAACTTCAAGGACAGAAATTTCTCTAAAATTAACTGTCGATCTGGTTGCTTTTCAGATACCTCTGTCTGAGTCGAAACAACTTACTACATTTCTTACACACAAGGGGCGCGTTGCTTAATAGATGCCATGGGATAACAAGTGCGCCAGAGGTGTATCATCAAAAGATGAACAAATCTTACAAGGACTGGAAGGTGTTTAACTTTGTTAGATGATTCTATGTTTATGGAAAAACCTTGAAGAACACAATGAAAGATTGGATTCAGTTTTTGAACCGTTTGAAGACTTATGGTGTCACTCTGAATGAATCCAAATGTGATTTTCTTACTCAAGGCTGAAGTTTCTTGGACATGTGATTTCCAACAAGGGATAAGCCCAGATGATGATAAAATTGAAGCTATACTAAGCTTGATGCTCCAAAGAGTGTGTCTGAAGTAAGACGTCTGTTAGGGATGACTAATTACTATATCAAATTCTTCCACAGTTATCTTCTGTGACTGAACCTATCAGAGATTTATTGAGGAAAGACAGAGATTGGCATTGGGATTCAAATCAAGAAACTAGCTTTCAAGAAATCAAGAAAATTTTAACAAAGCGCCAGTTTTAGCATTTTTTTGAGACTAACAAGAAAACAAGAATAGCACTGATGCTCACTCGCTGGTTTAGGAGCCGTTCTAGAACAAGAGGTCATCAAGGGGTGTGGAAACCTGTGCAGTACGCATCTCGCAGTTAATGAGACTGAAAAACGATACTCAAACATAGAAAGAGAAGCTCTAGGTATTGTTTGGGCATGTGAAAAAAATTTCAAGATTACATTTGGGAGGAAACGTGATAGTTCAAACTGATCACAAACCCCTTTTGACTTTATTTGGACTCAAACCTCTCAATGAGTTGACACCTAGAATTCAAAGGCTGAGGATGAGTGAGATTTCAAACATCATTGGAATATGTACCAGGAAAAAAGCTTTTTCACGCCAGACACTTTATCAAGATGTCAGTAAAGGGTAACAATCGGGATGAAAATGTGTCAGATGATCTAGAACTGTCGATATATATAGTGAGCCAACCTAATGTTTCGGATCGAATTTTGGAAAACGTAAAGAAAGAACAAAGAAAATGATGAAGAAATGATAATGGTTAAACAATACATTGTCAACGGCTGAAAGCCGACTCAGTTTTCTAATATAAGCTTCAAATACAAACCTATGGTAATGACTTATGGATAAATCAAGGTGTACTGATGTACGGAAATCGAGTTGTAATTCCACATATTTTACAAAAGGAAATGCTTGAAAAAATTCACGAAGGTCATGGTGGACAGAAAAATCATTATTGAGAGCCAGGATACTGTTTGGTGGCCGAACATAAAATGAACATGTAATGAAAAGTTAATAAGTGTCGGGCCTGCATAGAACACCGTACGCAACCAGAACCATTAATGGCAACAAAACTGCCTCAAAGACCATGGCAAGTTTAGGCATGGATTATTTAACTAACGGAAACTGGTATTTAGCTGTGGGAGATTACTTCTCAAGATACCTGGATATTCAGAACATGACAAACAGTTTAAAAACTTGTGCAGCTATAAAACAAGAACTTTTGCTTTTTTCGGAATTCCTGAGGTGATCCGATGTGACCAAGGTACTAACTTAAACAGCTTTGAAATGCAAGAGTTTGCAAAATCGTGGGGTTTTCACATTGTCGTAGAAGTAGTGCGAAATATCCAGCAAGTAATGGTTTGCAGAAGCAATGGTAAAATCTCAAAAACATTGTGCTCAAAGGAAACATCAGATGGGACTTTTAGCCTACAGATCAACTCCAACAGAAGTAGGGCATAGTCCGGTGAGATGCTGATGGGAGAAGCTAAGGAGGAACATACCAACGGCCGACGATCTGCAGCCCAAGTGGCCCGATCTAGCAACCCGAGACAAAATGATCATCGTCTACGACTTCGAGGCGAACAAAACTACAATGAGCGACATCGCGCTAAGCCTCTTCCAGAGCTTCGAGGGGGGGATGAAGTGTGGGTCCAAGATCGTAAGGAGTATGGACGAGTTACACACAAAAAAAGATCAAACAGCTCCACGCAGATACTACATAAAAGATGCCGAATGAAGGTTATTGACGGGAATAGAAAAATGTGAAACCTAATGGACCTTTCGAGAGGAGGAGAGATGTGGATTATGTTTTTTAATTATTTAAAATAACAGCTGTTGTATTTTGTTTGTTTTACATTGAGTTAGTTAGTTAGTTAGTTGTATAAACAAGATTTTGGAAAGCATCTATTTCTTTACATTATAATTGTTTCTTTTAATAAAATGCCGAATAGGAGTAGGCAAAACGAAACTAAAGACACTGTGAGGGACTTTTTTTAAGAAAATACGGGATGACGGATGAGGAGAGTCTTGCTTACGAACTCAGAGGGGTCAACTGTTCCCAGATCGGGTCATTAATAAAACCCAGCAGTAAATCTCAGCAGACTATCGCCTTTACGTGATATAATTTCCGAGAAGCGTAGGTCAAAATCAGGAAAGGTTGATACTGCTGACGTAAAACGGGCCAGTTTGCTACATACTCAGTTGAACGAAGAGTCAAATGTAAAGTTGGCAACCTTGCTGGTAACTCACTGTACAAGAACAGTTGTATACCTTGGTTAGCTACATTAACTAACACCTCTAGTTTTGCAAGTATACAAGACACATTCATCATGTTGTGTGATATGTGTACTCACAGTATATCAGACAAATGAAGTTATAGCGTGTCTTGTTCATTAGCTTGCTACACACTGTGACACTGTATATTAGATGTAAGTATTTCTTTTTATTGTGAACACTTTTCAGGAATCAAGGCTGACACTGTTTTATTTAATTCATGCAAGTTTAAATTTACAGATAATCTTCAAAATGTATAGACCGAAAAACTTATATTCAAACATGTGTCAAACAAAATTTATTATTCAGTTTTCTTTTTTAAGTTAACACGAGTGAAAAGGTTCACAGACACCCAGTCTAAAGCTATGGTTTCTAGAAAAAGTTCACCGCTATATTACGGCCGTAATGTTACCGGTGAACGTAATCGTGTCAGTGGACGCAACACAATATTCAAACAGATGTAGACAATGGTTGTCAAATCTGATTACGTATAATAGTAATGGATAAGCTAGACTTTGTTTACAAAACAATATGTGTCACCTGGCGAAAAAACCCTTAACTAGTTTTCACCGCTAACTTTACGTCCATCGTTTTCTAGGAAACCACTCTCATCTGATAACATTGAAAACAAAACTCACCGTCATATTACGGCCGTAATGTAGCGGTCACCGCTTTCTAGGAAACCATAGCTTAAGAAATTAGAAACTACAAGAAATCAGTGTAACCTTTTAATCATTCTAAGGGCACTTTTCGTAGACAGTGAAGCTTCACGGTTTTCGCCACTTGTAAAACTAATATTTTCAGTACAAAGTTCTTTGTCATTTTACATGACTTAAAACAACAGTATGTACACGAGAATGCTAATTTCTTGTATGTTTATCATGGAAATGAATTGATTCAAATGTATGTTTTATAAATTATTTGTTCAACCTAGTTCACTCTCTTGTGTGTTGAGATTAGGTTTCCTTTTCACCCCACATCATTCATTGTAACTATAAAAGGTTATTCATTTTAGAACGCACTATACAACCAATACAAGCTTATGATGTGTTTATCTATGTATTATTACCCAATGGCAATTGATTTTATCAGTTTTATTATGATTGTGGTTTTCATAGTTCGTGAACAAGAAGAACAGGACGTTTCGTAATTTGGAATATGATTCCATCTTCAGGTAAAGTAACCTAGCGGATCCGTGGCGGATTGGTATCGCACGCGACTCCGGGCTCATCACTCCGGTGGCGCGGGTTCGATCCCCAGGCACCACCCATTTGAAATGTGACTAATACGGTGACGCTAGGTAAAGGTCGAGGTTGAGTGGTAGAGGACTTTGTAGTCCTAACTTCGCCTCTTTAACAAAACATACTTTACCTTTTTTTTTTGCCTTTAACCTTCACCTAAGGCTAGGCCTTTTCTTACCTGAGAGAAAAAACCAGCCTCAGCTGAGTCCCAATGACGAAAATTGCTGAAGGATACTTTTTAACTAAAGATGGTTACAGACTCTAAAATGCCGTGAATTTATTGTAAATCGGATTGCACAAAATCGTCCGCAAAAGTATTTAAAACTCAGACCCTCTTACTTTAACTTCGCCTCTTTAACAAAACAAACTTTACCTTTTTTACCTTTAACCTTCACGTAAGGCTGGGCCTTTTCTTATTTGTGAGAAAAAAACTAGCCTCAGCTGAGTCCCAACGACGAAAATAGCTAGAGGATACCTTTTAACGGTGTCGTGCTACTTGCCTGTACAGGGTTGATTCTAGGAATCATCTACCTGTCTCAGCGCAGGTATACCTGCCCGTTGTGTGGCGGTGATGTACAATGGTCAACATTCCATTCGCTGTTCATCCGGAGATTAATTTGTATTTCATATTGATTTTTTCAAAACTTTGTTAATATCATAGTTTCGTTGTAAGTGCAAAAGTAAAACTACAGCGGCTTGAATAATTGCTTGTGGTGATTTGATTAGCACTTTACTACCAACTCAATTGATATCCTGTATTAAATTTTCTTTGTAGTAAGACAATAAGAAAATGTCTTATGCGTTTTTTATTCAAGGAATTATAGAAATTACATTAATGACGGAAAAATACGTTTTTAGACTATCTAAGTGCGTTTATTAGAGATGCATCATTACAAGCCTCGGAAGAACAAACCATTGTTTGCATTTCATTTTAGATAACAACCGATATTGAGATGTTTTTAAGTACTTCAAAGTTCAAATAGTAGTGCACTAAACGGAATGTAATCCATACAAACAAGTATAATTGTAATTTAATTACAAACAAGTACAAACACAGTTTCAGGTTATATAGTGTAAATAAAATACAAACGAAACGTATCCTAAAATAGTTTTGACGTCTGCGGAAACGGGACCTAAGAGAAAATTGAAGAATTTGAAAAAAAACACATATGATTTTAAATATTTAAATATCACGATAATTACGTCTAGGATAGTGGTTAAACTTTGCATGTTGAGTCGGATACAAATAGCCTATTGTCGAATAAAAACACTCTCCATTGAAAGCATCAGTTCAAATTTAAATAGTTTGATACTATAAGACCTTATTTATTTTCTTTTTTGCTCCTTCATTTTCCTCAATTTTGTTCTTTACGGATCAGTTTTATTACATATCTTTTTGCGGAAGATACTTACACAGATACTTGCGAAATGTGACCCTCCACTCGCGTGGCTAATCCCGTGTCGATTTGCGAACAAGGCGCAAATATGCGTAAGAGGCTACTGGCCGGTCTGCCAATTACCTGGAATCGGGACGTGTCAACCCTCGTCAAAGTTGGTGGCAAGTAGCACGGTGGCAAGTAGCACGGAATCGTGAGCGTAGTGAATCCTAAAATTAAATTTTACCTCTCATGAATGAAATCCTGGCCAGAGTCCCAGTAAATAATGTCGGACTACCCTTAATAACAAGCTTTCTTCAAATACTAGTAAAAAATTAAAGTGGAGTACTTTTTAAAAAAAATATCAAAGAACGCGATCGTTTAAGGCAACATAAATTTATATTGGTAGCCAATCAAAAAAACAATAACTAGCCACAACAATAAAAACACATTTCAAACTTCAGGACAAGCCGACTGGATGATGTACAATGTCCAGGAACAGCACCGTTTTGGAAGGTCCGGACGGGGTAACTGCTGATTTGTAGAATGTTCAATGTCCAGGAGCAGCACCGTGAATTTGGAAGGTCCAGACGGAGTAACTGGTGATTTGTAGAAATGTTCAATGTCCGGAGCAGCACCGTGAATTTGGAAGGTCCAGACAGGTAACTGGTGATTTGTAGAGAATGTTCAATGTCCAGGAACAGCACCGTGAATTTGGAAGGTCCAGACGGGTAACTGCTGATTTGTAGAAAATGTTCAATGTCCAGGAACAGCACCGTGAATTTGGAAGGTCCAGACGGGTAACTGGTGATTTGTAGAAAATGTTCAATGTCCAGGAACAGCACCGTGAATTTGGAAGGTCCAGACGGGTAACAACTGATTTGTAGAAAATGTTCAATGTTCCGGGAGCAGCACCGTGAATTTGGAAGGTCCAGACGGGGTAACAACTGATTTGTAGAAAATGTTCAATGTTCAGAACAGCACCGTGAATTTGGAAGGTCCAGACGGGTAACTGCTGATTTGTAGAGAATGTTCAATGTCCGGAACAGCACCGTGAATTTGGAAGGTCAGACGGGGTAACTGCTGATTTGTAGAAAATGTTCAATGTCCAGGAACAGCACCGTGAATTTGGAAGGTCCAGACGGGGTAACAACTGATTTGTAGAAAATGTTCAATGTCCCGGGAGCAGCACCGTGAATTTGGAAGGTCCAGACGGGGTAACAACTGATTTGTAGAAAATGTTCAATGTTCCGGGAGCAGCACCGTGAATTTGGAAGGTCCAGACGGGGTAACTGCTGATTTGTAGAAAATGTTCAATGTTCCGGAGCAGCACCGTGAATTTGGAAGGTCAGACAGGGTAACTGCTGATTTGTACAGAATGTTTAATGTCCCGGGAGCAGCACCGTGAATTTGGAAGGTCCAGACGGGGTAACTGCTAATTTGTAGAAAATGATCAATGTCAGGAGCAGCACCGTAAATTTGGAAGGTCCAGACGGGGTAACTGCTGATTTGTAAAATGATCAATGTCCGGAGCAGCACCGTGAATTTGGAAGGTTCAGACGGTGTAACTGCTGATTTGTATAAAATGATCAATGTCCGGAAGCAGCACCGTGAATTTGGAAGGTCCAGACGGGGTAACTGCTGATTTGTACAAATGTTCAATGTCGGGAGCAGCACCGTGAATTTGGAAGGTCCAACGAGGTTACTGCTGATTTGCATAAATCACGACCAGTACAAACTTATGAAATTCTTCAAAATCTCTTAAACAACTGCTGAATGGAGAAAACCTGAGGACATTGAGGAATGTGGCTAAGACGTGTTTAGTTTACCTTACCATGGAATGTTGAAATTACCATGGTTTATTCCTTCTAGTCTTTCTTTTGTTATATCGTCATTGTTTTCTTATACATAGTCTGCCGATGCAAACTTTGTAATGTTGTCATATTAAACGTTAATACTTGTATTATCCAAAAACTATAGTACCTTTGTATTAAGTATTCCAGTAGTAATTCAACGCCGTGACATTCAAATAACATGCATTAGCCTAGTTTTTTCAGTAATAACGTTTAACACAGAAGGTCTTCTACAGTCATTAATTTGCCAAGTCCTCTGTTCCTTTGTTCTGCAGATATATAGAAGTGATGTTTACCCCAACTCTACATGTAGACAATACACCTTGCCACACACTTCAATTAATTGTAGTAGCTTTTGTTTCATACATTACATGCTTCTGTTGTCTCTTATACAAAGAGGTGCTTAGGCGGGTTAAATAGGTTTTATAGATCATTTACATTTTTTCAAGAAACAAAGGATGTAGTTCAACATATTGGCCCATGTTAACATACTACACAAGTTTAATTCTAGAGGTATTTACACACTATTAGTCAGATTATATTCTGTACGGTAAAAAAACTTAGTTAAAATTTGGAATATTTATTTAACCCTTTCAACCATTATTGCTTGACTGTGTAAAAACATAATAATGAAACATTAAGGTGAAAAGAGAAGCGTGATACATACAGACGAAAAAAGATGTGTAGTGAGGTCTATTTTTCCAACCCACCCCGACTTGGATGGCACTATATTTTTTGTAATTTTTAAGTTGTTGTAGTTTATTGTCGGGGTGGTTATGGGTAACAATATATGGGGAATTAGTTAAAAAATTGAAGAAAGTAAATATATGCTGTGTTAGTAAATATATATGCTTAATTTAATAATATTTCTTTATAACTGTTCAGATTAAGGGTATCAAGAAAACAAATAAAGCTAAGAATAAAATTTATATGTTTATTTGCAACAACGAAATCCCTGTTTCCTGAATCGAACATATTAATCGGATGCTAATATTTAACAAACGCATTTGCACAATTATTATCAAAGACAGTCGAATATGTTAATTGTAGTTTACCTAACCTATGTACGTTGATCCCGGGGTTAATCGAGGTTAAATGCCCAAGCCAGTTGTATGGACTGTTGACAGGGATTCTAGTTCAAAAAGAGATTTGTTTCAAACTATTGAAATAAATTAGGTAGACTTTCAAAAATCAGGCTACCACTATTTCCTTTCAGATTGGCCAAACTCGTAGTTAGTAAGTTGTTTGTAAGTTTGTTCATTAGTTAAGAAACTATAAATGATACTGCTCGTACCTTTATAGTGTCTAGAACATATCTACATCAGCTGTGTCTGCTTCTCAAAGGTGAGGATCTGGTTTGAGCTAATTGATGATGAATAATTCTCAATCCAGCAGAACTTAGCTCTTAGCAGTCTGAGTTTAGAAATGGACTTTGATTAGCAGAATACTCAAAAGTGTTTAGCAATACATTACAGTCACTTTGGCACTTTGTATAGTAAAAGGTCTGTACTAAATTGTTGAATTGTATAAATGTGCACTTTCTTAATTAAATAAACTAATGTGTCAAAAAGTGTTTTCACTTGAATTGACTTGTATATCAAAAGGCCTTATATCACGTATACCTTTATGTTCAGTTACATAATCCTTAGTTAAAATCTGGCTGGGCTATTTGCCTGAAAAGTTAACTAGACACTGGGACACATCAAGGGAAAGCGTTCCACAAATTGAAAAGATGAGTCAATAAAATCCCAATTTATCCCATCCAGATGTGTCCTCAGTAAGTTTATTACTGGCAGCAATCTTTTTTGTGGGAATGAGAGGCATCTATTTCTTCCAGCAGGAAATATATTGCATTACAATATTGTTAAGTTAATATGGTAGAATTAAGGTGTATAAATCGTATCTTCGGATGAGAAAATTTTACAACTCCAGTTAAACGCAGAAACCCTTAAATTAAAATATTTTTTAAATAAAACCAGTCCTGGGATTGTGGAGAAAAAATGAAAGATTGTTATATTTGAAGGAACGAGGGTTAAGACCAGACTATTAATTTTCAATGATAAATATCCTGAATAACGTTCTGAGTATTACTTTATCTCAAGGAATCTGCTGTGTTCGTGCCATTATTGATCATAAAAATACTACACACCTGAGAAGACACTTTGAGTCCTACGTATTAATTAACCATTGAATAATATAATACTGTGGCTTTCTGATAGTGTCCAATGTTGAACATAAGACTAGAGGCAAACGAGTACAAGCTCTTAGTGATTTCAATATATGGATTCCTTAACACTACTTAATTTAAAAAAGATCCCGATTGAATTACTGAAAGATTTAATTAAAAGACAAATTTAATTAAAAGTTGCCAAAGAGATCTGTTCAGTTGTTTGAACATCATTCTGTCAAGGGAATTTCCAAAAGCATCAATATACTAAATATCTTTTAGTTAAGTACTCAAACACTTCTCTAAGAACTTGTATGTAAACTTTTAACCGCGCATTCATCTACGAATAGATAGAGCGGCATGACCTTTAAACAGTACTGACGTACGCAATACAATGGTGGCATCTTAATTTCTTTTTACTTTTACAATTTATAAGGGAAAATTGTTAATAAATTCCATACTATGTAGTATTTTATTAGAAGATTAACGTGTACGAGACAACAGTTGGCAACAGTGACATAACAAGTTTTGTGTTTGATGTTGGTAGTTTCCTCTTGAACTGGAAAGTAGTCAAACTCTCGTTACAGTCTCTAACTTGACTCAAAGCTTCGACTCAAAACTCTCCGCGGTGTCTTTGACCTGATCAACACAACCAAGTCCGGTGATAGTGTTCTTGAACTTTGCTTCATATAAATGTAATAAAACCGTTCGTCGAGATAATTAATGCAACTAAAATACACACACTAAAGTGTCCTATCATTTACTGTTTACGTTATTATTCCTAATTTTCCATTGTATCGATTAAACTGTAATAACTTTTAGAAGCTAATTTCTTCATGAACAGTTTTATTTTGTTACTTCAATGAAATTGTATTTCTCATAAAGAACCAAACTATTTGAGCATATTAGTACAACGAAAGATTTCAAGCGTTAGAAAAAGTGTAAATAATAAGAGAAAGGTACAACAAAAAGCAGTTTAAAATGTCGACTTTATATCGAGCTGAACTGGT
Organism: Matsumurasca onukii; assembly: GCA_018831715.1. Lineage (NCBI taxonomy): Eukaryota > Metazoa > Arthropoda > Insecta > Hemiptera > Cicadellidae > Matsumurasca > Matsumurasca onukii. The sequence goes on along the minus strand of JAHHFQ010000207.1, from coordinate 20,962 downwards.
TGAGCTGAAGAATTTCAATCTAGGGTTAGAGAGCTGCATTACATTGCTCCTCTCCGACGTGTAGGCCTATATACAACTGCTTAGAAGCTAAAGAATATTTAACACTTCTGGTTAGCATTTTTGTGTTACAAGATCAATGTATCGACGACGTATCGTTTATAAGGTAGATAAAAAACGAATTTGAAGCCAAACTAACGGAAAATAATTATTTTTGAAACAATGCGTGTCTGCTGTATACAGTTGTATCCAAGCTTGTAGTTATCTTAATTATATTTTCATTTGTTAACATTTAATGCAGAATTAATTTTAAAGATATGTTTATGGAGAGAGCTACTTATCATAATGAGCTATATTTTGTTTGTTTTGCTAATATAATAACAAAAATTTATACATATATATATATATACATATTCTTCGTGTAGATAAGCCAAATGACTTAGTTATGAATCACACAGACTTGTTTGGTTTAACCTGTTATATTTCGTTGATATTGGCACTTTTTTTCAAACAGAAACACACATTTGAACATAGAAAACTTAAAATATAACGAAATTGAAATGAACTGTGTATAACTGTGTACAATAGTACGAAAAATGTAGTGTAAACAAAATAAAGTTGTATAAATAGTTTTGCGCATGGTTGAACTAATTAGGTGAGGAAAATTAACTAGTTTTATTTTAAACCTAAAAGAGACTTGCATTTCATCACCAGTATATGTGCTAGTTCGTTTATTTTAATAAGAGTTTGTTTAACTTGTCGTCTTTATGTTCTGGAACCTTTTCAGGCAAATCAGCAGTTCTAACTTCTTTCCTATTAAACCTATGTTACATTAAATGGTTTGCTACTGGCTTATCTTTTTCTATATGAGTTACGCTGAACCGGTTTCCAGTCGTTATAATCCTGAGGTGGTTTGCAGTTTTCCTGATGTATTATTTTACAACTGTTGTGTCTAGATTGTAATCACATTCTTAGAGTTACAGTCCATTGTACCTTTCATTGGTAACTTACGGCCTTACATACTTTAAATGTGTTTCCGTTGACATCAAACAGCATGTTACCATCTCGGAGTGGAACAAGGCACAGCCAGTAACAGGCTTTAGAATATCCTGGTCAGTCGGTGGAAGCTTAGGTCTACTTAAAATATTGTTTTAAATTATTGGGCCTTTTGAAAACTACTGAGGAGAGCGTGTAAAAACCTTTTCTGTATCGCGTGAGGATTTTAGTATAGGAAAAGCTGATTTCATTATATTGTTTAGTTGGTTCAATTATATATATATATTTACTAAAATATTTGCAGTTGGTAGGATACACCCTGAGATTTTCAATGAATGCAATTTCACAATTTAAATTTAATGTTACTTAGACTACTAATTGATATTAGAAATTTTAACAAGTTTGATCACTATAATCTACGCGTAGTTCTTCCGGTTCACAGCAACAAAACATTATTATAATTAGCTTGAAATATTTTGGTATCGCTGTGGTACCATCTTCAGTCACTGATCGACTGAAACTAAGATATACTTGCTGTGTGCTATTGGTCACAGGGCTGCCAACCGTCCATTGAAGCAGGGATGCCAACTGACGATGTTCTCATTGGCTGTGACACTATGAACAGATTTCTTTAGGGACTGGTTACCAGCTTCTTGAAAGTTTAATGCTCTCTTCATTGTTGAAGTTAATATGATTTTTAATTATTTCAAAGGGTTTTGGATGCATCTTGGACAGTTATAGTAATTAAGGACAATATAAGAAGAATCATTGACAAACATAACATAAAGACTGTTTTCAAGCCAGCTAAAAGCGGTATTAAAATAACGGTCTCTCAGTTCCACACATAAAATGTTTGTTGTTGGAAATGCATTTCCGGATTCACACTTGAGCTGACATGGATGTGTTTGACATGAGTAGTCAGTCAGTTCTGAAAACATCGGCCTCTAGATACTAGTCGTTCTACTAACATATTAGAACACTTAGTAGTTTGATTAGAGCCGTTAGCAACGTTTAACCGTACCATCTCTCTCCAGACAGCCAAACTTTCAGCAAGAGAACTTCACCAAACATTTTGTATAAGAAATAACTTCTCTTAAAACTAACAAACAACCCATTCACTGCTAGAAAATTTACGTCTTATTCATGTTTAACAACTTACCTAAATTGTTATTAAAAATGTTATTTTTAAAATACTTTCAACATTCCCAAACCGATTAATTTATCTTTAAATCTGAGCATCGATATTTATCTGGGAGTCTAAACTATGATAAAACCAGTGGTTGAAACTTAAAACAGTCCCGAAGAGGTTTTTGTAAACCACTTTCCTTAACCTACTAAAGAATTAACAATAACAACAAAACTTGACGCACTTTTAAATGCTGTCAATTCAGTAAGAGTGAGCTTGTTGAAGTCACCTGATGAGAATTGTGGGAACTACGCACACAGCTTCCCTCTCTCACAACTTTTCTCGTCAACACAAGCTTAACAAGAAGGAAACCAAAACTAACAGAAATTTTTTTTCTTAACATAGCATTTAAGATATGTAAGACATATTCTGTATTATTATTATTATTCTGGCGCTACACCTTGTCAGAAAGGCTTTCCTTAATATCATGTATCTACTAGAAGTGAAACCCAGTGTAGGACCAAAGTTCAATTATTAATTACCTTGTATTAGGCCTGTAGATCCTACCGTTGTTGTAACTGTGGATGCGCATTTCGCCCCGCTTTGGGCATCGTCGGCATACTTATTGTCCTTAAACTAAAACATATGGTACACTATTTACACTTAATTTAGTTCGAAATACACGGCTAATCTTAATTATAGACCATTTCAATTATATCAGGCCTAAATAGAGTCGAAACTGTTGCTCAGCAAACCTTAATCAGAATAAGGCATTTCCACAGACAATAAATAACCGGAATTGCCACCAAGCCCTCCCCTAGCGGTCATGTCTACACCTTCACCCCTCCAAACATCAGCAGTATTTCACCAAAAGGTAGTGTAAGCAAGGCTTAACCCTGTATAAATAACTAAACAGTCAGAATTATTTAGGTTATTTATTATGTCTGAATGTCATTGATTGTTGTAATAACTGCTCATAATTAATACAAATAATTAAGCATTTGAGAAAAGATACTTGGGATGTCTAATGTAGTTAAAGCTATTTTCTGAATGCGAGAAATTAGCCACTGTGATTTTGTTTTAGTTATATTAGCTAATTTAGTTTACCAAAATTGTTCATAAAACTTTTCCACCAAGGCTGTTTTGACAAAACCATAACATCTCTTTTAATTTTTCAACTCTTCTAACTCATCCAAATAAACCCTAAGGTTTATCAAAGTCAAGGAAGTCTGGCATAACTGTGTAACTACATTTTTTTCAACAACAAACCATAAAGAAACAATAATTTGAAATATCCACTCATTAGAAAACTACTTATGTAACCACGGGGCTAAAATGGGGAAAATTTGAATGAATGAATTATCGTGAGATTGGAAATTTGTATGTCTGAAAGAGATCTAGATGTGAGTGAGTGGAAAATTTTAGCTACTAATAACTGACGATTGCAATGCATGTATAATCTAATTATGTAAAAATTATTTTTATTAAAAAAACCAATAATAAATTTTAATGGACGAGGCCTTTTAAGGAATTATTCTTTATCTTCAGGTACACACAAATCAAATATTACACAACGTTCAGACCTGAGGATTAAGGCTTGGCCTTTGAAAGGCCTCATCCATTAAAAGTGTTGATTTTGGTTTTGATATTTCAAATTATGTTTTGAATCCAATATTAATCACCTTCTGCCTTCAACTAAAACCATCTTGACCATACACACTAATAAAAAGATCTCAATAGTAGTTTATTTAACAATTTTACTATTAATAACTCTGACGAGTTACAAACAACGGACAGTTTTACTAATAAAGCTGCATTCGGCAGCAAAAGTTAATTAAACATTTCAGATACTTTGTATCGTTTGGTGGAACTCAGTCAGTTTGTATTTATATAAACTACTATGTAGTGTTGAATGTTTGTGGATCTTAAAAGATGTTTTTCTTTTAATATTAACAACTCAAAACTTAAATACGGGTTTCTAAAATTCTCACACTAAAATTTATACCACTTAAATTATAGCTATAAAATAAACAACAAAATAAATATTTAATGTTGAGACTAAATTCATTATACGGTGCGTTAAATCGAAAACTCAGGAGTTACTTTGGTATAGGATTTTAGAGAACGAGCAGGGTGTATTACATAAATCTTAAGTGTTAAAGAAGATTTGAATTTGAAGTGGTTTTAATTATATCAAGCGTCTTTCAACAGTGTTCTTAAGCTTCTTCTAATGAAATAGATAAGAACATGGGAAAATACTGACACTAAATCAAATGGTTACTCTTTGCAGAACATTTGTACTTATTAATAAAATAACTTTCAAGGATTCTGCATTTTCCGCCATAGAATTATTTTTATCATGAAGGTTATCTTCTGCCTCCTTTTACATATTGCAAAATTGTTCAATTTTGAAGTTTGACTAATTATTGTTCACTACTAAGTTTGTGTGATAGTAAATTTATTGAAATCAAAAGAACATTGCAGAAAGGTGCTACATTTTATTCATTGGACATTTCAAGCGGCACACAAATGACAAAGGGTTAAAAACCCTTGGTTTAAGCTATAAATGAAACTAAAAGAATATTAGAGAACTGCTGAGGATGGGAAAACCACTGCAGGAATTTTCCAAAAATATACTTGAAACACTTGTTGCAAAACAAATCTGGTGAAAGAATCACTCTATTGGACGTTCCAATCAAGTGGCATTGAGTTCCGGTTGAATCCGGTTACGGGAGAAGGCAAGTGGCCCCATCCAGGCCACTCACTGCTAATGGATGATGTCAAATTACGCTCGGTTTGGAGTGATAGCTTTAGCATTGATACTGTACATTTCAATCCGTTTGCATGAGCGTTTAAGGATCACTTGTAATCTCACTGATAGTTAAGTCATCGGGATCTTTCTCTCTGCCATTTATAGTGACTTCTGGTGTACCTCAGGGTTCACATCTCGGCCCCTTCTGTTCACTGTTTCTGAATGACATTGTATAATACAATAATTCTCCTTGCCTTATCTTTCGGATGATATTAAAATATATGGTCAAGATAATTATCAAGACCGTACCAAAGAGCACAAATCCAGTGGGACCGGAGGGTGCAGACCAGATTTCTAAGAATCGTTGGCGCTCGAATGGGTTTCGGCTTCCATAATGAGCATGTGCCCATTGGCCACGTAGAGGAGTGCCTTAGACTAGATCCCCTTCAAGAGAGGGCGAATCCAAGATCTGATGTTCCTTCGGAGAGACATTCGTGGATGAGTCAACTGTTCTGCCGTTCTGAGTCTCATCGAGTTCCTCGTCCCAGGCTCCTACCCGCTCACTCGACTTGTTTCATCGGAGATCGTACCCAACCAACTACGAGCGGAATAGCAGCCTCCCTCGACTCCAGCGTCTGGGAAACAGCATCTCTCCACTTCACGACTTTTGCAGATAGAGAAACGAACCTGAAGAGAACTGTACTCCATAGCACTTTAATGAAACTTACGTATGTGCAGCGTTTGTAAGCGAGCACGTGAGTGTGTGTATGCGATCAGGTGTGAGCGAGTCATTATATAAGCGTCTGACCAATGCCTGTCTTGTTTGTTTCAGTTAACATGCTAGCACGATTGTCTTCATATCTACTCATTTTACTATGTATGTATCTTATAAATTGATATTTTGTCAACTCTACATTGTATTGTATGTAGATTTTGTTCACATTGTAATATATTTGTAATGTATTTATTCTAAACGTGTCTTGTACATATTCCTACTACTACATATTGTTATCTTTTATATAGTTTATTGCATGTAAAATTGCTACCTAAATTGTATTGCTATTTACATTATTATTGTTAATCCTCGAAAGTCCCTACAAAAGTGATGTTATTATTGTAAATTGGCGATGTATTGAAATAAATAAATAAATATATCTCGAGAGCTTTACGAACCAGCGGAACCACCTTGCTTGACTTGTATATTCCTGTGATCTCTTTGGTTTCAAAATATCTTTAAAGTATTGGTTAATGTGGCTAAGAATGTATAAATATAATAACCTTTTAATAATGCAGTTATAAAAACTCCCGAAGTTACATTCATAGAAAACGTAGTTTTTCTGTATGTATTGAATGGTTCTTTGAATATTAGGATTCAGGAATAATGAACCACGCTGCATTGATGATGCCTAAACTGAATCGGTACAAAGAAAAACAATTAAAACAATCTAACATTGAATATGTGTGGTTTGATACGTTTGACTACAGTACGGGCTAGGCATTTCTAAAATGTTACTTATAACCAACCTTTTAAAACAATGATAAACATGCATTGGTCCTTTTGGTAAAACAAAATCAGACTGATCAGTTATTTTAACACCTCTGTTCGCTATTTGATCGATTTAGATATTTTTATAGAACAACTAACTAAAGTAGAACCAACACAAATTTGGTTTTCTGCAAACATATTTACGTTGCTATATAAATTAGTTAGTTTGTTAGTTACTGGTATCCTCTTAGGCCAATTCCACTTGCAGAAATCGCAAAGTAAATCATTCCTGTGTGAAGAGAAGAGAAGAGAAGGGACCTAGTCTTTAAAAATTCTTCAGAACGTCTCAAATAGTTTTTGATTGAATGACACTTTGGAAATGCTGCATTTAGTTCTACAGAACGTAAACGTAGCAAACTCTCTGTTTCAGGACCTGCTTTAAGTGATCTTGGTTTAGCGTGTTCCTCGAAGAAGTTGTTTCATAAAAGTGCTCTCACCAAGCACGGTAATGCAGTTTTGTTGAGTAATCTACCATTAATACTTTAAAGTATCATACATACAAATAACAGTAACACATTATCGAACGACAACTTAAAAGCAAAAAGCTAGACCGGATCTAAATCTAGAAGTCAGTGACGAGGAAATCTGCTTCTAAATACTTGATAAGGACGGATCCGAAGTTCTTTTAATGAACCTGACTTTGTTTAAGTCGAAACTTTTCACCAACACAATATAATATACAGACAATATACATGGAGTTTAAAAGTTCCCTTCTCCCCATGCGCAAGAAACCAAGGGTAAGCTTATGACCATTCTTCTTGGTCAAACAAACATGTGATCTTTTGATAAGATAACAAGTATCTCAAGATGCTGCAAAGTTCTACCCGCAGATTGTAAACTTCCTTCTTTTGATTGCACATGAAAAAAGAATCTCGGTGTGTTTCTCGAAGAAGTAATGCGTCAAAGGGTGAGATTTTGACAATGGATCTGACCTTTTGACCATGCAGTGCTTACTCATGTAAAAGAACCTTAGTTCTCGTAAAATAGCCCATTCATCGAAAACAAATGATTAAACGGTCCGGCGCCAAACCGAAACTCAAAGTCCCCTGTTAAAACTGCATTTCAAAATTTTAGGAAAACCCGAGCTAAATACTTGATAAGGATTTGATCCAGAATCGTCTTAGTGGGCAAACCTGACTGTTCGTTGGTACTATTCAGGAACATAAGAAATGTGTTGGCGATAATATATACTACTTAAAAGCGTGATACCGGTAAGCCGAAGTAAATACCGAAGCACACAAGAGGCTTAGCTTAGCCTCGCTTAAAAAGACAACCTTTATATTTTTATTGGAATAAGAGGAATTTCAAGTTTTAAGCCGTGCTTTTATTTTATTGACAGACAACAATTCATCTGAATGCAAAATAAACTTGATTAGTGGCCTGAATCCACAAACCAACAACCAGCTGGTGATCACTGCCAGATAAACACTGCGTAAACTAGGCTTAACTCACCAATTGTCACGCACAGTGTGAACCAGGCTTACAGGGCTCAGGAACCAATTTAACACTGATTGACTGTTGTTTATGTATATTGAGTGATCTCAATATGTTATGGAAATAAATAGTAATATTGATAAAATAATAGACTATAAATAAAAATAATTATTAATCCTCGCACGTTTAAAGATTAACGTCTAACTGCAATTGTACCTTTGTGTCATTAAGAAGCAATAACAATACAAAACCTTCCTAGGAAATGTAACTAAGACTTAGGAACCTGACAATGTCTCTTGCTGCTTCCATTTACATTACAAGGTAATTAGCAAAACTTGTGCTCCATTCTACTAGGTTCATCCAGGAACTTTATATTAACTTTGACTCTGAATCTTATGGATTAAGTACGAGATGTTAGTCGTTCTTCTAAATAAACAATACTTAGTACTTTTCCGTAATATTTAATATCACAATGGAATTTTTCATTAAGTGAGGGTCCTGCGGCGGGTAAATGCTTACCTGGGACTTCACTCCAGTTCAACACGTGCGCAAAGAATTCATTTAAAAAACAAACAAGTGAACACGCTGGAGCTGCAGCTGAAATAGTACAAACGTAAGCACAACAAATGTACAAACCTTAATCCAAGAACACACACCTTGTGCCGTGGCCGTAGAGACTTCCGGTGTGGGCAAAGAAGCCAAAGATCTGGATTAATCAGCTAGGTGCAGCCAATTGACAAAACCAAAGACAAATATCAGGGCGAGAACTTCTTGGTCCAAACAATAAGACATGGCCATCCAGAGATCAATGCGGCCAGCATTTCAAATGCCAGTCGCAGAAGAAGCCATTACCTATATTTTTATTTGTAACACACATATAATTATGTATACTGTATGTAAATAAATAATTCTCATTGTATGCAGAGTAAACCTTTTGCGTGTTTCTTATAACTCTAAGTTACATTTTTTACAATTTGTTTTATCAATTACCGAACTTAGTTTTTCATCACTCGTTCCAGTATTTTCTTCTAAAACAATTTTAAATCAATATTATGAAATTATCTTAATTCTTTTAGAGAGTTCTAGTAATGTATAAACTTTAGTGAATATAAGGTTTCCGGTAAAATATAAGAATGCGAAGAGTAGAATAAAACTGTTTGTTACTAAATACAATTTTATTGAATAACAATCAACTGAAACTAAACAATTGGAGATTATTTTATCGATTAACAGTCATAAAAACTAAGATTGTGCAAATGGTTCTAAACCGCCAATATCATGATTTTTCATCGCTGAACATTATCTTTTATGATAAGAACTTGTGCAATACGTACAAACACACACATCACGTGATCAACAAACTCAGTTGACTTTGATATTAACAACTCCATGAATCTTGCGAGTAATCTCATCTGTTACAACATTACACAACACCTCGAGCTCAACTTTGTATATTTGTTAACTCACAAAATGATGTTGAAACTTTGCACCTTGATTATACCTGTCCGACTCTATATGATGATTAATATTTCTTGTTCTGCTACGTTTATTAATGTGTTGCTCATATATATTTCTAGTACTTTTACCCTTTTTCCTCTTGATGTGCCAAAACCTCAGAGAGACTAGTTTAATTTATACAATTTACATTTGATAACCCATTTAAGTAGCTTATATCAATGGCTTAGAAGCTCACACTTACTGAAATTACAAATTAAAGCTGCACAAATTTTAAGAACACAGTTTGTATAACAATTTATCCTTTGCAGCTATATTTAGATAAGGTTTTAAACAACAGATCAAATAATGTACTCAAAAGTGCAATTAGTATATTATATTAACCATGGTTATTGGTATACTCATCCCGAAATGGGCCCACAATGCGTCTGATAAAATGCTCAACAAACCCTGATCTGCATACGAGTTTCCACAGACAATAAATAACCTGGATATTGCCGCCAAGCCCGCCCCTAGCGGCCATGTCTACAACTTCACCCCTTCCAAACATCAGCAGTATTTCACCAACAAGGTAGTGTAAGCCAAGGATTAACCCTGTATAAATAACCAAAGCGTTCGATTTTGAAACTTACATGAAAACCCAAACGATCCAATAAAAACGTTTATAATTGATGAGCCCTTTCAAGATCAATGTCCCCATCTACAAACCATAACAACCAACTGTGGACAGTTTTCATTGGATCCTTGCTCTATTATATGTACGTATAGGCAGACTTGTTGCTTAGTGATGTCGTTGTTTGGTTTGCAGAAATATTACTGATAACAACCAGCTACGAGAAAAAACGCTTGGGATACCAAAAGACGTTAAAACAAGTTCTTTGAGCTCAAGAAAATATTACATCAGGTTTTCTTTGTTATATATATTAACTGATATAAATAAAACCTTGTACTGAAGTTTTCACCAAAATCCAGTAGATTATCGTGATTTTATTTCCATGGTTAGGATTCGAACTATCCTTGTGTTTTGATTATTTATACTTTATTAAGTATTTAAAAAAGTGTTCATTTCCACTCATAGTTCTATAACGTATAAAACACCACTATCAGTTTTAATTAATAAAACTGCAATCGGCAGCAACAGGCAGCAAAAGTTAATTAAACCTTTCAATTAAACTTTTTAGAGTTTGCTTGAGTTCAACAAGATATTTAATTAAATCGTGGGACGATATTGTTGAATATCTATTTATTGATTTATAATATGTAGGTGCTTTTGTAGATTTGATAAAAGCAAAATAAAAAAGCTTTTTTTCTAAAGTCCTAAACATAAAAAACAGGCAAACTGTTCAGGCTTAACTCAGTTTTAATTAGTTCAAAGCAATAATTATTTTCAAACGATACCTTTACATGAATGATTTGAGGGAACATATCTGTAAATGTCTCAGAGCTGTTCAAATTTACCGTGGGTTGAACATTGTCTACTGGAACTGACACAAATGAAGTTCTAGATAATATTGTTACATGAGCTCCCCTGTTACCTCTCGTGTCATATACACGTAACAGATGGTTCTTTATGGGAAGGAATTAGAAAATTAATACGCTTATTGAGTTATAAAGAGTACTTTAGCTCTAAGCACTTTTACTCAACCACAAATACGTTTCGTATAAATAAATGTAAAATTTATAAGAAAATCTGTTGCTCGATCCAATCCCGATTGGCTTTTTCAAGGCTTGCTTTAAAAAGTTTAGCGAGGCGTTAGACTACAAAGTCCTCTCTACCACTCAACCTTGACCTTACCTAGCGTTACCGTTGAGTCACAATACAAATGTAAATGGTGACTGTGGGATGAACGTGAGCCAGGGAGTGATCAGCGCACGACCAACCTCCGGGTCCGTTTTGCTTTTCACCGAATTTACAGCTAACACGTTTTACTTAAACATAACTCTTAGGATTGAAGCCGATGTTACAACTATAATCTTTCTACAACTATAAAATGGAATCCCAAAAGCTAATAATGGTGTTTTGACACGGTGTGCACCGGAAGAACTAGCTTATAATCATTACATTTATACATATATAGATTAGATAGGAACTAGATTACGTTTTACTTAACTCATATACAGGTTTCTCTTTTTCTAATAATTCTTAGAAGAAAGCTTGTTTTGAGGCTCTAAACACTCTTTGAGGGACTTTAAGAAAATACGGGATGACGGATGAGAGAGTCTTGCTACGAACTCTTGGGGTCAACTGTTCCCCAGATCCGGTCATTAATAAAAACCCAGCAGAAAACCTCAGTAGACTATCGGCTTAACGTGACCTTCTTCCGAGAAGCGTAAGTCAAAAAATCGAGAGACTGTTGACGTAAAATAGGCCTTTATAATGCATAGAACACAGTTTGCTACATACTCAGTTGAACGAAGAGTCAAATGTAAAGTTGGTAACCCTGCTGGTAACTCACTGTACAAGAACAGTTGTATACCTTGGTTAGCACTACATTAACTAACACCTCTAGTTGCAAGTATACAAGACACATTCATCAAGATCATGTTGTGTGATATGTGTACTCACTGTATATCAGACAAATGAAGTTATAGCGTGTCTTGTTCATTAACCTTGCTACACACTTGTCACAATATATTAGATGTAAGTGTTCTTTTATATTGTGTTTTACTTGCTTTCAGAAATCAAGGCTGACACTGTGTTATTTATCTAATGTATGCAAGTTTAAATTTAAAGAGAATCTTCAAAATGTATAAACCGGAAAACAAATGTTCAAAGCATGTATCAAACAAAATTTATTATTCAGTCTTTCTTTTTAAGTTAACACCAGTGAAAAGGTTTCACAGACACCCAGTCTAAGAAATTAGAAACTACCAAAAAGATCAGTGTAACCTTTTTAAATCATTCTAAAGGGCACTTTCGTAGACAGTGAAGCTTCACAAAGCCACTTGTAAAACTAATATTTTCAGTAAAAAGTTCTTTGTCATTTTACATGACTTAAAACAACCAGTATGTACACGAGAAATGCTAATTTCTTGTATGTTTATCGCTAGGAAATGAATTGATTCAAATGTATGTTTTATAAATTATTTGTTCAACCTAGTTCACTCTCTTGTGTGTTGAGATTAGGTTTCCTTTTCACCCCACATCATTCGTTGTAACTATAAAAAGGTTATTCATTTTAAGAACGCACTATACAACCAATACAAGCTTATGATGTGTTTATCTATGTATTATTACCCAATGGCAATTGATTTTATCAGTTTTATTATGATTGTGGTTTTTTTCATAGTTCGTGAACAAGAAGAACAGGACGTTTCGTAATTTGGAATATGATTCCATCTTCAGGTAAAAAGTAACCCTAGCGGATCCGTGGCGGATTGGTATCGCACGCGACTCCGGAGCTCATCACTCCGGTGGCGCGGGTTCGATCCCCGCAGGCACCACTTACATTTGAAATGTGACTAATACGGTGACGCTAGGTAAAGGTCGAGGTTGAGTGGTAGAGAGGACTTTGTAGTCCTAACTTCGCCTCTTTAACAAAACATACTTTACCTTTTTTACCTTTAACCTTCACCTAAGGCTAGGCCTTTTCTTACCTGTGAGAAAAAAACCAGCCTCAGCTGAGTCCCAATGACGAAAATTGCTGGAGGATACTTTTAACCAAAGATGGTTACAGACTCTAAAATGCCGTGAATTTATTGTAAATCGGATTGCACAAAATCGTCCGCAAAAGTATTTAAAACTCAGACCCTCTTACTTTAACTTCGCTCTTTAACAAAAACAAACTTTACCTTTTTACCCTTTAACCTTCACCTAAGGCTGGGCCTTTTCTTATTTGTGAGAAAAAAACTAGCCTCAGCTGAGTCCCAACGACGAAAATAGCTAGAGGATACCTTTTAACGGTGTCGTGCTACTTGCCACCGTGCTACTTGCCACCAAGGGTTGATTCTAGGAATCATCTACCTGTCTCAGCGCAGGTATACCTGCCCGTTGTGTGGCGGTGATGTACAATGGTCAACATTCCATTCGCTGTTCATCCGGAGATTAATTTGTATTTCATATTGATTTTTTCAAAACTTTGTTAATATCATAGTTTTGTTGTAAGTGCAAAAGTAAAACTACAGCGGCTTGAATAATTGCTTGTGGTGATTTGATTTTGCACTTTACTACCAACTCAATTGATATCCTGTATTAAATTTTCTTTGTAGTAAGACAATAAGAAAATGTCTTATGCGTTTTTTATTCAAGGAATTATAGAAATTACATCAATGACGGAAAAATACGTTTTTAGACTATCTAAGTGCGTTTATTAGAGATGCATCATTACAAGCCTCGGAAGAACAAACCACTGTTTGCATTTCATTTTAGATAACAGCCAATATTGAGATGTTTTTAAGTACTTCAAAGTTCAAATAGTAGTGCACTAAACGGAATGTAATCCATACAAACAAGTATAATTGTAATTTAATTACAAACAAGTACAAACACAGTTTCAGGTTATATAGTGTAAATAAAATACAAACGAAACGTATTCTAAAATAGTTTTGACGTCTGCGGAAACGGGACCTAAGAGAAAATTGAAGTGTTGAAAAACACACATATGATTTTAAATATTTAAATATCACGATAATTACGTCCAGGATAGTGGTTAAACTTTGCATGTTGAGTCGGATACAAATAGCCTATTGTCGAATAAAAACACTCTCCATTGAAAGCATCAGTTCAAATTTAAATAGTTTGATACTATAAGACCTTATTTATTTTCTTTTTTGCTCCTTCATTTTCCTCAATTTTGTTCTTTACGGATCAGTTTTATTACATATCTTTTTGCGGAAGATACTTACACAGATACTTGTGAATGTGACCTCCACTGCGCGTGGCTAATCCCGTGTCGATTTGCGAACAAGGCGCAAATATGCGTAAGAGGCTACTGGCCGGTCTGCCAATTACCTGGAATCGGGACGTCAACCCTCGTCAAAGTTGGTGGCAAGTAACGGGAATCGTGAGCGTAGTGAATCCTAAAATTAAATTTTACCTCTCATGAATGAAATCCTGGCCAGAGTCCCAGTAAATAATGTCGGACTACCCTTAATAACAAGCTTTCTTCAAATACTAGTAAAAATTAAAGTGGAGTACTTTTTAAAAAAATATCAAAGAACGCGATCGTTTAAGACAACATAAATTTATATTGGTAGCCAATCAAAAAAACAATAACTAGCCACAACAATAAAAAACACATTTCAAACTTCAGAGACAAGCCGACTGGATGATGTACAATGTCCCGGGAGCAGCACCGTGAATTTGGAAGGTCCGGACGGGGTAACTGCTGATTTGTAGAGAATGTTCAATGTCCCGGGAGCAGCACCGTGAATTTGGAAGGTCCAGACGGAGTAACTGGTGATTTGTAGAGAATGTTCAATGTCCCGGGAGCAGCACCGTGAATTTGGAAGGTCCAGACGGAGTAACTGGTGATTTGTAGAAAATTTTCAATGTCCCGGGAACAGCACCGTGAATTTGGAAGGTCCAGACGGGGTAACTGCTGATTTGTAGAAAATGTTCAATGTCCCGGGAGCAGCACCGTGAATTTGGAAGGTCCAGACGGAGTAACTGCTGATTTTGAGAAAATGTTCAATGTCCCGAGCAGCACCGTGAATTTGGAAGGTCCAGACGGGTAACAACTGATTTGTAGAAAATGTTCAATGTCCCGGGAGCAGCACCGTGAATTTGGAAGGTCCAGACGGGGTAACTGCTGATTTGTAGAAATGTTCAATGTCCCGGAGCAGCACCGTGAATTTGGAAGGTCCAGACGGGGTAACTGCTGATTTGTAGAAAATGTTCAATGTCCGGGAGCAGCACCGTGAATTTGGAAGGTCCAGACGGGGTAACTGCTGATTTGTAGAAAATGTTCAATGTCCCGGGAGCAGCACCGTGAATTTGGAAGGTCCAGACGGGGTAACTGCTGATTTGTAGAAAATGTTCAATGTCCCGGAGCAGCACCGTGAATTTGGAAGGTCCAGACGGGGTAACTGCTGATTTGTAGAAAATGATCAATGTCCCGGGAGCAGCACCGTGAATTTGGAAGGTCCAGACGGGTAACTGCTGATTTGTAGAAAATGTTAATGTCCCGGGAGCAGCACCGTGAATTTGGAAGGTCCAGACGGGTAACTGCTGATTTGTAGAAAATGTTAATGTCCCGGAGCAGCACCGTGAATTTGGAAGGTCCAGACGGGGTAACTGCTGATTTGTAGAAAATGATCAATGTCCGGAGCACACGTGAATTTGGAAGGTCCAGACGGGGTAACTGCTGATTTGTAGAAAATGATCAATGTCCCGGAGCAGCACCGAATTTGGAAGGTCCACGGGTAACTGCTGATTTGTAGAAATGATCAATGTCCCGGGAGCAGCACCGTGAATTTGGAAGGTCCAGACGGGGTAACTGCTGATTTGTAGAAAATGATTAATGTCCCAGCAGCACCGTGAATTTGAAGGTCCAGACGTAACTGTGATTTGTAGAAAATGATCAATGTCCCGGAGGCACCGAATTTGGAAGGTCCAGACGGGGTAACTGCTGATTTGTAGAAATGACCATGTCCGGGAGCAGCACCGTGAATTTGAAGGTCCAGACGGGGTAACTGCTGATTTGTAGAAATGTTCAATGTCCTGGAGCAGCATCGTGAATTTTGAAGGTCCAGACGGGGTAACTGCTGATTTTAGCAAAAATGATCAATGTCCCGAGCACCGTGAATTTGGAAGGTCCAGACGGGGTAACTGCTGATTTGTAGAAAATGATCAATGTCCTGGGGAGCAGCACCGTGAATTTGAAGGTTCAGACGGTGTAACTGCTGATTTGTATAAATGACAATGTCCTGGGGAGCAGCACCGTGAATTTGGAAGGTCCAGACGGGTAACTGATTTGTAGAAAATGACCAATGTTCCGAGCAGCACCGAATTTGGAAGGTCCAGACGCAGTAATCCTGCTGATTTGTGGTGAAAAATGATCAATGTCCCGGGAGCAGCACCGTGAATTTGAAGGTCCAGACGGGGTAACTGCTGATTTGTAGAAAATGATCAACCTGAGCAGCAATCGTGAATTTGGAAGGTTCAGACGGTAACTGCTGATTTGTATAAAATGAATGTCCCGGGAGCAACCGTGAATTTGAAGGTCCAGACGGGTAACTGCTGATTTGTAGAAAATGATCAACCCGAGCAGCACCGTGAATTTGGAAGGTCCACGGGTAACTGCTGATTTGTAGAAAATGATCAATGTCCCGGAGCAGCACCGTCACCGAAGGTTCAGACAAACTGCTGATTTGTATAAACGATCAATGTTCCGGGAGCAGCACCGTGAATTTGAAGGTCCAGACGGTGTAACTGCTGATTTGTATAAAATGATCAATGTCCCGGGAGCAGCACCGTGAATTTGGAAGGTCCAGTATCGGCATGACTCCAGCAAAATGTTCAATGTCCCGGAGCAACCTGAACCTGGAAGGTCCAGACGGTGGTGTCCGACTAAAGAAATGACTCAATGTCCCGGGAGCAGCACCTGAATTTGGAAGGTCCAGACGAGGTAACTGCTGATTTGTAGAAACGTTCAATGTCCTGAGCAGCACCGTGAATTTGGAAGGTCCAGACGGTAACTGCTGATTTGTAGAAAATGACCATGTCCCGGAGCAGCACCGTGAATTTGGAAGGTCCAGACGAGGTTAATGCGCTGATTTTGTTTGATCATCCGGGAGAAAACCGTGAATTTGGAACAGCACGGTAACTGCTTGATTTGTATAATGTCAATCCCGAGCAGCACCGTGAATTTGGAAGGTCCAGACGAGGTTACTGCTGATTTGTAGAAAATGTTCAATGTCCCGGGAGCAGCACCGTGAATTTGAAGGTCCAGACGGGTAACTGCTGATTTTCGTGTAAATGTCGTCTAGTCCCGGGAGCAAAACCAGACAGGGTAAACTGAAGATTTGGCGAATCGACTAATTAATTTTATACTAGGCTGGCCAAGTAACCCCAAGTAACAACCGTTGTTTTAGTTTCAATACGTAAATAATACGTTGCTGCTTCAAATAGTTGTCAGTCTTCAGCCCTTGTCAATTAATTGGATATTTAAGATTCCACTAACTAAAACTTTTTCATCATATTAACTATTTTTGTATTCTACCAAAGACAAAATAGCAACTTCATCCTATTTTGATGATTTTTGAATTACAGTATTACTTTTTGTGTTATTTATTATACGTTAATATTTACCGAAGATTATGAAAATCAATCCATTCATTTGAAAATGGTGGCTAAAAATAAAATGCTTTCTTAGCAATCCTGTAAACATGTACTGTACATACAATTTTGAAAATTGCTCAAAACATCTAAAGGTCATGGATCGGTACTCATTTCACGGTCCCGAGTCTGGATCTTACCATGCTGACAGTATGAATATCTTATTTTCCAAAGGAAATTGATAACAAAACATAGGTTGCATAGTTATGATCAACCTTTATGGACTTTTAATAGACCTTGGTACGAGTATATTGTACTAATTTATTGTGCATAATAGGCAAGAAAACTAGCAAAATGTGTAGCCAGGGCACATCAGCTAGTTACGGAAACATATCGTGGTATTCTTAGCAAAGAGAACTTGCTACTCATAACTTCCCATGAATTAAAGACTTGTCATCTCACTTCATTGTTTCAACAGCACCATAAGTCGACAACACTAGAGAAGGTCCCTTGACTAGTCAACATCACCTTGTTCCGTCCTCATCGTCCAACAACGGCACTACGCAGGAAGTAGTTCAAAGGGCGAATACAGATATGCATTAAAAATTACTTCATTATGTATAGGAGAAACCTGACGGTGCTCATATTGTGCGTAGTGTTCATGCTCAGATTTTGTAAACCGCATTATTATACTTCACTAACAAATCTAATTGTCATAGATGCCTCTAGATAGTTTGAAGTGGGACCTAAGAAAGTTCCTATGTTTGAAGTTTCTTTTTGACGATAAGAGAATTCGATACTTCGGACTGCTTTGTTAGCTAACGATCTCGTATCACGACGTTTAAAACCCAGAGACAAAGTCACTTTAAAACTAAAGCCAGAAACAGCACGTAGGATTCTAAACACTGCATTTACAGAAGGCAACAACTTAGTTGTAGTAGAGAATACGTAGAAGAGACAAAATACCAATACATTTATAGTCAATTTTGTTCTTTACGGATCAGTTTTATTACATATCTTTTGAGGAAGATACCACAGAGATACTGCGAAATGTGACCCTCCACTCGCGTGGCTAATCCCGTGTCGATTTGCGAACAAGCGCAAATATGCGTAAGAGGTTACTGGCCGGTCTGCCAATTACCTGGAATCGGGACGTGTCAACCCCCGTCAAAGTTGGTGGCAAGTAGCACGGCAAGTAAACGGAATCCTTTTAACTAAAGATGGTTACAGACTCTAAAACGTCGAATTTATTTTAAATCGATTGCGCAAAATCGCCCAAAAGTATTTAAAACTCAGACATTCTCCCATGTTGATTTTCAATTTTCAAACCAAAGATGTATGTAAAGTATTTTCACATAAAAAGAGTGCTTTATAAACTGTACAGTGAATTAAAACGTCCTCAAAGTGTCGCAAAGCAAACAAGAGAAGGGCTTCCTGGGACCCTGAGAAAGTTCACGTGGACTCTATGAAACGTTTAATCATCACCGCTGTCCCTCGGGAGACCTCGACTCGACCTGCGACCTTTCTCGTTTTTGTAAGAAACCTTTACTATGTTTAACTGAAGTTATCTAACATACCAGACGTTAGAAACATGTATATAACCAAGTTAAAAAAGAAATGCATTTTTGACGAGTTAAGGCCAGAAAGTGTGTTATGTTGTACTCAAACTGCACTATGATATCTATCAGTGCTTTTATGCAATGCGTTGTTTCTTTTCACATGAATTGAATCGATTATCTGTGAGCGAAACAAGTACTCTCGAGACAAACCTTCTTGTTATCAAAATTACTTTGATTGGTTTATACTAGTTAGTTAATAAAAGTATCAAAGTCTCTCAACCACCCAAACAACAAACTCAAGCAAAAGAATTAAATACAAAAATGGAGCAACACACTATCTAGGGTGGATTGATGAACTAACCTATTTACCTACAAATATCAATACCTAGAAGTTTGTTTTATAAAGCAATTGTAAATTTGAAAAGGTAAGTGTCGTTTGTAAAATAAATAAATAATTACGTTTTGCTCTATGTTTATTGGGTTCCAATGTCAATAGTGGGTACGCTAGAGTACACATCTAGTATGTATACGTAACATTCATGTTCGTACTATTGTGTTATTATTATGCATTCTGTATGTTATCAGCTCTTTGGTTTCATAGTTTCATTAAATGACACATAATTTGAATAGGCTTTAGGTGGTTCAAGGTTTAGGATTAATTTAATATACCAATTAGTGGAATAAAAACTAAAAGACACCTTTTGGTGAATAACCAGTAAAAATGTCTGTCACTAAAAAGCAAGAATAGTCTTGATAACTAAAATCTGGAGAAAGAAGATTTGAGTTTGATGTGGTTTTAATGTTACTGTTTGGTCTCTTTCAACGAATTCAAAGCTCTTCTGAAGAGGTAGAGTAACAACTTAGGAAAAACCGACATTAGATGTGAAACAGTTGTTTCTTTGCAGAACATTTATATTCCTTGAATTCAACTACTCAATTTAGGATGGATTGCGTTACTGTAACAATAATACTAACAGTGTTTTACAGCCAAAAAGCAATACGTTTTAGAACCAAACGTTGTATATTGTTATTATATCTCTGTTAGTATTGTAATAGAATTGCTTGAAAGCCTGAGTTTAACTATTATTTCCCATCGTTAGTGAACAAGTTTGAAAACGGAACCTTTTGATCATCTTTGATGAAGTAGCTGGGAAAACAAACCTGAAAAGTTAGAAAAATGGCTGGCATGTATGGTAGTTGCCGACCGACACGTTTGGGGCATTATTCTTTACGTTTGGTGACGTGTTGTTTAGTAGGCTGCTTTCCAATAATAGAAAAGTTCTAATATTTTTAAATTAGAAAAATATTTCAAGTGCTAAAAGATTTTAAAAACAAAGAGTTGTTAAAATGTAGCGGTACATTTCACCAGTTTTAGATTTTGGCTGCTTTTGAAAATTATTGTTACCAAATCTATATATTGAAAAGAATTGATAGAAATCTAACCGCAGTCATTACGCCGTTCTTAAGCCGATTTTCTTCATTTCTTTTACCGAAAGGTATTTATGCATGATTCATCATCAAACAACAAAACCCCTTAACCTTCCTTTATTATGTCAAAAGGCTTTTTTCCCACGTCTCTTTGGGGCTTTTTCCGGTTCAGAACAGTCTAGCTGAGATAAATTGTCTGTTTTGGTTCAGAAACACCAATAAATGCTCTTTCATTAAAAATATCATTCACGTATTTAGGTTATATCTAAGTGGAGTTATGCGGACAAACGATTTTGGCACTGTTAAGAAATTTAAATTTGTTTGAGATAAACATATGGAAAGTATCAAAATGCCCAGAGCTATTGTAAAATGTAAACATCAACAAATAATAACAGTGTATAAAGCCATAGATTCTAGAAAAGTTCCCCATGAGAGTCACACCTGTAGCGTT
>JAHHFQ010000206.1:0-65515 GCA_018831715.1 Matsumurasca onukii | reverse complement strand
CATACGGCGTTGTCTGCACTCAGTTACACAAACAACCGCAAGGGCTTGTTCAAACTATTCCGGTATAGTTGGGTGTTAACTTTTGTCAAACATTTCGTAGAAATAGAATTTTACGATTCAAACTGAGAGTTTAAAATAAACGTTGTTGGAAGAACCTATCTTAGAGCAATCAATAAGATCTTAGTCCATGAGTACTGAGTAAGGGCCAGACACAAGCTTTTATTATTTTATGAATATTCCCTATTTACCTTTTCATACACGAAATTGATATTTTTAGCGAACTTCCTTAGGAAAAATGAGTAATTCATGCAATCAGCATGGTAAACTCAGGTCAGAGACCACAGAATTGAGCATCAATCCTGACTCCCAAAAACATTTAGAGCATTTTTTCAAAACTTTGTATACACAACTTGAATTGCCTGTACCTTTGTCGTTGACTGGTGTTACCAGATAGACTGCCTCAAACGTATAAACAATAGAAGGCGGCTGGTTTATATGATTATGTTTTGTCAGCCGCAAAAACCTCTGACAAAAAGTAAAATGGGCTTATTTCGACAGTAAGTAAAATGGGTGCTAAATTGGCCAGGCTTTAATTTTTAGTATTAAACGCCTTGGCAGTCTATTCTATTGTCTACTATCACCAAACCAATTCAGATTCCGAAATGGAAATCGACAGTAGACGCAGTCGCTCGTTTAATCGAGATGATAGTGGAAGGATTTGAAAATCGAAGACAAACACTAAGTGTTTTTCTAAACTTATCAAAAGCTTTTGACTGTGTGGAGCATGGTACTCTATTTCAAAACTGGACGTTCATGGGGTACGAGAAGTGCCACTTGCTTGGATCAAATCATCTCAGTCACCGAAAACAATTTGTAGGGATTTCAGATGTGAGGTCAGGGGAAATGGGACTGAGCTATGGGGCGCAGATGACACGACTCTCTGTTTCAATGCAAAGACACTAGCCGAACTGGAAAAAATCACATCATAGAGCTCAACAGTTCAATCATTGACTCAACAGTTCAATTCAACACTTCAATGAGCTCAACCTCAAAACAAACTTAGTTTTTAGTAAAACTCACATCTGCCATCTTGGATTGGCCTGGCTGACTAGTAGCTACCATTTTGAAATAACCAGTATGGCTTTTCTACATCCTAAAACTACTTCTAACCATGGTTCAAAGTAAAATTTGTACCACCCAAAATATACCGATCAGTCTCCTGGCCCATGGACTATTAATGTAAGATTATCTGTGAAGACTGTGACTATCCGTGGGGATTATGTAGCCTTTGTATATTCTGGGAGAAATAATAAATTTATTATAAAGTAAAACACTACAGGCAAAATCTGTAAATTCTACAAGGGTTAATCACCTTGCTGGCCCTGAAAATTACCAGGGCCGGCCTAAGGCGTGTGCGACGTGTGCCGTCACGTGCATTCGGGAGGGGCGCCAAAAGGAAAATATTTTAAAATTGAATACCTTAAAATTTTTATAATTTTCATGCACACTTATTTGAAAATGTCAACAACTTGAGTTAAAGAACTGAAATTGTGCTTAAAAATATAGAAGACACTGAACGAGCGCTGCTCTGTTTTTTGACAGAGTTAACCAATTGAAGAACGTGAGTCAACCCGCTATCATTGGTTTCAGGGCCGGCGCCATTCCCTAGCGCCCCGTGCAAAATTTTCAATTGCGCCCCGGTTGGTTTACTCTGTCGCGTCAACGAGTCACCTGCGCGGCCGGCCACCCTCGCGGTGCGCTTGCAGTCGTTCATTACTCTGAAGTGATTTGTAAACTATGCAATTTCAAGATAATTATTTTAACGTCTGATTTTAATTAGTTCGGGGTTGTGAATAGCAATAGTGTTGGATTCAAGTTTTTATAATACAGTAGTAATTATTTTGTATATAGTTTTGTTTGTGATTGTGTTATAAGGGGCTAGTAGTCTTAACAAACCAAAAATGTTTTCCAAACCTTCTGGATGCCAAAATAGGAAGCGGAAAGCTAAGTTCATACAGGAAACGGAAGCAAGCGCTAAGTTATTGTGTAATTATTTATCAAAACACAAAATATATATATTGATTCACTCAAAGCCGTTAGATACCAGATTGTGCAAACCCGACAAGCACTCTGGAACCTTCATGAAGATTCATCTTTTGAAGACGAGGTTAGAAGTGAGGCGAATTCCTTGTCTGAAGCAATTGAAGACTTTGGTTTCCTAGTGTCCATGATTGCATGGTATGACGTATTGTTTCAAATAAACATTGCAAGCAAGATATTGCAATCAAAGAATGTTAACTTCTCTCAAGCTCTAGCTGTTCTGAAGTCCATTGAGAACTATTTGACAGACTTTCATGAGAATGGCTTTGTTAGCTGCTTAGTGAAAGCCAAAGAGTTGGCTGAAGACTTACAAGTTGAAGCAAAATTTAAAACACCCGGATTAGAAGGAAGAAGAAGCAGTTTGATTACGAGGGTAATAATGAAGCACCGATTCTAATTTTATCATTAGATTGGTCATGTGTTGTATCCTGTAGAATACTCTTTACATTACATATTGTACTTGTATTGTACCCTTTATTATATCCACGCGGGTAGAATCAATCAACATCTCCCCTCACCATACATCAGTGAAGTTGCAGTCGCTTAGCTGTCATTTACACTCTAGGATAGTAGAGCAAGCGGCCGTTTATATAACATAAAACTACGCGACTTGCTGGGACGGCCGTAAGAGAAACTATCGTTAGTGAACAAAAGGATCACGACGTTTCGGGATCTGCAATCTGAAATGTATGTACGTATTGTAATGTATGTTTGAATGTGTTATTGTGCGTAGTGTACCTTTTTGTCTTAACTTTAATTTTGCAAATTGCAATACAATTGTAAATATTGTCTGATGCAATAAACGATTTGATTTGATCCATCTGGGTGAAAATAACCTAAAACATAACACAGAACATTAGAAAATAGAGCTAGCCTAAAGTACTACGCGCTGACTAGCTGATTTTCTAATGTTCCTTATGTTTTAGGTTATTTCATCTGAACGGGATCAGATACGAATCCCGAAACGTCGTGATCCTTTTTATCACTAACGATGGAAAATGTCCCAATAATAGTTCAACTTCGGAGCTTTAGTTGTTTTAAATAAACTAGGTGGGACATAAATGTGGTTGGTCATGGCAGGGTATTCTGTGGTCATGGATTCTCATCTATGGTATCAGGAAATACTATACCAATTTGAATATGGTAAATTTTTAGTCAAAATAGTTTACTTACCGCTATTTATACACTACTTGACTCATGTTACTTAAGTTTTAAAATGCCCTAAAAAAAATCAGTTTTCAATTTTCCATATTTTTTACATGTGTGTCCATGAAACATCGTAAAAGGAGTACATTATCACATCCCTCAGGCCAAAACTCTTGACATGACCATAATATTGTGGCTACCAATACTCAGATAAATTCAAGTGCTTAACAGCCTAAGAATCCTGTTTTTGCTTAAATTTTTAGAAGGAAGGCCTCTTAGGGGTTATAACTACCATTTGGCTATTGCTTAGTTCAATTAAACCTTTGGGAAAAAGAGTTTTCTGTAAGTTAGTGTTTGCTGAGAATTATATCCTAGTATGGTCATTGGTAAATACAGCAGGAATGCCATCTTGGATATACACCTATAAGAACAATGTAAACAAGACCAACACACAGTCCATATAGTTTGGTCACATGTTTACATGAAGTATAAAACAACATCTCCTTTAAAGAAATTTTACTGTTTAGTGGCTCTTCTGCTTCTTTAAAATAATTTGTACACAGTCACATATTATCTTGTATGATATAATATTTTGGGGAAAGTCATCTGATGCTTTTAAAGTCTTTCAAATGCAAAGAACATCATAAAGACTCATGACATTCAGGGAACTCTGTAGAGCTTTTTCAAGCAGTTAGAAATACTTCCCCCTTGTGACTATATTTTTAAATGCCTTCTATTTGTTTGGGAAAGTTACTTCAAAACAGCATTACAGGTACTGTTACTCTTTGTAAAATGTAACTGATTACATTTACAATTGTTACTAAAACCAATGTAACTGATTACAGTTACAGTTACTCAAATGTAAAAGACCAGCTACAAGTTACACTCTCACGAGTTGAATACAAAATCAAATCGTTTCACTCACCAAAATTTTGAATAGGAAGTGCAAATCAGAAATGATGAAAAGTGTTGAGATTCTTGAGAGTTTCAATTGTTTGCCGGGAGGATGGGAAAGTGAAAACAAAAGACAAAGTCGTTAAGATAACGTCGCTGATCCGCTCACCCCAGTCTAGCGCCTCGGAGAATATACAGACAATCTTTCCTGGGGCATTTCATTTGAAAACCCTAGTTTTATTTTTTTATTATGGATATCTTGTGACATTACTATTATTTACCTTTGTGGGAATAATCGTAAGCATAACTAGCTTATGTCGATTGATTGTACGCTACACTACACTGTTGTTTTTTTCCAAACAATTCACCTGCATCTCAGAAGCGGTTCGAATATTAAAAGAGGAAGCCTGATGATGGTGGGAGACTGACTGGAGAGTATGGAATCAATAGAGTAGCTCAAAACATTTTGAACTGTGGTTAAGTGGAAGAGAGGACTTCATCTATATAAATAAAACAAGACTTTTGTCTGTACATTACAATGAATCCATCGGTTTTTGTAATTTGGGTTTATTCTCCAGTCTGTTTTTGCTCACTTGTATGTTTGTTAAATGTACATAATGGCGTTGTCTGCACTCCAGTATTGTTCAAACTATTCCGGTATAGTTGGGTATTAACTCTTTTGTCAAACATTTCGTAGAAATAGAATTTTACGATTCAAACTGAGAGTTTAAAATAAACGTTCTTGGAAGAACCTATCTTAGAGCAATCAATAAGATCTCAGTCCATGAGTACTGAGTAAGCGCCAGACACAAGCTTATTATTTTATGAATATTCCCTATTTACCTTTTCATACACAAAAATGATACCATAATTTATATCACGGTTGTACAAATAAAGTAAGCCATTCAAGTATATGTGGCTTACAATGCTGAAGAGTATCTAGAAGAAAAATTCTGGAAATCTTATGATCCAATGCAGAAGCTATCCCAAAATAAATTTTTATCCATGTAACGCCAAAGAAATTTTGTTGAGATTCAGCTAGCTTCCAGCAGTGATTATCTATCATTACAGTTGGCGGTAATCAGTATTCGGCCTGCCAAGTTAAAATTAATAAAGCTTGACTTATTACAATTAGTTTTAAGATACAAACTTTCAAAATTGTGTACAAATGTGTACTTTTTCAAAGCTTGAATTTCTGGATTTCCGTTGAATTTGAAATAATATTACTTGTGGTATCGTCTGCATATTGAATTAAGGTGTTGAGGTTCTACACCATTTACATTATTAATATAAACCAAAGAGAACCGGCCCAAGAATGGACCCTTAGGGACTCAATAATATTGTAAATGGGTTATTTAGGATAATTTATTTTCTATTTGAACCTGTTGAGATCTACCTTGCAAGTAAAATTTAACCACTTATAAAGGTAGCGAATTCCATAGCTGTGTAGTTTTTCATGGCCCGTGAGATGGGCTATGGGGCCATAAGCGGCCAGCAGGAAATCTCAAACCACCGGCCATGCTATACCTAACGACTGTAGTTTTAGCTAGAGGACTACATTATTTTGAGGTAGATTACAGGCAAAGAACATTTTGGAATAATCTAAATCATACATTTTATCTTTGGTTGACCTGAATGGACTACTAACAACACCCATGGAAACATGGAAACTAACACTCCTAAACCCAACAAAAACATCAAGAAAGAAACAGAAGAATCTTCAACAAAAACCATGAAACATTCAAAGGAATCCTGCAGATCCAAAACTGGGAAAATATGCTCCTACCTCAAGACATAAATGAATCACTACACTAGCTTCTGTAACACCATCAGGCAGCCTTAAACGTTGCCTGCTCGCAAAAACAAAACAATCCAGACCATATAAAAGATACAAAACTGGAATGGCGAGTGCACAAGAATAAAAATAAATATATAAAGCATTAAGAAAACCAATTGAAATATCAAACTACTATAATGATTTTTTTCGCCACAACAGCAGAAAAGAACACTTAAAAGCAATAATAAATAACACCCCAACATACCCCAATCACAAACCATAACCTCCATTTCAACCAAGTCACACAGAAAAGAGGTCCTACAAACCATAGACTCACTTAAGCCAAAACACTCAGCTGGCGTTGACGAAATATCAGTCAAACTTACCAAACTTGTAAACTTGAATTTGCAACACGTCCTCTTACTAACCTAATTAACAAATCTCTCTCACAAGGAATCTTCCCCTCCAAACTTAAAATAGCAAGTATATCGAAATACAAAAGTGGACCAATAACTGGTTTGAAATACCTCAGTAACAGAGCAATTGTGGAAATAGCTTACGAAAAGCAACACCAAGCTCAAAGGGAGTGCAAAATCCTGGAAACCCACTGCTGTAAAGGGGAGTCCACAAGGATCAGTCCTGAGACCAGTCCTATTCTTGCTGCTTACAAACGACCTACCCGATTGGCTGGAAGATGCTGGACATGCTGTAATAATATGCGGATGATACAGTTTTGCAACTGCTGATAAATCCATAGAAATGCTAAATAGAAAAACAGACCTCAATTTAATAGAACAAAACAATACTGCAGCACCAGCGACCTGGTCCTCAATGAAAATAAAACAGTACAGATGACCTTCACTGCAAACGCCAGGACACCACCACCTCACTTAGTGGTCTACAAACCAAATCCTCCACAAAACACTTGGCATTACAATCAACGCAAAAATTCATGGAATCCCCATAGACCAGCTTTGCAAAACATAGAAACAGCGAAAACAGCCTATTTCGCTCTGTTTGAAGTCCACCTGAGATATGGCATTGCAGTCTGAGGGGAAACACACAAGGAGCAATCTTGACAGGGTGCTCTTGAAACAGAAGAAGAACCTAGGCGAGATTAGATGCCTAGGCGACCTAAACAATCAAGATAGCTGCCGGAAACTTTCCAAAAGAACTCAAAATCATACAGTCATTTCTCACTTCAGAGAAGTAATTCTCTATGCCATTACAACAGAACAAGTTAGACACAGAGAGACCCCACCAATTATAACACAAGAAACGCCAGCAGTTTTACAATTCCTGAACATCGCCTAAGTCTATTTGAACAACAACCAACCTACAAAGAGGAGCTCTATATATTTTAACCACCTCCCTGAACACCTCAAGACAGTACAACAAAATGCTTCAAACGTCATCTGACAGCATAGCTTCAAGAATGACCTTTCCTCACATGAAAAGGAATTCTTGGACATCAACAATGAAAAGACATACAATATATTAATCTGTTTTGTACTCTTATTATTTTAACGCATACTGTTCTCAATGAATATAATGCGTTTAATGTCAAAATGATTCAATACAATTGTTTTTTGACAATAAAATAAACTATACACCTTTAATATGTTAATAAAGAAATTGTCTATTGTCTACTTTTTTATGCCAGTGGCCAACAGGACTGCTCCAAGATGGCCAAAAATTAAAATAGTTACCTACTTAAGCTAAGCAAAACTGAAGACATTAACTGCAGAAAACATTAAAATAATAGTATTCAGTTTGACAAGGGTCCAAGCCTAAGGTGTTTCTTCAACAAGGTCTACTTGAATGTAACCTAACCTACATTGTCTAGAAGTTCTCTTATGGTCAATGGATAAATTTTAACAATATTAAACAATTAAATAATGATAAACTATGTAATAGAAAAATGACTAAAGAGATCCATTTGCTTGCTTTAGAGTTGGAAGTCGTCAAAGAAATAGTTACAATTTTTGAATTTACTAAGGTAAGGTTGCTACATTTCTAGCGATTGTGACTAGACTAGCATTACAGTTGGCACTTTATTTATTCTTGTTTAGTATTTCATTCAAAAGATAAAACTAGGTTTTAAGCTGTATTGCACAAACAAACAAACCCGATTATCTATAAATTATCAGTGAGTTTAAAGTTACTAATACTGTCAAGTAAATAAATTGCAGTTTGGCGACTAGTGCATAAGAGCGACGAGGCGTAAACTGTTACATTTGTTTGTCTGCATCCTTGCTCAAAGTTGAATGATGCCAGTTCCATAGAGAAACTAGATTAAACAAAGCAAGACATCTAAAACTTCGTCATATATGTAAAATTTGGATTAGATCGAGTCAATCTAAAGAGCCGTTTTTGGCTAATTTTAACCACAGAAAAGTAACTTGTTACATGTAATCGTTACTGCTAAGTTGTAACGACAGCCGTTACTGGGTTTCAAATGTAGATTAAATTACAGAGAAAAGATGTAACAATTACAAAATTGTATCGTTACTCCCAAGCCTGTTGTTTACACACACAGAAAAGCTTTACGGTAGAAACCACATACATACATCATCGTTTATTCTAAACTCCGCTCTTCTGCAATATCCTGGTCATAGCACAACTTTTTGAAAAAAACACTGTGGTACTCTTGCACAAATCTCTTTAATAAACTACCGAACCACCTGAAAACGAGACCTGCTAAAGCCTTCAAACAAAGTATCTTAAATTTTCTTCTTAATCACTGCTTTTATAAGCGTTCGAATTACCTAAGCTTGGTCATCGGGACAGTCCACATAAAAGAGCTCAGGGTTGCAAACTGATTTTTTGATTATTTCTTGGCTACACAAGTACACAATGTATTGTTTGACTTATAAGTTATAAGTGTATTTTTAACTTTAGTTGTTTTGTCAAGACCCTACACAGTTGTATGTTTTTATCTTCTATTTAATGTTAGTTCACTCTAAAATACGAGGTCATCCACAAAGTAACGAACGTTTGGCATGGTCAAATAAAAATAAAGATATCAACACAAACTTTATTTACAAATGCATAGAACCCTCCTCTACCTTTCTGCATAATTAGCCATGGATTTCAAGACACTGGTTTAGCGTGGGACCAGTTTTTCCATACCCATGTTCTACATTTGCGCCAAAACATGAGCCAGGATTTCTTAGCTTCTTTGGTTCCTTATCGTTATCAGCTGTTTTTTACCCAAAAATTCTTAAGCAGGGAATAAGTGATAATCCTTTCGGCACCAAGACAGGGCTGTAGTCCTTTCTTTTCTTGGCATAAATTCGATATGGATTAAGCTTTTCGATCCAAAAAACAGTTGCTGACTTTTCAGTGTTTAAATTTCACACTTTACATTTAGCGAGGTTTTTAATTGTTGATGCCATTATTAATCACTGTGGACCGAGGCAGCGTAATCACAGCAGTGAACCTATACTCAAACTGAAGAGAAGAATGTAGCTAGGCTACTTACTGCACCTGTAGTGGTGAGGGGTGTCTTGTAGTATGATGGGCAATCGTTCTTTACTTTCTGGATGACCCTCGTAATTACTGTATAAGTATTGTAAATTGAAAACAAAATCACAATCAATGTAAATGATTAAAATAAAATATGACTATGGGTAAAACAAGATGACTGTACCAAACCAAAATGCCTTTTATTTGTCATTTGTCACGAGTTTAAGCGGATCCGTGGTGGATTGGTATTGGCGTGACTCAGAGCTCATCACTCGCTGTGAGTTTGATCCCGCAGTCACCACTTACAATGTGACTATCACAGTAGCTTAGGTAAAGGTTGAGTGGTAGAGAGGACTTTGTAGTCCTAACTTCGCCTCGCTAAATAAGGCAAACTTTTTATTTTCCTTTTTATAAAAAAATCAAGCAAAGCCACCAAACAATAACATTGTCTCTCGAGCAAGATATTGAGCCTAATTCTATTTTGGTAAATGTTCTAGTAAAATTAAATGGATTCTGCTTTTCCTTTTTAGCATTGATCTTATACATCCCATCTGCAGACTCTTAAAGTGGTTAAAGTATGACTACAAAACAAAAGTTTTAAAGATTGGTTTAATAAATGAAATGAGACATAGATACACTTACAGAATACATTTCACTTTTAAGGAAAACCTTATCAATTATAATAAGCTACATAGTGTGATAAATGGCGGAATGAATTAGATCAGTACAATGGCTGGAAAAGAAGTATTTTTAAGCAAATGAAATTAAACTAAAGTTAACATGTAACCTGTTCAAACCCTCATTAGCTAATCACAAATAAAACGAACCATTTCTAGCCTAACAAAAACAATTTACACTTGGTTACACTGAACGTTTGTAGTGTTATGTTAGTACTGAAATTCTACTTCTACATAACTAACAGTCAAATCTGTAAGATAAAACGTCACATATATCAAATAAAGTTTCAGTTTTCTGTTTAAAAATCATCTTAAAAATACACACATTAGATGAACTAGTAATAGTTCACAAAACCAATATAGTCTTTGGGTTTCTGGAATGAAAACAGTTTAATTGCACCTTGAGGCTTGTCTTAGCAGTAAAACATAGATTTTCTCCTTAATCAGTCTTTGTTGTATGGAGCGTAAGTATTTGTAGACTTCTGGTATCTGAAAATCAAATAGTTGTGTTAGTTTAAACTCATTCAAAATTAATCCACAATCATAAAAATATTAACAAAGGGGCCATCTTAACTCTTAGGCTTTGGCCGGTGTCATCACTAAGATCTAAGGCTTCCAGTTTACACGGCATCATAGTTGAAATAAATTACTGCTAAATGTTTACGACCTGCGGTCATCCTCAGTAGCTTGTTGACTGTCTCGGGTTAGCAGTAATTATAATCGAGTCTAAGCGCATGCAAATCTAAGGCAGCACCCATAAATTTCCCTGCATATACAGTAAAAAACTCTACACCCTCTAAAAGGCACCTGTTTTTATAATACAGTAGAGTCCGCTAATCGAACTAATTGGGACCAAACCCTGTTGGATTAGCGAAATCGGATTGCAGTTTAGGCATATATTGATGCATTTATCATATATATGACTATAAGGTCATATATTGAGTTTGGCGACTAATATTTTATATTTGAATGTAAGAAACTGTTTATTTGAATGCTGTAGTACACTGGAATACAAAACAGTCGCGGGCATTACACAGATATGGCCGGGCAGTTCAAAGATGATGTGCAGCAGGGGCCTACGTCGCGTACCTTTCCTCTCCGACCCCAGCATACGCCCACAGAGTACCGACATCCAGTTTAAAACAATCAATGACTCATCCGGTGCCATACTGTCGATTATTAAGCTCACTACACCACAGTGGATGTGTTTTGTTTTTGTCGCACACCTGCTTGTAAGTGTGCAGTGTTTTAGTTGGTGGCCGTTTTTAAATTCTTTTGTCTTTACTGTCAATAAATATGGCAAAACAAAGCGTAAACATGGCCTCGTGTACATAAAAAGAAAACTGGAGGTGTTGAAAAGACTTGACAAAGGTGAAAGTCGCGACTCAGTTATCTAAAGAATTTGGTGTGATTAAGGCAACAATTTCTGATTGGAAAAAAGAAAGAGGTAAAATTGAAAAGTTTTGCACCACTACAAGTGAAAAAACTATTGAAACACGTGTAAACGACAGTGTCATTTTAGCATAAAATTGAATGGCTTTCTTTTCTTATGGTTTACAGAAAGACAGAAAAAAGGAATCAATACTGGCACTGGTTCAAGAAGGCGCTTCAATTGAACAAGCTTTGGTGGTGGCGTATCATTTACAGCCAGTTGTGGTTTCTTAGACCCGATGGAAAAAGACCGGCATCAGGCAGCTTACAATAACCGGGGAAAATTATCTGCGAACAGCAAAGCAGCTGTTGAATACGTTGAGCAGTTTAAACTCATCATTCTTCTTATTAAGCCCCAGCAAGTTTACAACGCAGATGAAACAGATTAACTTTAAAGCTTTATACAAAGTCTTGCATCACAAGAGGAACAATCTGCACCAGGTTTAAAATGGACAAACAACGTCTTTATGTGTTGGCCTGCAGCAATGCTTCCGGCACAAATAGCTGCCATTAATGGTTATGGCAAATCAGCAAAACCACGGTGTTTTAAAACATAACATGGACACACTCGGTTTACTACATAAATAAAAAGCTTGGATGGACCGTGCTTTGTTTCAGAATGGTTCAAAAGCAATTTGTGCCAAAAGTCAAAGTGTATAACAAAGACAATGGACTGCCTCCTAGTGCTTTGTTACTTATAGACAATGCTCCCTCACACCCAGAAATGTTTCCTTGTCTGTGGTGATATCAAGGCTATTTTCCTCCCACCAAATGTTACCTCAATTTTGCAACCGATGGACCAAGGGGTTTTGCAGGCTTTGAAACAGAATTACAGAAAAATGTTTATGTGGTCACTGGCTGAAACTCTTCAATTGTGGATAAACTCAAAGAATTTAACATCAAGGATGTTATTTACTGGGTTGCTGAAGCTTGGGAAAACACCGGCAAGGAAATCCGTACAGAAGTCCTGGAAAATCTTTGGCCTGATCTAGCATTTCCGAAACGTTTTCCCTCCAACAAATAAAAGTGCGAACTTCTTAAATTAGTGAAATCGATACCAGGCTGTGAAAATGCAGAGGAAGATTGTATAAATGAGTGGGACTGACCATTGGCGGCTGGCATGAAGAATACACAGATCAGGACATTGTGGCAGCTGTGCAAGGAGCGATCAGCTGATATGCTTTCGCATGAGCGACTGTGAGGAGGAAAGAAGGCAGCCGACTGACATAATTACACATACTGGCCAGCGGCCAGTGCTCTAGACATTGCTCTGCTTCACGTTGAGCAACTGAAAATACAACCCAACAGATGTAATGTTTATCGCGTGCGAACATGAAAGCTTCTTCAAGCCGTTTCGCCGTTGTGTCAACAGAAGATAACGACATCTCTTAAGGTAAGGCTGTATTTTGGAGTTTGTTATTAAAATTATGATGCAATTGGAAAA
Source organism: Matsumurasca onukii (assembly GCA_018831715.1). Lineage (NCBI taxonomy): Eukaryota > Metazoa > Arthropoda > Insecta > Hemiptera > Cicadellidae > Matsumurasca > Matsumurasca onukii. The sequence continues at coordinate 52,578 of JAHHFQ010000206.1, read as the reverse complement.
CCAGTTTTATTTATTTTACCAACTCAAATAGTATATTTTTTTCCCCTCAACAGTGTTTGGATTAGCGAGTTTGAGGATAAAGCGGGACTCTAGTGTACTCCAACAGTTAGAGGGCTATGATTTGTCAGGCCCCTGACCCCTCCTTAGCAACCAGTGACAATTGCCAGCTGCAGCTGTCAAGAGGTAAAACAGAACAAAGAGATGCATCACGCTTAGGCTGGGGTCTGGCCCGGGATATTTTTGTAGTCAGTTCATGTTTTGCCACTGGTGATTTACCCATATTCCAAGCTAGTGTTTGAGTTGCATAGTGCTCATCACCCTCTTCTATGCTACTACATCCCTTCTCTTCTTACCAACCTGCAGACAAGGGGTTGTGAGAGAAGGAAAGAAAGCGAATGCAATAAGAAACAATTCCGATCCCTAGTCACTTTCTCTGTTTGTGCTATTCTTCCATTCCCTCCTCAAACAGGCATGCATGTCATAACTCTGTTGTGGTTCCTAGTTTCCTATCTCTCTGTTGGCCTACTTGAATGTTTTTGTTGATGTTTTGAGTGTTTTGTAACTCTTCAAATGAATCAATATTTTTCATCCCTATTAATGCGGTCTAAAAGGCGCACCTGCATATAAGACAGCACCCATATTTTAGAGCCCACAAAATATGTAAAAGTTAAGACATCAGGAAGTTACCATTCTGGACATCCTGATCATATATAGTTTGGTATACTCATGGCTTTCAGGAAATCCTAGGAAGAGTATTTAGGCAAACGTAGGAATCTGCTGAGGATTTCCCAGAACATCCCTAGGTATATCAGATTTTCATGATGTCCTTGGGATATCCTTTGGGATATCAGGATATCCTTTGAGGATATCCTAGGGATACTTTCAGGCGGACGCTCGATCAGTCAAGATATCCCCAGGACATCCCACGGATATAGCAGGATCTCCTCAGGATATCTTCAATATCCCGGGGACTTCCTCAGCATTTCCTGGGGATATACTTGTGCTGTGTGGGAATGTATGTTTGAATTTGTTACAGCGTAATTGTTCTTTTTAGTCTTAATCCACTTAAGAATTGCAATACAATCGCAAGAAATATTACCTGATGCAATAAATTATTTTGGTTTGATCCCGTCTTCAGGTGAAATAACCTAAACATAACACAGAACATTGGTGAAAATGAGCTAGCTCTTAAAGTAAACAGCGTAATGTAGCTTTTAGGTTATTTTCACCTGAAGACGCATCAGACTGCAAATCCCGAAACGCTTTACTTTTGTTCACTAATCGATGGAAAATGTCCAAGCAATAATAGTTCAACTTTCGAGCTTTTAGTTGTTTTAAATAAATCCAGTGGGACATAAATGGTTGGTCATGGCAGGGTATTCTATGGTCATGGATTCTCATCTATGGTATCAGGAAATACTATACCATTTGAATATGGTAAATATTCAGTCAAAAAATGGTTTACTTACCACTTTTTTCACACTACTTGACTCATGTTAGTTAAGTTTTGAAATGCCCTTAAAGAAAAATATCAGTTTGTAATTTCCCATATTTCTACATGTATGTCCATGAACCATCATAAAAAGGAGTACATTATCACATCCCTCAGGTCAAAACTCTTGACATGACCATAATATTTTTTGGCTACCAAAACTCAGATAAATTCAAGTTCTTAACAGCCTAAGAACTTTTTTTGCTTAAATATTTAGAAGGAAGGCCTCAGGGGTTAGAACTACCATTTGGCTATTGCTTAGTTCAATTAAACCTTTGGGAAAACGAGTTTCTAAGTTAGTGTTTGCTGAGAATTATATCCTAGTATGGTCATTGGTAAATACAGCAGGAATGCCATCTTGGATATACACCTATAAGAACAATGTAAACAAGACCAACACACAGTCCATATAGTTTGGTCACATGTTTACGTGAAGTATAAAACTTAACATCTCCTTTAAAAGACAATTTTATTGTTTAGTGGCTTTTCTTGCTACTTCTTTAAAATAATTTGTACACAGTCATTTATTATCTTGTATGGTTTAATATTTTGGGGAAACTCATCTGATGACTGATGCTTTTAAAGTCTTTCAAATGCAAAAGAACATCATAAAGACTCATGACATTCAGGGAACCCTGTAGAGATTTTTTCAAGCAGTTAGAAATACTCCCCCTTCCTTGACTGTATATTTTCAAATGCCTTCTATTTGTTTCCAGACTTGGGAAAGTTACTTCAAAACAGTAACTTATTACAGGTACGGTTACTCTTTGTAAAATGTAACTGATTACATCTACAAGTTACCTAAAAACCAATGTAACTGATTACAGTTACAGTTACTCCAAAATGTAACTGACCAGCTACAGTTACACTCTCATGAGTTGAATATTTAAATCAAATCGTTAAACGATCAAACCAATGCCACAAGTAAATGGGTTTCAAATGTAAGTTTACTATACGGTATTGTTCTTTGGCTCAACCTCTCAAGTCAACTTTTCGCGCTTTCGCTTGCAAAAAGGGCAATCCGCATAATGGTGGGGACATACAGGAGGGCTCACTGTAGAAATCTTTTTAAATCCCTAAGAGTTTTGACATTACCATCAATATATATACTTGAAATAGTAATGTTTTACAAATTTAAATGTACCACAACTATAACTGGCGATATACTCATGATTACAACACTAGATACAGACATAATCACAGACAACTTCCCATAGACTTGAAATCGCAAGCAAAATACCACAAAACTTCGTCCTAAATTACAATCATTTACCTCTGCATCAAACAAAATTCATATAACAAATTTAAAAATGCTTTAACAAAGTATCTTTAGACAGAGCTTGTTACTCTGTAACTGAATTCCTCAACTCATCTTAACTTTGTAAATAAATGTATAGAATAGTTCAAAGTTACTTGCATTGTTGTCCAATACCTAGTTGTATTTCATTATTTTAAAATAATAGTATCAACTTGTTTGTTTAATAATTAATCTATTAACTGACAAGGCTGTTTTATTTAGGTTTTCATGGTGAATTTTAGTGTTAGTAAATTATGTTGACCTTTGTAATACAAATTTATATTTGTCTCTCTACAATAAATGATTTCATTTGATTTGATTTGACCTACCCGATTGGCTGGAAGATGCTGGACATGCTGTAATGTATGCGGATGATACAGTTTTTACCTTTGCTGATAAATACATAGAAATACTAAATAGAAAAACAGACCTCCAATTTAATAGAACAAAACAATACTGCAGCACCAACGACCTGGTCCTCAATGAAAATAAAACAGTACAGATGACCTTCACTACCAAACGCCAGGACACCACCACCTCACTTAGTGGTCTACAAACCAAATCCTCCACAAAACACTTCGGCATTACAATCAACACAAAACTTTCATGGTCCCCATGTAGACCAGCTTTGCAAAAGTCATACGTAGGATTAAACAAACATGCAATACAGAAACAGCGAAAACAACCTATTTCGGCTTCTGTTTGAGTCCCATCTGAGATATGGCATTGCAGTCTGAGTGGGAGCACGCAAGGGCAATCTTGACAGGGTGCTCTTGAAACAGAAGAGAACCTAGGAGAGATTAGATGCCTAGGCGACCTAAACAATCAAGATAGCTGCCGGGAAACTTTCAAAGAACTCAAAATCCTTACAGTCTTTTCTCACTTCTTCAGAGAAGTAATTCTCTATGCCATTACAACAGAACAAGTTAGACACAGAGACCTCCACCAGTATAACACAAGAAACGCCAGCAGTTTTACACTTCCTGAAAATGATACAATTGTTTTTTGACAAATATACTATATACCTTTAATATGTTAATAAAGAAATTGTCTATTGTCTACTTATTATGCCAGTAGGCCAACAGGACTGCTCCAAGATGGCCAAAAATTAAAATAGTTACCTACTTAAGGTAAGCAAAGCTGAAGACATTAACTGCTGAAAACATTAAAATAATAGTATTCAGTTTGACAAGGGTCCAAGCCCTAAGGTGTTTCTTCAACAAAGGTCTACTTGAATGTAACCTAACCTTTACATTGTCTAGGATTTCTCTTATGGTCAATGGATAAATTTTAACAATATTAAACAATTAAATAATGATAAACTATGTAATAGAGAAAAATGACTAAACAGATCCATTTTAACTTGCTTAGAGTTGGAAGTCGTCAAAAGAAATAGTTACAATTTTGAATTTACCAAGGTAAGCTTGCTACATTTCTAGCGATTGTGACTAGACTAGCATTACAGTTGGCACTTTATTTATTCTTGTTTAGTATTTCATTCAAAGATAAAACTAGGTTTTAAGCTGTATTGCACAAACAAACAAACCCGATTATTGTAAATTATCAGTGAGTTTAAAGTACTAATACTGTCAAGTAAATAAATTGCAGTTTGGCTTAGTGTAGAAGCGAGGCGTAAACTGTTACATTTGTTTTGTCTGCATCCCTTGCTCAAAGTTGAATGATGCCAGTTCCATAGAGAAACTAGATTAAACAAAGCAAAGACATATAAAACTACGTCATATATGTAAAATTTGGATTAGATCGAGTCAATCTAAGAGGCTCCGTTTTTGGCTAATTTTAACCACAGAAAAGTAACTTGTTACATGTAATCGTTACCGCTAAGTTGCAACGACAACCGTTACTGGGTTTCAAATGTAACGATTAAATTACAGAAAGATGTAACAATTACAAAATTGTAATCGTTACTCCCAAGCCTGTTGTTTACACACACCCAGAAAAGCTTTACGGTAGAAACCACATACATCATCGTTTGATTCTAAACTCCGCTCTTCTGCAATATCCTGGTCATAGCACAACTTTTTGTGAAAAAACACTGTGGTACTCTTGCACAAATCTCTTTAATAAACTACCGAACCACCTGAAAAATGAGACCTCACTAAAGCCTTCAAACAAAGTATCTTAAATTTTCTTCTTAATCACTGCTTTTATAGCGCTCCGGAGTACCTCGCTTGGTCATCGGGACAGTCCACATAAAAAGAGCTCAGGGTTTGCCAAACTGATTTTTTGATTATTTCTTGGCTACACAAGTACACAATGTGTATTTTGACTTATATGTGTATTTTTAACTTTAGTTGTTTTGTCAAGACCCTACACAGTTGTATGTTTTTATCTTCTATTTAATGTTAGTTCACTCTAAAATATTTACGAGGGTCATCCACAAAGTAAAGAACGTTTTGCATGGTCAAATAAAAAATAAAGATATCAACACAAAACTTTATTTACAAATGCATAGAACCTTCCTCTACCTTTCTAGTTTCTACGCAGTCGCCATGGATTTCAAACACTGGTTTTAACGCGGGGACCAGTTTTTCCATACCCATGTTCTACTCATTTGCGCCAAAACATGAGCCAGGATTTCTTAGCTTTGGTTCCTTATCGTTATCTCAAATCACTCGGCACCAAGACAGGGCTGTAGTCTTTTCTTTTCTTGGCATAAATTCGATATGGATTGCTTTCGAATCCCAAAAACAGTTGCTATGACTTTTCGAGTTTTAAATTTCACACTTTACATTTAGCGGGGTTTTTAATTGTTGATGCCATTATTAATCACTGTGGACACGAGACGCGTAATCACACAGCATCGAACCTATACTCAAACTGAAGAGAAGAATGTAGCTAGCAGCTGCACGCGACTTGTAGTGGTGAGGGTGTGCTGCCATGATGGGCAATCGTTCTTTACTTTCTGGATGACCCGTAATTACTGTATAAGTATTGTAAATTGACAAAATCACAATCAATGTAAATGATTAAAATAAAATATGACTATGGGTAAAACTACAATGACTGTACCAAACCAAAATGCCTTTTATTTGTCATTTGTCACGAGTTTAGCGGATCTGTTGTGGATTAGATCGCGGACTCAGAGCTCATCACTCTGCTGACGGGTTCGATCCCCTCGCAGTCACCACTTACAATCTAATTAATCATGGTAACGCTAGGTAAAGGTTGAGTGGTAGAGAGGACTTTGTAGTCCTAACTGCCGCTAAATAAGGCAAACTTTATTTTCCTTTTATAAAAATCAAGCAAAGCCACCAAACAATAACATTGTCTCTCGAGCAAGATATTGAGCCTAATTCTATTTTGGTAAATGTTCTAGTAAAATTAAATGGATTCTGCTTTTCCTTTTAGCATTGATCTTATACATCCCATCTGCAGACTCTTAAAGTGGTTAAAGTATGACTACAAAACAAAAGTTTTAAAGATTGGTTTAATAAATGAAATGAGACATAGATACACTTACAGAATACATTTCACTTTTAAGGAAAACCTTATCAATTATAATAAGCTACATAGTGTGATACATGACGGAGAATGAATTAGATCAGTACAATGGCTGGAAAAGAAGTATTTTTAAGCAAATGAAATTAAACTAAAGTTAACATGTAACCTGTTCAAACCCTCATTAGCTAATCACAAATAAACGAACCATTTCTAGCCTAACAAAACAATTTACACTTGGTTACACTGAACGTTTGTAGTGTATGTTAGTACTGAAATTCTACTTCTACATAACTAACAGTCAAATCTGTAAGATAAAACGTCACATATCAAATAAAGTTTCAGTTTTCTGTTTAAAAATCATCTTAAAAATACACATTAGATGAACTAGTAATAGTTCACAAAACCAATATAGTCTTTGGATTTCTGGAATGAAAACAGTTTAATTGCACCTTGAGGCTTGTCTTCGCAGTAAAACATAGATTTTCTCCTTAATCCAGTCTTTGTTGTATGGAACGTAAGTATTTGTAGACTTCTGGTATCTGAAAATCAAATAGTTGTGTTAGTTTAAACTCATTCAAAAATTAATCCACAATCATAAAATATTAACAAAGGGGGCCATCTTAACTCTTAGGCTTTCGCGGCCGGTGTCATCACTAAGATCTAAGACTTCCAGTTTACACCGCATCATAGTTGAAATAAATTACTGCTAAATGTTTCGACCTCGCTGTGGAGAGTCATCCTCAGTAGCTTGTTGACTGTCTCGGGTTAGCAGTAATTATAACCGAGTCTAAGCCGCATGCAAATCTAAGACGCACCCATAAATTTCCCCTGCATATACAGTAAAAACTCTACTATTGTGCGAAGTCTAAAGCGACCTGCATATAAGAAGCACCCTTATTTTAGAGCCTAAAATATAGTAAATAAAGTGTTCTTAGATCGAAAGCATATACGGTATATCCCAGTTTTTTCCTGGCACATATAAACATCTTCCCCGGTGCAATTTCTACCACAGAGGTCCACTTTATCAGCAGTCTGTACCCATCCTCGCTTTAAAGTCCGACCTTTCCAATCAGCTGTTTCATGCCCTTGATATGTTCTTGATCGGCTTTTTGAACCCTACGATACATTCAGAGAGCCGCTATCTAATGACACTCTTAAAAGCCCTTTCACATCTACGTCGATCGCTTTTTACGCCTCTTTGACTCTCCGATTCTTTTTAAACTTTACATTCTGCTGTTTAATACCTACACTTTCCGGCGGCCTTTTGATCCCATGCATTTATTCTAACAGATGTTTTAGACTCTGTTTGGCGGTGATATTATACTCCAGCAATATGTTGTTTTCGCAATTTTAATACTACATATCGCCTTCGAGATGTTCCAGACCCTGAGTACATTCGGGAGAGTCGCTTGTAATTAAGCAGTTATGATCGCTTCTTTAATTTGGCGATATTTTCAAAGATTTTTCAGATCTACGGTTTACAATGGCCATATTACATTAGGGTACACATAACGAGCCGCTTTAAACCCGCGATAAGTTCCGACCACCATTTACCAATACGCTCTGTGAACTGTCTCAGACCCACGGTGCATTATGATCGCAGTGTTAGTTTGTGATACATAAAGAGTAACTGTTTGACCTGCTAGAAAGTTCCGATCACCATTTTATGGGCGCCAAATGTTTTAACAAGGTTGTTTTATCCGAGGACCTAATCATGCCTGGCAATTCGACATAAATCATTTTTCCGTTACACAAAATTAGAATCCAAAAGGTAGAACTTTCCGGCAGACCAGCCTAATCCTCAAATCCCTGGGTCAGAAAAACATGGTAAGATTGTAGTCTTAAACTTAACAAACAACTTTTACAATGACATTCTTAAATGTTGCCTTAAAATAACAGAGAAAATGTGTTTGTTTTTGTAGTAAAACACTGCAGACTTTTTTTGTAAGCAGATTGTGTTCAACATTTGGAAAATAAATATTCTGTATTTTCTTCTTTACACGGAGATATTTGGCCAATTTCATGGTTTTGTAGGGTACTGTACTATTAGGCTTCAACCCTCATTTAAATTTGTTTACTGTTGAAATGCTGTCTCAAGAGAGTCATAGTACTCCTGCCAAGTACCGGTATGAACAAGTTTTTGAGGAAGAAGGCAGTGATCTCCAGACTTACATTAGTGTAACGTGATGAAATAATGACTTTCCTTACCGCTTTCCAACAATCTTTGTTAATGGTTTATAAACCCTTGATTAGATTCATAATTCAGGGTAGCCACAGAAGTAGCTTGGTAAAATTCACGCATATTTCCGTGCAGTTCCACGGTTGCAGAGGGCTTTCGCCCGCATTCTATAATAATCCTAGTTTAAAGTCCGCTGACTCCCGATCGCTGTTTAACACCAGCGGTATGTTCCAAAGAGCCGTTTATCACCCGCATGACTTTTCGACGCCATTTTGCCTTGCAGTTTTATCGCTGGTATCGTTCCATTGTTTTTACGCCTGCGCATGCGTTCAGATCGCCTTTTTCCCCATGACCCTTCCCGATCTCTGTTATACGCCCGCCAGACGTTTAATTGATGTTTTCGCCGCTGATATACTCCGATCGCCTTTATGTCCGTGACCCTTCCGATCTCTGTTTACGCCACTGTATCGCTCAGATTGCTATGCACGCCGAACCTTCCGATCTCTGTTTTACGCCACGGTAATGCTCCGATGCCTATTATTCACGACCCTTCCCGATCGCGGTTTCACCGATCTGCACGTTCTGAGAGCCGCTTTTCACCCCACTTTCTGAGAGAGGCTTTTATTACCAGCGTACATTCTGATTGCCTTTTTTCACCTCGGTAACGCCTGATCACTGTTTTATCACACGCTTCAAGAGCCGCTAACTTTTATACTCCACGATACATTCCGAGCCGCTCATTACCCCGACACTACCCGACGCCATTTTAAATCCCAGGATACTTTCCGAGCCTTAATTATTACCGACACTTTCCGACGCCTTTAAGCCCACGATACGTTCTGAACACAGTTTGTTACTCACAACACTTATTGGTCGCTTTTTACGCCCGTGGTACGTTCTGAGAGGTCAGATGGCGCTATGATCGCTTCTTTAATTACGGTTGCGATTTTCGAGATGCTTTCAGGTACGCTACGATCGCCGTTTTACATTTGAACGAGAGCAGAACCCTGCGATAAATTCGACCACCATTTTACACCAGTACGCTTTTGACGTCGTTTTATACTCGCGTATTCTCCGAGGACATGCCCGCGACACGATATAAGGGCGATTTTCGGTTACACTCAGAATTCCAGATATTTCCTGGTTTTCCGAATTCCCGGTCTGTGGCCACCCTGTAATTACAAGGCATTTCACATAATTCAACCGTTACATTTTACCCAGTTTTAAATCATTGTTTACAAATTTCTACTTACACCAAACAAGAGATCTGTCAGCTGGTCGATGAAGTCGAACAGTTGGCTGATGTCGTATGTGATGGAAGGAGTGTTTGGGTTTTGCCTTTTCAAGTGTTCTTCATAGATTTTGCACACTCCTGAAAAACACCATAAATGTTGCAAAGATTATACAATATTTTTCATATAAAGAGGCACACCCACCTACAACAACTTGGTATTTAGTATTTTAAAATTTTACTGCAACTTAAGAAAACCTCAAAATACTGAACATGAGATGGCCTTCTTAAAAATGAAGACTCTTAATTCTCAGTCAACTTAAGATTGAGGACCTCAGAAACATCATCTCTTCTGGGATCGAAGACAAGCTGCTTGGCCTTAGTTCTGTTGAAAAGTAGTCAACTGCCAAACTTAGCCCTGTGTAACTCTTAAATCCCCAGACTTTCCAGATGACAACAGGACTGAAACGTCGGCGTAAATAATAGCTTTGCAATATTCTTGGGTATATTCTGGAAGATTAAATATGAAAAGGATAAGATGACTGGAGAACCTAATACCGGTTCTTGGGGATCTCCTCTGACGGTTGGAAGTTGCCTTGTGCTTAAGTTCCACCAGTTGGTCTCTTCCTTGCAGATAGTCGATGAACCAGTCTAAGCCAATGATAGTCGATGAACCAGTCTTAGCCAATATCTTAACCCCAGGTTTAATGAGCATGGCCAAAATAAGAATGTGGCCCAAGCAATCAATGCTTGTCTTTTCTATGTTATGGCCCTACCTTGTTAACGGCATTTAATGCATTGCCTAATAAGCAGCTTTGACTTAAACTTTTAGAAGTATTGTACCATCAATCTGCTAATACATGTGAACTGAAGGACAGCTAAGAGATACTCAGAAGCTCCAAGTCTCATATTTGCATTACATTTTACCAAGTGTTCCTGGGGGAGGGCCCTTGAACCGTTTTCAAAATGCACGCCTCCCAATAATTGGTAACAACTATGATTTATAAAATACTATCTGATAACATTAATTTGAAAAGATTTTAATAATTTAATTACAGCACACATATAGGCCTACTATAATTATTAGCATAATGTTAATGCTAGTACTTATTCTGTTACCTTCCTACATTTTGTTTCATTACGCTAGTTAAATTCAATTTATGAATGCTTTTAAAAAAGAACTGTGAACAAATCATAAACCTCGTAACAATGAGTCATAAGCCTGATCTGGAAAACATTTACGCACTTTGTTCCTACTTAACAGTTTTGATGTAGTTAGGCACTGGAATTAGTTTCTAGCCTTCTGGAACTAGTGGTGGTGTTCTGTCTAGTTAGATACTAGTAGGAAGTGCACTTGTACTAAACAAAAGTGTTGTGGATTGCCTGGTAGTACGAGGACTGTCCAATAAGTTTGCCAACTTGTTCAATATGGCGGCCTTGAGGCGACGTAAAGCTATGCCCACTACATCATATGAATACTAGACATCTTAGGAAGCGTCAGTACTCGTTTGAAAGTCGAGCAGTGCCTATCAAGCTGCCAGTGTCAGTTTATATTTTATTTGTTTTTGCTGTTCGTCAAAAAATGGAGATCAATAAAATCAAAAAGCAAAAAATCAACATCAAGTTTTTAATGAAACACGGGAAAGGTTCTCAGAAAATTACAGATATGTTGAGGGCTGTTTACGGAGATAATGCCTTGAAGAAAACGTCCATTTTCAAGTGGATCAAACGTTTCAAAGACGGCCGCGAAGACTTTAAAAAAGATGATGCAATGCAGGGACGACCTTCAATTTCATGTGTGGGTGAAAACATTGATGTGTGCGAGCCCTGGTGTCTGATGACCGTCGGAAAACTGTTAGAATGATTGCAGACGGCCTTAATTTATGCAAGTCATCAGTTCATACCGTTTTAGTGGCGCATTTGGGCTTAAGAAAACTACGAAAAATGTGCCGAAACCGCTGACGCCAGAACAAAAGTTGAGAAAGATTGACTGTGTGAATGATTGGAAGACTGACGGAAACGAAGGTGAGTTCTTACAGAGAGTCATCACTGGAGATGAATCATGGTTTTTTGAGCAAAATGGTGACGAGAGGGCATCACTGGATCACTTGATGTTAATTCGTTGTTCAGTGATTTCATCTATCACCATTTTTCGACGAACAGCAAAAACAAATAAAATATAACTGACACTGTCAGCTTGATAGGTACAGCTTGACTGTCACACGAGCACTGACGCTTCATTGGATGTCTAGTAGTCACATGATGTAGTGGACGGACCTTTACGTTGCCTCAAGATCGCGGTCTTATTGAACTAGTTCAGAACTTATTCATAGACCCCAGATACATGTCTTTCTATTTTTTTTATGTGTAAGTTAATAGTTTATAAATGTATTGTTCAAACAAATAAAATGGTTCAACCATTTTTATATTAGAATGTACTTTCTCAAAAGTGACTTTATTACATTTGGAATTAAGAATTCTGGAAATAATTTTTTAGTGGTTTTCATCCAGCAAGGAATTTGATATACCAATGTTAGAGATAGTGGAGTCTAAGTTGTATTTCAAGACAACATTGGTGGCCTAACTTAAATTAAACCAAATTTTCGTTTAAGATTTGTACATTATTCAAAAAACTTAACTGCCCTAACCTGGGTTTGCCAAAACACAAAGTAATGTATTAAACCGTCGTGTAGTATAGTATAGATTTAGAGTTAATTCTTGTTATATAAATGGTTCTTGAAAACAATGAAATGAAGAATGATTGAAGTAGGCTTAATTGAGAAGAATACCTTCCATGCAGTCGTTGACTGAGTCATAGTCTGAGTAAGTGCGAGTCTCCGGCTTGATGCCAGGTTGGATGAGAAGAATGGTGTGAGACTGAAACAATATTTGACACACATTTTTCATGTTTAGTAATAATAATTCTATTTATATATACATCAAACCAATAGAAAATTAAATAAAAAATGTAACACATTTTAAGTACAGTACAGTCTCTATAATCCGCGTGTTCGCCACTACGATACGTCCAGTAATCCGGCGCTGTATTCGCGTCAACTGGCCACCTGTTTTCCAGTCTCCACTTGACTGTGAAGCGCGTGACGTATGCCGTCTGTATCGATTACTTCAGTTCACTGCTGCAGAGAGCCAGACAAGTGCTATTAGCACGTTTTCAGACGCTACTTTACTGAGCGTTATGCGGTGCGGCGCGAGTGAGTTTGATTACAATGGCAAGCGCGCGGTCCGCACGCCTGAACAGCTCCATATGATGCTATTGTAATCAAACTCTCGCTGCGCCGTGATCCGCGGATGGCTAAAAGTCGTAACATCTGAAAGTGGCCCAATACTAATCTGTGCTTTCGTTCAGTACAGGCTGTGAGATGTTGCAAAAACGTAATCATGTTAATTAGGTAATAAAAGTTACACATATGATTTTAAAAAGATTAGAAAGTGGTAATAAGCTAACTATTCTCTCCTTTCTTCTTCTATCAGGTTATGTTAATTTTTATACTATGACTATTGGGGTAATTATTTATTTAGCAATACCTAAAAAAGGGTATAATCGTTAATTTTTTGTTTTGAAAATGAATGAAGTAATATTTCTATCAATCCATTTATAGTCTACTGATGATCGCAAATCGTAAATAATTGTAGTTTCATCAACAATGTCAATTATTTACATACAAACTTGTATTAAGTTAATCAAATCGTTAATATTATAATTTATATTATTTTGTCAACTCTGCCCATATGCAGCAATTTGAACATTACGCTTCATGAGTTTTTTTTAATTGTGTCTCCTCTTTCAGACGGCACAATTTCTGTCGTGGGAAAACCCATATTTTAGACGGACAAATTACAAATATTTAATTATTGTTAAAGCTTTGCCGCATTGCAAGGCCGCACATAATGTACTTAAATGTGCCATTATACAATGTGTTTAAGGTGCAAAGAATGAAACATTGCAATAGGCTACTTTTAAATATTCCATAGTTTATCAGCTATAAAAAAATAGATATTATTCCAATATAGTGACTTGTCTTCTCATGAGCTAAAACTGAATCGATGTGGAGAAAATCCTTAACATATAAAATAATGGTTTTGAGGCACAGAACTTAATTAAAAGTGGCTTTAAAGTTGGGACTATTTTACGACACCCACTTCAAATTAACTTAAAGGTGAATAAGTAATTATCGTGAAGTTAGGTTGGTTCATTTTTTATGTTGAACATATGTAAAAGTGGCTTTAAAGTTAGGACTATTTAACGGAAGACCACCAATGCAAGGCACTGTGGCAGACGATAGTCTCTGCCACCCACTTCAAATTAACCTAAAGGCTGAATAAGGTAGGCTATTATCGTGAAGTTAGGTTAGGTTAGTTTATTTATGTAAAATAATCCCAACTTTAAAACCACTTTTTAATATGTTCCGCACCTTAAAATAACTTTTAGTTTGCATCGGGGTCATCTCCTCATCATGCTAAGTAAGTTTATGCTAGTTAGAAGACAAGTCACTATATTGGAATTTTACCGAAAAATAACTTTCTTCAACCTCATCGACAATCTTAACAGGTCGTCCATATTTCTAACCTATATGAATTATAGTACAGATAACTCCTTTGTGCTCGCTTCTCATTGGTTCATAGCAAGTACCATACTATCATTACTGGTTTTAGGTTAGGTTTTTGTTTAGATGGACAGGGATAAAATTTGTATCAGCGCGATAACTGGCCACCAAGGGTCAGTTAGTTTGTGCTTAGGACAAATCATCAGTTAAATAGATGGGAAACACCTTCGTGGGTTAAGTGGTGATTTTATCCCTAATATAAAATTTGTACCAAGCAAACATAGGTGGGAAACCGGGCCTTAAAGAGCAGACTTAGGCCATAGATAACTACCCCTAGTCCAAACAGGATTAGTCTCGTGAACTGTAACACTGAGGAATTAGATCTAATTCATCTTACATGTAAGCCTACCCTAAGTAAGTTTAATTTTTGTGGGTATTTATGTTCTTTGTGAAAGGAAACATGATGGAAAGATAAGAACAACGCAAGATGCCTTACCATGGTGAGAGATCCTGGTTTGGTGGTACTGTGGAAATGATAACTAATAAACCACAAATGAATAGGACTCACACTCGCTTATAAAAATAATTATAGCACTGATTTCGAATCGATTTTGTGAAGTTGAAATTGTATTAGCCCAAAGGCTTCTCCTTTCCCGTATCTTAAATACAACAAGTTTTAAGTTAGCTATAATATGAGCTGGAAAATGGCTTCTCGTCGTCGTCTCGTCTCGGTCTGGTCCATAGAGCACCAAAACATATATTTCATACATAGAGGTAGCTGTAGGTTATCTGTGGTATTACCATTGACTTTAAATATAGTCCTACACCTTTAAAATCAATGGTATTACTCTGTACCTCAAGGGCGGCTCCAGAGCAAATTCATTCAATTGAAAGTTGAAATATTTTATATAATATGCTCAAGAAACCAGAAATACATATACATCTGTACATAGCATAGACCAAATTAGTTCTAAAACCATCTGCAAGACCCTGCATGAAAACGAGTATCTTAAATAGAAAGCGCTGCCGCAACAAGAACAGATGCTGCCTTGTTCAGTGAATGTTCAGTCATAAAATATAAGAAAATTAGCAATTTGGAATAACCGACACAGAATATAAAGAACTAGCTGACAGTACCCGTGCTACGCAACGGGATTCAAAAACAGAATTTTCGTAATTAAATGTACCATTATATTTCTAAACAAATTTAATGTTAGTGTTGTTTGGTAAATTACACTGTTTGCATATTGGTTCACCATTTTATGGTTTTAGTACCTAAAATTGGTTATCCATTCTCCATATGGCGAGGCTTAAAAATGTAATGACCATGTAAGCCTAGTTTACTAAGAGGCTGGAGCGGCCGCGGGACCCACTCTGGGCACCCTTTATAACATGGAGTAAAAACCGCAAACGGTACTTAAATCAATAATCTGTTTCAACAAAAGCACTAAGCCATTGATTTTGAATGTATGGGAGATCTACTAACCCAGTGTTATCCAGCGTATACTGTCAGAAAGAACAACGAGTAGAGTCAACTAGCGGCATCACTGCTGAGCAGTGCTTTTTTAACACTGATCTTGACACGCTCTACCGACTACCGGTGATGTCTAGAACTAAATATCCTCACCCCTCACTTCCACATCACGATCAACAACTAAAGCCTGAGTCACCCTTGGCTACTCAATAGCCGCTACTGGTTCGCTGCTAGTAAAATAGCTCCTACTGAAGTTGTCACACACAAAACATGGTAGCTGCTACCTAGTAGTTGGGATTGTGTCACTCAGTTTCATTTTGTTCTGTCTGTGCCAAGCGTGTAAAATGTCACCTGTTGGTATAAGGCGTAATTATTTAAACCGCTTGATATTGGGGTGTGTAAAAGACGTTTGTGATAATTTGATCAAATATTTACCTTATTACCTTATTACCTCCCGCTGAATCGTTGACCAGCTCTGCTGGATGGATAGCGTCAATTATTTTAAAATCTATATACACTATTTACAAGATGGCAAGCCTAGAACTTTTCGACAAGGAATTCGCCCAGCGAGTAAAATGGCCTTGCGAGTAACCAAGTCTTCAGGCTGCTCCTGAACTCCGCAGGTGACGAGGTCTTAATATCCACCGGTGTTATTATACATTCGCAGAGCGAGATGTGGATAGCAGTCCTTTTTTTACTAAGCCTGCAGTACGGGAGGTCCAGATGATCATTTCTTCGGGTATTGTAGGAGTGATGGTCTTTCCTTGTTGCAAAATTGCCAAGGTTCACCTTCAAAATTGATAGGCTGGAAAGGATGTACTGACTAAATAGAGTCAATACACCCAGCTCAATGAATAGTGGTCGGCAGTGGTCAATGTGGCCAGCTGATGAAACCAACCTAACAGCCTTTTTGAAAAATGAAAACCTCTCTTCCCCTGCGGCATGGCCCAGACCTCTAAACCGTAGTTAATATGACTGTGGAACATGCCAAAGTAAATTGTCAGTAGGTACTGCTTTGTTAACATTGGTTTTAGTCTACGTAGCAGATGAAGAACACGGGCTAACTTGATACATACATTATTTGTGTGACTTCTCCATGTCAGCTTAGGATCGAGTGTAAAGCCTATGAGTTTCACTTCACTTTGTAAATTAGGTATTAAAAGTACTGTCCTTGCCAGGCTACACATCATCACCTGTGTCTTATTTTCGTTAAGGCATAAGCGGTTCTCAGCAAACCAATCTTTTGCTCTTGCAAATTTCTGCTGGGCTATAAGTGCTGCCTCCTCCGGTGTACTGCCACTTGCGTAGATAGACGTGTCGTCTGCAAACAACAACAAGCTTCCCAGCTGATCCAAATCATTGATGGTAACCAGAAAGGGACAGGCCCGATGACTGACCCTTGAGGGACTCCATATTCTACATGCATAGGCTGAGATTGAGCACCCCCAACACAGAGAATCTGTTTTCTGTTAGTCAGATATGATTGGAATATCTGCAAGACTGCGTCGTTAAGACCATAGTTCTGCAATTTACTTATTAGTTGTTCATGAGAGACACAGTCAAATGCCTTACTTAAGTCTGCCAATGTAAGAGCCACTGAGCCTCCTTCCTCAAATGCATCCAAAATTACCTCAAGTAACCCCAGGACTGCCGTCACAGTTGATCTATTTCTTCTAAACCCATGCTGGGACTGTGAAAACAGCTTATTTCTTTCAAAATAATCCACCAGCTTTTCACACCGTCTCAAAGACTTTGGCAAAGATGGATATAATTGAGATCGGTCTGTAGCTTTCCATTCTTTCAGGGTCACCTTTCTTAAAGATAGGCATCGTTCGGGAGATTTTTAAAATATCTGGGAAAACACCATTGGACATGCAGGAATTTAGAAACAAAAAGAAACGCCTCTGGATTCGTGAATGGATCGAAAGAAGAGATAGGCTGGGCGCATCTTTCACACTGATGAGAGAACTTTCAACAGAACACCCCAAGTCTTACCAAAACATCATGCGATTGTCTGTAGATAAAATATTTAATGATTTACTTGAATTGGTAACTCCTCTATGAAGAAAAAGATACAAGCCGCAAGGAATTAGAGATAGCCTTAAGATACATTGCAATTAACTGTCAAAAATGTTATGACATCCCCTCCGGACCACTTAATATCACTCATTGTCACTTAACTGTTTTAAAAATACACTCAAAACAAAACTCAAGAGTAGACAGAGAAGAGCACTGCAGTTGCAACTAGCCGGTAGCTCAGTATGTCACACTCGCCGCCAGGTTGCTACTTGCTAGCCGCTAGTTGGTCACGTGACTCACTCGCTCGGGCTAGTAGCACGGAAAATAGAACATGTTTGATTTTTAATGCTAGTGGTGTTTTACTAGCGTGCTACTGTTAGTAGCCGCTACTACCTATGTCACACTAGCTACCTAGTAGCCGCTACTTCGATAACTGCTAGTAAAGTAGCCAAATGTGACTCAGGCAGTCAGGCTTAAAGCAGGCTTGCCCGCGCATCTGTGCCTTATCTTTTCTCCTTCCGTTCTAAGAATCGACAATTAAAACAAAACCTCTCTGGTATGGAATTGTGGTGGTCGCCTTGTCTCTACTACACTGTGGGTAAGAGTCCACTTAAATAGTCCAACACTCAGTCACATGTAAATAAAACACTGTAAATAACAATAGCTCAATTATATACGACTAAAAACTACTCAATTACTTTGTATCATTATTTATTCTAAAATAACTAACATTACATAGAATGGGCGGAAGTTATGTTGGGGTGGCAGGGAAAGCGGCACTATTCTTTCCATCGGTATAAGTTGAAATATGTCCGCCGTTATACTCTGAAGTTAAAAACTAACATCGCCTCAAGGTACTTTCTTCCCATAACTACTAACCAAAAATTGACTAGCTTTTATAAGCTTTAGCAGTGTAGACAGGTGAAACTGTCTCAGCTCATCCGAATATTTACGTATAGAAAATGAGCTACAGCGAATGAATTATAATTAATACAGTTTTTATGAGTATAGGAACTCGTATGTTCACAATTGAGGCAGCTCTAGTTTGATAACCGTGGAAAATACTTTCAAACAAGTGTTGTGAACCTTTATGCAAGTAACACAGCAAAGAATAATTATTATATAGTTGTTTTATATCAAACCCTTTAAATTCTGAGAATATTACGTCAGTATGACACCAACTATATCTGCCCATAGCTGACTTAATAATGAATCTTTGTTTTATCGCGAGAGGTTGTAGATGGGTTCTGTATATATTCCTCCCCGAGCAATAATTTCCGACTCCAAAACATACTGTACATAAGCACAATAGGGCAATATAAGCACCTTTAGACCAGCAGTAGTCAAATATAATATAATTAATAATAATATAATTAATGAAATGCAATGCATATATCACTTGAAGGTATGGGGAACAATTGTGAGAGTTGAATGACACTCGCTAACTTTAAGAAAGCAAACCAATGTACAGGGTGTTTTTAAATGATTTATCAGATTTATAATACTGTATTAAGTTTATTACTGAACATATACAGCTAAAGGTTACGCATAATTAAAGGAAATATGTCCAAGTTCTATATGATAATAGGCTACTACAAATTTTCTGAACACAAATTGATTGAACTGGAGAGTGTATTTAGACAGAATCTGTAAAAGAACATCTAAAGTTTCCTACCTAATGTAGAAGTTGAGAGATATCATCAGTGAAGAATCCCTAAGAGCTGCCTATTTTGCCTTCTTTCAATCTCACATTTCGTACCGAATTCTCCTGTGGGGACGCTATAGCGCTGTGAATGTCATTCTTCTTATCCAAAAAGTATAATCAGAACCATATGCAGAACGGGTAGGCTAGAGCATTGCCGACTTCTACTTATCAAACTTAAAATCATGACAGGTATTAATCTCGTATAAATATATCACATACTAATACAGGCTAAATTAAACATTACAGAATTCAACACAAGACAAGTGTGACATTCAGTCACTAAAATTCAATGCATTTAAGTAACTTAAGTCATTTATAAGTATTTTCCAAATTACAATGCATTGGGTGACAATGATTCAGCAGCTCAGTCAAGTCAGCAACATCAGCAGTCGTTTGGCTGACTGCACTTTTCTATAACGAGTGAGTGAGCAGTTCAATCGAGTTGGGACCAGAGGGGCACCTGGAGTGGTCGGCTCAACGTCGTCTTAGTAAAAGGTAAGGCCTTGATAACATTTTATATTTTTCACTTTGAACAGATATTTTATTATTGATCATAGTGACTGCCCTCCCCTGATATATATCTCAATATATCTCAAGGTTGTATTTATCCTGACATTTTATCAATATTTTTAAAAGTATTAATATTTTTATAATTATAATTTGTTTATATTTTATAATTGTATTATTTTTTTGGTTTTATATTTGGTAAAATACATATAACTTTATATAACTAAATAATAGTTTCTTTTGATAAATAACCTCTCACAAGTTTATTAGCGAGTATATATTTATATATAATAAGAGGTGACAACACTGACACCCCCAGGTGTTCGTCACACAAGATTACCATACGTATGACAATAGAGGAAGAGGCAAACTGAACGTTTAACACATAGGTTAGCTAAAATAGGAAACTCTTTCAAAATCAATTTGCATACAACTTTTCAACAAACTAACAGGTATGGCCTGGTCTATAACTTTTAAACGGTTTTAACCCAAAGTCAATGATTGGCTGATTGAAAAGCCATACTATTCCTCAAAGCAATTTTTAGATAACAATATAAAGTTAGAACTTTAGATTTTAATCTGCTTTTCTAAAAAAAGTAATATTAGTTTAAAGAAGTTCTCATTGTATACGTTACTGTTATGTTTGACACTGCTTATTTCATGTAAATATGATCAAAGGCAATAAAGCTTCTTGATTATATTTCTCTAACTGGTCAAAACTGAGCCTGCCTATCAAAATTGCCTATCAAAAATGTGCCTTGAAGTCCGTTTATTTGGTCTGTTGAAATTACATCCCCAAATTGTGATGAGTACAGATAAAAATGTAAAAAGATAAAGTTTGTCTTGTTTAACGAGGCTTAGTTAGGACTACAAAGTCCTTTCTACCACTCAACCTTGACCTTTACCTAGCGTCACCGTATAGTCACATTACAAATTGCAAGTGGTGACTGCGGGTATCGAACCCACGCCACCGGAGAGATGAGCTACGGAGTCGCGTGCAATACCAATCCGCCACGGATCCGCTAAATGAGTTATTTTGCCGAAAGGGTATTTTTTCGTTTATTCCTTTTTTATTTGCAATGAGTTGTTGTTCCTGCGAGTGAAGGCCTGTGCATCATCAGCAGATAGCTTGAAACAGAAAGAGTTTACTATGGCTACCATTCATTTGTTTGTCCTTCCGTTTATCGGTTTCCTTTGAATATCAAACAGTTTTTAATTTAATTAAACAGATACAGTTACTGGACAATCCAGTTTTAATAGCAATCGACATTGACATGTTACGAGCCAAGGTAGCGAGACGTGGTGAAGCGTTGTTGGAGTCGGGCCAAGCTAACCTCACGCTCCAGTTGGCTGGTGAAAAATAAGAAATGTGAAAAATGACAATCTCTAGAGATGGAAATAAGAACCCAACTTTTCTTTTTGCTGTTATCATTATATTATAAGTTGTATGAATTGCGTACCTCTTTGTAAAAATGGGACCTCACCCTTGCAACCGTATACGAGCTAAACTATTAAATGCTTTGCTCGTACTTGTTTGACTCATACAATGATACGAATTTGACAGAAATGTAGTTGGTTTAAGAATAAGTAAACTATTTTTTACGCAATATTTTTACTCGCATATTTTGAGTCTTATAAAATCCACGAGTTCGGTGGTTTGTGTTTTGTATTCTGTTAATATTGAACTACCGAACACTGCCTTCAGATGGAATTGTAGTTGTGTTTGCACATACAGACCAAACATATAGATACAAGTGAGTAAAGGAGAATTATGCCGGTCCAATTTCTAAGACTAACAATGATAATACGATCTAACGTTTAACGTCTAAGATCTACAAAATCACTGAAAATTAAAATCGTACTTGATTAACCAAGTGCAACTTAACTTGGTGTCAAAACGCGTTTGAAAGGTTTTAATCGTTAGAAAGTAAAAGACAGGTGAGAGGGGACTTTTAAACAACAACAAAACAACAATTGAATAAAAATATGTATTTAAGTTAAAGTAAAATACCAAGAACGGGTTTTCGTACATTAATGAGAAGTAAGTATACTGACGTGTAGTTAAACATGTAACTTGTGCCAGTTTATCCCACACACAATTTTCGCCTACTCATGTTGAAAATGTAGAGTACGTCAGAAAAATCCCTGAAACGAATAGGTAGCTTACGACTCAGCTTGATTAATGCGATTACTGATTATAGGATATAATTGAGAATGTTGCGGCTTTCTAATTAATTAGAGCAATTCAACTTCCGCATAGAGCAGGGATCCATGGGGGGTGTGTCTGGTAGGGGGTAGGGTGGGGTTGTTGTGGGAGGTGGAGGGGGTGGATCGCGAGAGGGATGAAACACTCAGTTTCTAGTGTTTGGCAATCCCTCCGTGCGATAACAGGCTCTGTTCCAATTGTCAGTTTCAATAGTTCATATGATTGGATAGTGATTTAGATTTTATTTCAAATACAAAACATTGTAAAACTTGATTAGAGATCAAACATGTATGTTTAAAAATTTGTCCATTATGAAAATGTTTTTTGCAAATTATTAGATTACCTTAAACACTGTAAACATTATTACTGAATTTTATTAACGTGCTTGGGAATGTTTTCATAGGTTAAAACTAGTACACCCAATTTCAAATAGTGGCGAAAACATTGTGATTTTCCCCGATCGTGGGTTGTGGAATGGCCGGAAGAAAGTAAAACAATAATGAAGTTATTACTTTTGTTGCTACTCATAGTTCAGGGTAAGTTACAATTTTTAAGAATTATATCATTAATTCTTTGTGAATAGCCTTGGTAATGTGCCACGCAGGCTTGATTTGAATTTGTTGTTTTGGCGTACATACAGTCTGCTAACTCTGCTTCAAGGCTATTGCACACGACATGGGAGGGAAACATTTATCCCTTAAAATTGAAACACAGGGGTGATTTATTGTATTTACCTAAAACATTTACAAACAATCGTAGAATAATTTCAAAAATACAACAGAGGAGACATTTCAGAAAACTTAAATTATCAATTCAACGTACTTACAACAAATAGGCTACAAGTTCGCAAACACATATATTTTGGACAGTTTTTGTTACTATACTAGTTGAGATATCCTGTCGTGTAAGTTATGTATTGGAGTTTGTTTCCGTTTTACATGACTACTTATGGAATCTCTTTGTTAGAAAATCGCTCGGAAACAAAAACTCAAAGGGTTTCCGTGTTGCAAAAGACAGCAATGAGAATATTATCTCGTTCTATTTATCGACGAATCATTTAAAGCCTTATAAACTTTACCTTAACCATCTCAATACATTTTAGACATGGTATTGTCCTTATATATAAAAAACCAAATGAACCATGAACCAAATTATACATACAATACTACTCACAAATTTGAAAATTGACAAAATGCTTATTCTGACCTTCAAACTTTCCATTTTGTGTTCGCAGCAAATGCTAAAACTAAATACGTTTTCTAAAACACATAACATGCACTATTTTTAGGTGGTGGAATTCGGAGGTTCATACCATTGAGACACAGGGCTTTGGTGTTTACTTAGAGCTACCGACAGTGTTTTTCTTGATTTTCGTGTCTGCAATTCAATAGAGATAAAGTATATTCTGAGTTTTGTCTCCTTACAATCCTTGACGTATTTGCCCTCTAGTAGAGTGCTATGTATTTACCAACTGCTCACTCTAGATGCGGCAACTGTAGGCCTGTAACTTTCAGCAGGTTGTGTGAACTAAGTAAGCTTAAGCCTACCCGTGAAGTTATCGGCTTATCTGTAACTTGAAGTCTCCCATTATGTTAAAGCTGCTTAGCTGCTGTACTTCACTTCTTATCTGATTATACGCACCATAAGCTACGAGATGGCTAATGTTACTGTACTTGTATTATTTA
Organism: Matsumurasca onukii; assembly: GCA_018831715.1. Taxonomy (NCBI): domain Eukaryota; kingdom Metazoa; phylum Arthropoda; class Insecta; order Hemiptera; family Cicadellidae; genus Matsumurasca; species Matsumurasca onukii. The sequence continues at coordinate 28,756 of JAHHFQ010000206.1, read as the reverse complement.
AGAAGCCTATTGGCCCGATAGTCAGGGACGGAATGCCCTCACGGTCTTATTCCGGATTCTATTAATAATTAGCAATGGTATTGCTAATTATTTTTCTAATTATAATAACTTTTCTAATTATTTTTGCTAATTAATTTTTCTTAGGTATTGGTTCAAAACCTGTAAAACCTTTTAGGTAATAAATATTAAATTTTCTTAATGCTAATATATAAATTACTAAATCACTATTCGAGATGCCGACCACTCTCATGGGGGTATTTTAAGGCAAATATGTGGTGAAGGATGAGTGGGATGAGTGGTAGTAATGAGTTATGAGATGTAGTCTTGTTACAAACTAAGGCCGACTCTTACCTAGAATGAGTCATTAATTAATAGCCCAATGACCAATGGAAATACAAGGACCAACGGCCTTACGTGACTTCTGAACCACGCAGGTGATGGTCTGATATGTATAAACGTTGGTGGGAGTTGATGCGGGTATCATCAGATGATCAGTGAGAATATGTGAGCCGCTTTAGACCTACCGGTATATCATCCTCAAAAACTGACCTCCATGAAGCTGGATTACAGGACCACGCCACGAGTCCCAGTCAAAACAGTCACCCCAAAATATAATTCCATAAGACAAATGAGATCGTATAACTCCACAGTAAAAAGCCTTAGAGTATCCATTGAACAGATAATCTCTGATTTGTCTCAGAAGGAAAATTCTAGAATATATTATTTTATACACACTAGATCAATATAGGAGTCCAAACATAAGGCCATACCAATAAACAGTCCTCGAAACGTTGTATGATCCACTTGTTTGATTCGTTGATCCCCTTTCGAAACTGATGTACCACTACCATTTATTAACTATAAATTACCATTAATGCATGTTGTCTTGTCCAGATTGGTTAAGATTTTCAAAATATTGTAAACATCCATTCAGATTTTCACAGCTTGAACAATCTAGACTTTTAATTGACTTGAAGCAAAACTCAACGTTGTATCGTCTGCATGTTAAAGTATTTAACTGAACTTACAGATATCTCTTTTTCCTTGGGAATATAATAATTATATTTATCGTATGTATTTACATACTATGCTGTAATTTATTATGTCTAGGTGTTGTATGTATTAATGGACATTAGCAATGTTTTCTTGAATAACTCGTATTCATTTCTGACGTTTTCCTGGAAGTACTCTAGTTTTGAGGTACATTTTCCCGATATGACAGTATTTTTTTTAGTTAGGATTTTTAAAGACCAAAATACGTTTGAGGTTGATTAACACATTGAAGTATCTACATTTGGAAAGTTGTCATTACCTCTTGACTAAAAGAGCTGCACTGTAAAGTTTAAATGTGGTAGCGAAAGCTTTGTGTAGTTATCACATAGAGGTATCAAACAAAATTATATAGTATAGTAATCCAAACCAAAGAGAATCGAAAAACCGTCATAGAATCAACATCTATAAACAAAAAATACGAAAAACAGGAAAGATCTCCGAAGAGTGTAAATTCATAACTTGCTTTTCCTCGGCTTATATTAGTTAAACTATATAATTAAAACTGCTTACCATATTCTTCAATCTTCCGAAGAAACAAACAATACGTATTCCAAAGCAGCCTAACTTGTATTTGAACATTGAAAACATAATGCGATACGTAAGGAAGCTGAAATTAGATTTTAACTAGGTCAAGTAATCTGTTATGAACAGCGTAAGATTATCAATATGTGTGTTGACTGTTGACGTTTATTAAATTTGCAATTTGAGACCTTGTAGGGAATGTTTTGTTTCGATTACTCCACGAGAACGGGTCAATGACTGTTTGGGTTTCATTTACTGTCAGTGTGTACCGCTTGTAGCAGGTCGCTACTTAAATGGTAGTTCTAACGCTCACTCGTGTTGTTAAAACTAAAATTGACAAAATAGCACTTTCTATTAACAATTAAAGGTAACATAATTTAAACCTAGTTGATACGTGAATATAACAATAACAAATGACTTTATTGATAAACTAGCTGAGAGTACCCGCGCTTCGGCTTAGGGCTTTATTACCATAGCTGTGTGTATAATTTAAGAAAATTGCAAATTTAAAATAAACAAAGAAGTGTCCTATATATATCCTTAGAAAACCATTTAGTTTGCCTGTTAGTTCACCATCGTCTCCTTATTAGTGCTGCCGTTTCTTTTGTGAATGTTGCGTGGATATGACCCCCATAGTTTTAGCCAATTTTGACTTATAAGTGGTCCGAAACGCTTAAAAAACGTGCTAAGTGCCCACTTTGGTCCATCGCCATTTATTTTTTGGATGTTGTATGGGTATAAAATATAATTAAAGACACACTGCGTAATGGGCTCAATTCTTAAACGAAGTTTCACCGCCATAGTTCAGTCGATTCTGACTTATAAGTGGTCCAATATGCCTTAAAAACATTGCAGACAGACAGGAATTCTTTTACGCCAGTCTCGGTCTATGCAAAGTATATAAACACCAAATAACCAAAACCTGATGGATTCTTTGCAATTAACAGATAAAAGTCTTATTTTATTTATATAGATATAGATAATTGTTAAGACCACTTACATGGTGAACATGAAAACGTACGTTGTCGCCCTCCCAGGTGGTGCGTTGTAGGGAATTCGCTAGAATTCACGGTAGCGCTCGTGACAACGAGTAAGAATTGATAATTTCGATCATTATCACTAAAATATACAGCCTTTACTACGCATTACGCAAATACAATCGCAGTTGTGTTTCATGATTGTGGTGTTGGCCGTGTGGCGAGGACAGTGAGTCAAGACTGGCAGAACAATCCACCTCTCTCAGAGCAGGAACAGGCAACAGTCAACCTTTCTCAGCTTCGCTTCTTCCCATCTTAGTACAGCACTTAACCGGGGTTTAGCATGCACTTCCAGTTGTACGCAGTTTTATTTGTGATTATTGTTAATACCATTTAGGTGAACATGAAAACGTATGTTTTCGCCCCTCCAGGTGGTGCCCAACCTTGGGAAGTTCGCCATAATGAACCGCTCATAGCTCAACAACGGAAGTAGATAAAAGGTCCCAAAAAACTTTATTAAATCAATAAAAATACGTTCTTCAAAAAGGCAATTACAAAAAAGGTCGTACTACCCTTATCTTTTGAGTAAAAACGTCTTTTCTATCCAAAAATAACTGAAATTCGTATTTTTATTCAATTTTCATGCCTATAATCCATTTAATCAAAAACTAAGAGTGATATGACATTTGTTATAATAACCTTTTTTGAAGAACTTACTTATAGTAGTAGGCCCTATAATAACATTTGTTAGAACATTCTCACTACATCCGGTATAGAGTTATGAGCGGTTCTTTGTGCCATTTTGACCCTCAGGACACAAAAGGAGTTGAGCATTTACATTGAATGGCCGAAATTGAAATAATTAGCTTAGCCCTCAAACAAAGTTTCACCGCCACAGTTTCAGCGGATTTCGAGTTATAAGCGGTCTAAGATGCCTTAAAAACGTGCTAAGTGCCCACTTTGGTCCATCGCCATTTATTTTTTGGATGTTGTATGGGTATAAAATATAGTTAAAGACACACTGCGTAATGGGCTCAACCCTTAAACGATGTTTCACCGTCATAGCTTTAGTTTTAGTTTGTTAAATCACGCTTATAATAAAAAATTCATTTAATTTTTTGTTCAGTTAATCTTTAAGGCGTAATATCATTTTCCCCATTGGAGATAGAAAATAATGTTAAACACAAAAGTTGTAGATCGTTTAACTCCACAGAACGATTTTTCATCACAATTAAGATTCCACCACTCCTTTAGGCTCTACAGTCAAAACAGTAGACCTCTACATACCCGGATTTCGCACTTTTTTAACACCCCAAAAACGCCCCAATTTAAAATTCAGATTTTTTGGAATTTTCCTGTTGGTTACACGCCAACTGTTGGTTACTGTAGGCCAAGACTGGCCTACATGCCAAATTTCAAGTATCTTGTTATCTCATCTGGAAGTACCCAAACATTTATGTCAGTCAGTGATGACGCAGTTCGAGCTTTATAGTGTAGACATTTAATTACATCGTTTCAAATTTTATAAAAATTTAAAAATAAACAGTTATGCTTTATAAGATATTAATGCTCACATCGACTTATGAGTAAAAACAATAAACTGCACATAAATCATACTACTGGACGGTATAATTTAAATTTAAAAAGGAAACCAATACTGTATAAATTTAATGTGCAGGGCCTTTACCTAGTAGGCCTCTTTTTTAATTTATATAAATTGCACCTTGAAGTAGATGCGTTTTAATATCTAAAAGTAGTAAAGTCCGTGTCAAATTTTAAAAGTGTTTAAAGACATTTAAAAGTGACATCTTAAGAAGGGTTTATATCGTAATTAGTAAAGCCTTTTATTGTCAATTTATTAGAAGTCACAATTGAATGTTTTAATTACACGATTTTTAAAAATATTTTCGAAAATCTCAAAATGTAATTACAATAAAGTTTCAGTTCAATTAATTTAAGTTCGCTTTAATACTAAGTGTAAACTAAAACTAGATCCTTCCAAATGGAATAATGATGTCTCTAGAGATAAGGCTAATGGAATGTTGAAGAAAGACTCGAGGTGAAATTTACGAAGTGGAAAGATTAAAGACGGAGAGAATAATTGTTTAATGTGAAAAGAGAAGAAAATATGCGGCAACTGCTTACTTTCAGCTAAGCCTCGCGGCTGAGGTGCTATAATAAGAAAACATTTATCTCCGTTAAAAACATGGTTAATAGCGCTTGAATTTATTCCTTGGGTTTCTCGTTACTTTGCGTTCTCAACATTGGCCACTTTCTTGAATTTTATTATTTAGACCGAAACAGGTTTTCAATGTAAATAAAAAATAGTTCTGTTAAAAGTTTACATGTCATACGAACGTAATTTCATTTCGTTCATAGCTTTGTATTTATCCGTAAATGCATTCGTAAATCATATTTTACGAAAGTCAAATTGTAAGACTAAGTTTTATTTAAAAATTTAAATAACTTTATTAGTCCCCCCCCCACACCTGGTTTACCCATCCACTGTCTGATGTGTCTCCACACTGCATGTTCTAGGCTACCAGTGCCTGAGGAACGTGAGACTCAAGGCTCCACAGGCAGTTAGAGCAGGAGGGAGTCTCTCTCTCACTTGCGACTTCACTCTAGAACCAGTGTTGCGTGTTCTAGGCTACCAGTGCCTGAAACGTGAGACTCAAGGCTCCACAGGCAGTTAGAGCAGGAGGGAGTCTCTCTCTCACTTGCGACTTCTAGAACCAGTGTTGCGTGTTTTAGGCTACCAGTGCCTGAAGAACGTGGACTCAAGGCTTCACAGGCAGTTAGAGCAGGAGGGAGTCTCTCTCTCACTTGCGACTTCACTCTAGAACCAGTGTTGCGTGTTTTAGGCTACCAGTGCCTGAAGAACGTGAGACTCAAGGCTCACAGGCAGTAAGAGCAGGAGGAAGTCTCTCTCACTTGCGACTTCACTCTAGAACAAGAGCACCTCTACTCGGTCAAGTTCTACTGGGAGGACATGGAACTCTACAGATACATCCCTCAAGAGTCTCCTCCCACTAGAGTGTTTCCAATGCCTGGCTTCAATATCGATGTAAGTTTATTAGATGAAAGTAAAAGGTTAATGTTTGCAGTACTTAACGAGACGAAGCTACGAATGAAGTGTTGTTCTTAAACTATTAATGAAGTGGTAAATATTTCAATTTTACTTGATTGGTCGAACAGTGAATTATATGTAAGAGTTACTATGTAGACACGTTGCATTCAAACGCACTTTACATATTAACCTGTACATAATTTTATTCTTCTTCCTTGGGTAAAACCCAAAACATAAACGGCTTTACTGTGATGAACAGCCTTAATTGGAAGTATCAGTACACTATTTATAATATAGATAAATATCGGTATGCGCTAAACCTAAATCATCCTAAGTGCGGCCCCCATGTTGAGATGGTCACTACGCTCACGCATTTAATTCTTTTTAGCTTTTTATTCAGAGACGTGGTTGTTAGCGTTTACCCTAAAGCACCTCTCTTCAAACTGGTGCCTTATCAAAGCTACTTTCACACGAATAATGAAAACTCAAAGTCGACAACGTCAAATAAAGGCTGTTTTAGTTATATTTCAAACACATGCATTATTTTATCCAACGATAATTTGGTGGAATTACACCGAGGTTAGTATATAGGTTAGTACATAGTCTATACAATAACCTTGGACTTACCCCATGAAAAATGTAAACATGTTTGCAGCTTTTTCACTACACAAGTTTGTAGAATGTAGATTGTGAACTGTGTAGATCTCGAGGTCTAACAGCAGCAGCCTGACTCTGAGCGAGATACACAGAGGGATGACGGGTTACTACAAATGTGAGGTTTCCGCAGATGCTCCTCTCTTCCACACCGACATACAATCTACCTTCATCACCGTAGTCGGTAGGAAACAACATTGCTAGCTAGTATGTGTTAGGTCGTATTATCGACGTAGATTTTAACAACTTGAAATAGGAACAAGAATGGTTACTTTGTTTAATTATTTATTTAATGGTACACGGAAATGACACTTGCAAAGCTTTATTGTAACTTATATTGTGGAAACTATTATACTACTTAAGTTCTAACTGTACATGTAAATAGTAAAAAAATTAGAAAAAAAGAATAATACACAAGAGGTAAAGTATTGGTGTAGGTGAACAGTAGGCCTACTTGTAAATTAATAGCACATTGGGTAAACATTACAGGTTTACAAAGTGGACCAAATGCCAAGTCAAGGGGCTGTTATTTCGAGGAGTCTAAACTAGTAAATGCTCAATATGAGAATATGTTATTTCTTTTAATGTAGAACTTGGCTTTATGGACTGACTTGTGTGTGATTTGAATAAACGCTAGCAGCAAAACTCTATCTTTGAGAATTTGAAATATTTTACAATGCACCGGTATCTAATATCATTTCCGAAACTTCCGGTTTGTCTGGTTAGCAAAACCAAGCACAATTGCACCGGAGAGTACTTTGCCTGTCACCGAGTTCGGCTTGAGGAAAAATATCTTTCACTTGAGTAAAAAAAGTCAATAAACTGTTTTCATGAAATTTAGTACAAATGTTTCTTTTGTAAATATCTCGGTCAAGCTCGTTAACCAGCAAATTCTGGCTATCGGAAGTACCCTGGTTGCGATCAGAAAAGTGCTTTTGATGATCCAACAGTAAATTTCATCCGATTTTGATGAAATTTGGAAGAAATATGTATTTTGATAATATGCATCTATGTACCAAAAGTTCTGGAATTCACGGTGGGAAAAAGTCATTTTCGCTATAACAACGTTACCGATCAGTAGTCCTATTTCAATACAATGTAAAATACGTTTTATCTTCACGATATTTAATAACATTTGCAATAAAGGAACACGTAAGTCTGAGGCCGAAGGTATGAACAGGTTTCTTTTAAAAGTCGAAAATTGGTTGCTGCTCCGAGAGGAAACACGTGAAAACTATTTATTTACACAGTTTTACTATATTTACTATATTTTTTCACCAGTTAAATCCTTTTACACCAATTTTCATACACCCTGTATAAAATGTCCCCCTCAAAGCTCCAATCCTCAGACCAGTATGGTTTGGCTTTACAAGTTTTCATGTTTCGGTCCCAGTGTCTTTTCCAGGTAAATCTCTGTTCCATTTAGCCGAATTATTTACATATACGCTCCAATACACGTTTAAACTGTATCTTTAATCCATCTTGATCCACCTGCAGAACTTCTATAATCCCTCACAAACATCTACATTACGCAGTATAAGACATTAGACATATATGTTACATAATGCTGAGCATAAATAAAATGTGAAGTGTCATACTACGTATACAGGAAGTAAGAGTGATGACATGTTTGACAGAGGAACCGTGGGGACTGCCATCTATCATGAGTGAAAAGCCCAAGTACAGCTTGAAGGAGAAGGTGCGAGCCAACTGCAGCTCTGTGGGTGGAGCCCCGCCAGCCAACCTCACCTGGTACATCAATGGACAAGCGGTAACTCAACTCACCCAACCTTTGTAGCCAACACAGTCCCGTGTTACATAGAGTTAGTGCATTCGAGTAAGAAAAGTGCACTCTAACCTTTATTTATAAGGAACAAAATGCAATTAAAGTTCAGTTAAAACTATGAGAACATTATTGCATTTATTGCGATAAATAGTTTAATAATTTCGACAAGAAATGGCGAAAATTAAATAATTCAAAATAACGTTACCAATTCAATTAAAAAAAGATATTCTCAGATTCTTAAAGCGTTTGAATACGTTTGACATTCGGAAATATGAAATAATATTGAATACAAAACTTCGTTTGATAATCATTCATAAAGTTGATTTTAAAAGGAGGCAGGTTTACATAGAGTATTTATTTATAGGGAGGATTGCTTTGCTACGATCAGTTCAAAGGAACGCAAAAGTAGGCCTAGATAATGAAGAAAATGTATTCCCATTGTTTCATAACTATTTTGACTATATGATACTTGAAAGGAATAATGGATTCATCACTTTCACAATAAGTTTTGATCATGTAAGCCTAAGTTAATTTTTTCCTTATGATTTAAAAAGGTTTCTATTAATGCGTAAGAATACTTCAGTTTAAAATGAAAACCTTGTTCAAGCACAAAGCGAAATTCTGTTTGATGATTTCAGGTGAGACAGTCCTACAAGACGAAAGTGCTGTACCAGATACTTTGGGGACAGGGGCCTGACATGGCGGACTCAGCTGTGCTGCGCCTGGACACAGAAGCGTCTGCCCAACTGTTTCAAGATGGCCGACTGCGCCTGCGCTGTGAGGCTGCGCAGTTCTCTTTGTACCGGCGCAGTGCTGAACTTGAGCTCCTGGAAGACACACCCCAACTCGCTCCAGTTCTAGGCCCCACTTCATCACACGGCAAGTTCAAATAGGACTATCCTAAGAGTTTGCATACAAAATAACTAACTTTGTAAATAAATATACATGTGTAGAGAGTAACACTTTTACTACAGCATCCATGGAGATTTATTATAAGGAACTCCGCTTTGTAGTCCCTGAGGATGCCACATGTTAGCGTAGGCGAAACGTTAGACAATTTAGAGGATAGTCTACTAAGGCGATAAGATACCGGAAGTCTAGAATGTGATGACTCCGGCCACTCAAACCTGCGCTATGCGCCACTTAACCACAATAATATATTTATTCCGGCGGTGTTTGTCGGACTGCAACCCTCTGCATCATCACTGTGTTCCTCATTTACTTGTAGTTAGGAGGATCTGTTTGAAATGACGTTGTTTCAAAATTGCAAAAATGTCAACTGTGTACATTCAAACCTTGCGAGAAACCTAAAATATCCGTAAAGTAAGTATTTTCATTTCGAGAGTGAGGAAATCCGTCACCGAACATCTCCCGTTAGCTTTATGAAACGAAAAGTTGTTTATGAAGATACCTAGTTTACGGGAAAACACATTAAATGGTTCCACGTTGCGTAACCTAGCGTGATGAATCTGACCAACAGCAGATGTCAAGTTCCCACCGCAGTAGCCTGCTGTGCTGAGTGCAGGGGTCTGCCTTATTTGTACAACACACACCTTAAATAACGTAGAAGGAAGGGTTAGAAATAAAGGGCTCGTACTTCAGAAATGTAAAAATATTTATCATATTATGTCTCTAGTCCTAATGTTATGATTTTTTTTAATCTCTAATAATATACCATCTATTCTTTACTATTTAGGCATAAACTATTAATATGAAATAAGTTCAATTAATCATGAAATGTATTTAATCCAATACCATGCCATTTCATAGCTGTTCGGCACTTATTTATTTCAAAATACTTGTAGATCATGTCTACACATGTCCTTTACAAGCCATAATGGAATCGAATAACGGAAGATGTGGAATCTCTCACGCAAGAAATGCTGCAGCACGTTTGGGTGGAATTTGAGGTTCTAGGATCATGACTAAAATGTCCAGTTTTTAAACGTCACTATTCTATAAGGTCCATTATTATTATTAATATGCAATAACAAAAGGGCCATTTTACTTCGGGTTCATGACAAAATGTCCACTTAATGTACACCATTGTATTCCTCTGAAACATGAAATGTCTATAATCTAGTTCTTATAATTAGTTACAAAGAACAACTAACTCTGCAGAAGGTTGGCACACCACATCCCAAAAGCAATCGTAACAACCACGCCAATATTTTGAAATTTACTCTACATTCTTTGTTTGAAGTTTGTTGTTGACGATGGGAGGATTTCAGAGGTTGAACTATTATTGCGAACATTTTCCATCGTTAGTGAAAAAAGGATCACGACGTTTGGGATCTGCAATCTGATCCTCTCTTCAGGTGAAAACAACCTAAAACATAACACAGAACATTAGAAAATGAGCTAGCCTAAAGTATTCAGCGTAGCTGACCAGTGAAACTCTACCAAACAACATGTAGTTGTTAAGTAAAAAAAATTAAATCATAGAATTAGGAATAGCTTAGAGAAAACAAAACTACAATATTACAAACACAAGCCACACTATGAAAGTAAAAAGTCACCGGAGTCACCGGTACATTACAAACATATCAATAAGATAATGACTAAATATAAAACCAGCTCCTGCAAGATATGTGTCCAATTAAAATCATATACATTCAATTAACGTCACATAGAACAAATGGTTCCTCATTTTGAATGAAAAGAAGGAACAGATTGATACCTTACTGCCATCTCATACCTGATCAAACCACACAGCACAAGTATATCCCCAGGAAATGCTGAGGAAGTCCCCAAGGGATATTGAAGATATCCTGAGGAGATCCTGCTATATCCGTGGGATGTCCTGGGGATATCCTTGACTGATCCGAACGTCCGCCTGAAAGCGTATCCCTAGGATATCCTCAAAGGATATCCTGATATCCGCAAAGGATATCCCAAGGACATCATGAGGAAATCCTGATATACCCTAGGGATGTTCTGGGGAAATCCTCAGCAGATTCCTACGTTTGCCTAAATACTCTTCCCTAGGATTTCCTGAGAAAGCCATGAGTATACCAAAACTATATATGATCAGGATGTCCAGAATGGTAACTTCCTGATGTCTTAACTTTTGCCGGAATCATTTATTTAAATTTTCTGACATCCACTTTATCTTTTATTTTACAATTAGAATGGCTTTAGATAATATTTTTAACATAATTTATTGTATCTGTAATATATCTAAAATTTTATAATATCTAGTTAATGAAAAGAGGCGTTTAACTTTACAACTTTAGAGACACATGAGCCTATTTCTTGGTAGCACAAAGTGACTTAATATGGAATGTTAAAAACAATGATAGTTGAATTTATTAGAAATCTTCAAAGTATTAAAGTGATATTAGGGGTAATTTTTCAATCACTACAGCTATCAGTAATAGACTCAATATTGGTTAACATTCTGTGATGTGTATGCTTTCATACAGCTTAATCTAAGCCAAATCACATAATAATATTGCATCTTTGCTCTAATTGTCAATTTTTACTTACTTCGCCTGACTTTATTTTTACTAAAAGGTTACTGTAAATAGGAAAAACTGCCCTAAATGGAAAAAAGAATAAGCCAACTTTAACTTAAAATCCAGCTGTATTTAAAAGATACATCTTTTTAATCTAAATTAACTTCACTTTCAGGCTCCGCTGATTGGTTTCTCTTCTTTGACCCCATTCTTTCTTTTGCTTTAGACAGCCATTTCTTGATTTCTTGTTCAATCTGGGAATGTGTTGCCTCCAAATGGTGCCGAACAGTTTCTAAACAAGAATAAATGTTCAAGTATTAGAGTTGCTAAGTATATTTGCGTATTATGCAGTTGCAAGTACTTATTCAAATTTAAACTCAAGGTAAACAAAAAATGCCAGATATACTCAAAAGGTTTTTAAAACTCAAATAATCAACTCAAGTTTGGCTACCCTCAGAGAGTTCTAGTTTTGGGTGATGTTTATTAAAAAATCTATAGCTTAGTTTAGGTTTATTTTTTATAAACCGCTATTTTTTTTTTAAATTAACTTAAAGATTGCATTCAAGCAAAAACAATTAAGATATGCGATTTATGAACAACAAGTGACTTAGAAAATTATTTTTACCAATTATTTATCTCAAACGTTTTGAAATTACATCAACATATTAGTTGAGTTCTGGTTATCTAGTCAATCTAAAACCAATTTTAGTAGCGGTTCCTTTCAGCCGCTGAGCGGAATTCTACAAACACCCGTTTTCAAGATTGTACAGGTTCAAAAAGGATACAGCAAAATAAATAAGAATTAAACGGGGAAAATGTTGACGAGATTTCCATAACCCTACGTTCACTGGGTCAAACTCAAATAAATTGTTTATTTAATCCTATAGCAAGTTTTCACTTTTGTAATCACCATGTTGAACCTACCTAATGTATCAAACTAAGCAAAAAGAAAACTTGATTAATAAAATCCAAAAATTTGACAGGCATCTTGATAGGTTGGTTTGTTTGTGGTTATCAAAAATCTGTGGTCTGTGGCTCTATCTAACATAAATACAGCGCATAAACCTAAATCAAATCAATCTTTATTGTCATATAACAAAATAGATGCATTGACAATGTCATTTAAATTACAGCTTTTTATGAGTCAAGTCTTAATAAATAAAGCAAGTATACAACTAAGCCATACATACCTTGAATCACTCCAACCAATTTCAAATGGGGAAAAACTGCCTTGCCTTCGCACCAAACTAGCTGACATTCTCGGCTACTTTATTGTTCAATATTTGAAGAGTCAAATTACAAACAATTGTGTTTAGATTCCTCCTTTAACTCCTTCACCTTTAAACAAAACATAAATTACAAAAATTAGTTTTAACTAACTCAGAACACAACCCTTCTATTACACTTTAAATAATACCTATAATTATCAGGAATCTTGTATTTTAAATGTTGATCACAGTGACGAAATAAGCATTTTATTTGTGCTAAAAGTTGAAATAATAACAAACTAACTATCCAGCTATAATTATGAGTTAGAAATTTGCTCAGGACATTTAAATATTTATAGATACGATGTGATACGACATGCTTACTCAATTTCATTATTCATACAAATTGTGTAGCAATTATTTGTTATCGGGCCTAGGATCTAACAAATTATTAACATATTTGTTATTGAGTGAATATGCCTAAGTTATAAACTTTTAAAATGTTGTTTAGTAATCATATGAATACTTATAATTAAAAAAACCAATACAATCAATGCCTGTGTCTCAGTATCATTCACTCATTCTAAATGTCATAAGATTTAATGTGGAAAATTCTTTCCTTGAAACAAGATGAGCAAATTCTTTTTGTGGTTCAACACATCTAAGTTACACAACTTGCTATTGCACCTATTTCTAGCCAACCAACTTAATTTTGTCGATTATTATTATTTAATTTTCTCTAGTTCTTGTTATTTAATTGTTAATAAAATATTGTGAGTCGGCACATGCCTTGATAATTGTTAAAAAAGTAGAATCAAATTTAATACATGAAAGCTTTATCTGTCTACCTTCTTTGTAAAAATCAAATCTACTACTACCTCTTTGAAAATTGAACTTAATAACCCCTAACTCGTATGCTACAGCCCTTGGCATTTTATCAATGCCTGGCAACAAGTCACGTTGTGCTTAAGGCTGTTGTTTCTATGGTGTTGTCTGTTATCAAGGTTGCCAGAACCTCAAAAAAATCACAACTATACTTTCCATACTCCAAGTAAATGGTTAAGCCTACTGGATAGCAATCCTCTGTGAAGATTTCATTCCTAGGCCTAGGCATATAAGAAATCATGACAACATCCAAGTTCCTACTAGAGACCACCTCCTTCACTGAAGGCAGGCCAAGCCTACAATTTATAAATTTGTATCTCCAACATGCCAGCCTAACCGGGCTAAACCCTACCAAGGTTCCAGAGCATTGAGAGCTCTTTAAACCAAATAAAGTCAAAATGATATCTGCACAAGCTAAAACAGATAGGCTAGATCCTAATAAAGATTAACTTGCCAACGTTATAAATTCTGAAAACCTTGGGAATTGCAAAACTAAGCTTCCCAAGCCTAGACGATAGTTTGAGGTTAACCGTCCCTTCATAATGATTGTTTTAATTAAACTCTCAAAACCCTAAATAACTACTTAAAACTGTGAGCAACATTGTTTTGGACTGTTGAATTCACAAAATTTACTTATATAAATGCAAGACCTAAAACAAAAAAGCATAACACACTAGTTTGACTACTACGTTGTACATTGCCTCGATGGTAAACATACTAAAATAAAGATAACAATTTAACAAATAATAATTTATTTTGCTTACCTGTTTGAAAGCAATACAAACGATGGAAACTTCGATAAATAAATACGAAACAACTGTATACTTGAAAAGACCACTGACAAAGAGAAGCACCGAGCATTTTGTTGTTGATGAATGAAGAAAGCAGATCAGACAAAAATCAAAATGGCCGATCGGCGGTTGTGAGATCACGACTTGGCATCACAGAGAAGCCCTGGGACAGTCTCAGGTAAATCCTAGGGATGTCCTCAGGATATACCTTTGTGTCATGACTAAATAAAAGCTCTAATCTGCATATAATTATATTTAAACAGGAAGAGTATAAAAATATCGTTTAAGTCTAAAAGATATTAGTGTGGATTAAAACTCATCTTTTAATTTAAATCAAATGTTAATCAATTTGTTCTATAGTTTTGTAAACTAGGGTACGTCCTGCGGATATACGTAGGATATGTCTTCAACTCTGACTCTATTACTTTGGAAAAGTCGATAGTCCAAACTTATTGGAATATTCTTAGGATATCCTCAGGATATCCGAAAATCCCAGGATGACCTAGGGACATTGAGGATCTAGTAGGGATATCCGTGGGATATCCACTGTGTGGGAACTGTATACCAAGGAAATAAAACAAGAGCTCCAGCCAAAACTTCTTTAATACTTTTATATGACCAAAGATTTAAAACATACTTATTTGTTTCACTGTTTTCAAACATCGTGGTAATTACATATCTTAAGACATTTAGTCCACAATAATAATAATAATAATACACAAATCTTTATTTTGCCAAAACAAATTATACATCGTACATATATCTTTTTTACCATGTATTTACAGCAGTATTTGTATTAACCGAATCAGCTATGTGTGAAAAACAGACAAAAGTAAAAGCACCATGGCAAGTATTGTGGTTGTATTCATCAAGATTATTTAATAATGAATTGAATAGTTTAGATAAGTAGGCGGGAATGTTAAAAATGAGGATTTTCTGCACACGAAAAGTTATATGGTACATTCCTCAGTACTGACAATAAGAACTGTCACTTATTATGTTAGTGACAACAATTTAAAGATTTATAAATTACAAGAACTGTAAAACAAATCGGTAATGAGTTATGGGGAAAAGTATAGTATATACCATTATCAAAATAATACATACATGTATATATGACATATGACGTATTTCTTGGTGGCAGAACGGACTGAGCAGTTTGCTCGCCTATTTTCGGCTGTGGGGAAAATGAAACATTATGGTAACTCATTCCATTTTGGTTACTACCATGGTGAGTACAAATCGACAATCAGGCTTCGATGTATAACCATATTTCGAAAGTAGTGATTCCATGGTTGTACGGAAAGAAGTTTTCGTCGGCATTTTCCTATTCTGCGTCAAGACCCTGTCCCCAGGGACAAACACCCTTAAGTGTGGTCACTGATCTGCGTCGGTCATGTCTTACACCTTTAAGCGTACTAACATTTCTTCCACTTGTCTAAATCACGCTTGTGAGGCATTTGTCCTGGAAGAGGGTCGTGACGTGGAATACGAAAATGCCGACGAAAATGACTCTTCCGAAAATAACTATGGAATCACCGTTTTCGAAATATGCTATTACAACGAAGCCTCGATACTGCTCTGTTCAAACCATGGTGGTAACTTCAATGGCATGAGTGACTGAGCAAAATCATACCATAGTGTTTTTATTTCCAGTCCATAACGGTTTGACTCTTTCGTTCTTTGACTATCATTTTTTTTCTTTCACAAGGTAGTTTATACTTATACGGAGAGGATGGTGAACTAACAGGAAAACTAAATGGTTTTATAACCTAGCATATATAGGAACCTATTTTGTTTACTTAAAATTTGCAATTAAAAGAATATACGCATAGCTATGATAACGAAGCCCCGAAAACGCGGGTACTCAACTTGTAGTGTAATAAATTGTAGCCATTGAGCAAATAATTAATTGTGGTAAAAAACAAAATGTAATATATTTAGACTGTAAATGGTAATAAAATTAACAAAGACGTATTATTTGTAACCCGAGAAAACAGTACAATAGCTTTGACAGCTGTAACTTTTATTAAATTATGAGATACATTTGTTGTGTTTTAAGGTTCCAGCTAGTTTATTTGTGTTTTAATTGAACAATTTATTTGATGCACGAAATTGGCAGCGGAGTTTTGATTTCTCTGCCAACTTTCAGTGCAAAATCACTGGCTATATTAACACTCTCAAACTGCCACTCGAGTCAACAACTTATACAGTATACCCTCTAGTCTTTCTTCGAACACAGAAATATCAAGGAAAAGTGTACCATCATACTCTGTTATCCCTCTATACAAGTATCAAAAAATACCTTCTCATTTCGATGTTTTCCAGATACTATGGGATGAAACCCATCATTAGCCATCTACAAACTGTAAATATACAAATAAATTAGTCTTTTGTACTAAATATTTATTACTAAATAGTTAATACTGAGACCAAACACTATGTTTTACCGTTGTTAGTTATTCGCCGAGACACTAAAATGCTTTTAAGAACTAAATTTTAAATAATTTAATATTGTTCTGCCAGGCTTAAGTTAGTGAGAGAGTTAATTAAATCCAGATATCGAGTTGCTCACATGTTAAATTTTTCAGCAAATCTTAAGTTTAAACTAAGTGGTTTAAAACACAATTATCTGTATTCCATGAAATAAGCATATTTGACATAAGAAAATAACCTACCCAGTAATTAGCGTAAGGTGGTCAATCAAACACAACCAAACTGTGTGTTTGGAACTTATTTTCCATACTTATCCATACGCACGTGTTTCTATACTTATTGTATTTTTACAAAAACCAACAAAAATCGTTAATCTAGCAAACAAATATAACATGGCCATAACCTGAAACAAAACCCAGACAACATTACATGACAGGTGACAGTTGCCCACCGCCTGAAGTGTTTTGAGTTATATTTTAGATCTTTAACCTGAAGAAGACGGATTATTAGATTCCGATCCCGAAACGTCGTTCTTCTTCTGTTCACTAATGATGGATTCCGTAAACACTCCATGTATTAAACTCAGAAACTTCCATTGCCAAAAAAAATAAACAAAGAACAGTCTGAAATGGTTTTGCCTAAAAAAAGTGAAAATGAAATAAAACACTTAGTTATTTCAATGAGATATTCAAAGAATCATCTATTTAACAAAGAAGGATTTGTTGATTGAATTTTAATGAACTTATTGATGAGTAGTTTTAATGCTGCAGATTTTATATTGTTATATTGGAAGTTCTTTTGCGTATAATTACTGCTGGTTGGTTTTACGATTGAAAAATAACAGAATAGGTTCGATTATCCATCAACCCTCTGAGTTGTTTCAGTTGGCTCGATCATTAGTCGATTTTTATGCTTTTGTTAATTCAAACTTTAACAAAAATAACTTTCCAGAAACAATAATATTGCTTTGAGAGCTCAAAATTAATTTGTTTGAAATAAAGTGTACGATTTATGGATTCATCAATGGCCTCAAACATTTAGAAAATTACCAAACACTATCAATGCAAATATCATATTGACCTATGTCGGTAAGTTACTTGTATTTTCCCCACTACTGTATAATTAATTTGAAATTTACATTTTTAAACTCAATTGCCAATATATAAAGTATGGTGGCCAAATTAAAACCATATTTCAAAAATTCTTAAACACTATTTGTTAGTTAGTTTGAGCAAAACCTAAGACTTGTTTATATTTTGCACTATTTCGACCAGGTTAACCATGTCTATTGGCCTTAAGCTATCAACTATAGACCAAAACTGGGGAACAATGATGTGAATATTATTCTGTTGATCAAAAGTTAATAAAAAAGGTCTATTGCATTTCAAAAATGCACGACAATCGCTAGCAGCTATGTCTATATAACAACCATAAATAGCCATACTACTAAATAATTTGAAGACAAAATATTTGGACTGAACCGGGATTTGAACCTGGCTTGCCGGGTGCTTATGCTCACCACTACACCATCCGGCCCAACTATTTCTGAGTCCATAATATACAACCCCTCTGTGTAACTTCACTGATATACAAATGTTTACCCACTTCTAGATAAGCTAGAAACTTGAAATTTGGTATGTGGTGGTACACTAACTCACCGACGGAAAATTAAAACCCAAAATTTTTAATTTTAAACCACCCTTAAAAAATAAAACCAAAATGGCGGAAAACATGTTTTTTAAAAACGTCTAGTGGGTGAACGGTAAGTCCCATTCGAAATCTGATTGAGTTTTCATGGTCGGTTTTAGACGTTCTATCGTTTTGTCCTATGACTTTGTCGTATCTGGCCCCTTCACCCTCAAAAGGGCAAAAGTTTCAAATTTGCTACTTTTTCACGATTTTCAACAGTTTTTAATTTTCTTCTCCGGTATTATAGGGCTTAGACGCTTTAAACTTCATCTAAAGTATGAGTTAAACTTGCCCTTAATAATATGTTGCGAAAAGACCAAATTGTATACATTTGCTTAAATAACGTGTTACTGACAGTGAATTTTTGAATTTATTTGCAAGACAAGCGTGAAGTTAGCCCGACATCTTGATATTATTACCCAGTATAGTGACTTGTCTTGTCATGAGCTAAAACTGATTTAGAACGACGTGAAAAGACCCTATAAATATAAAAAATTGTTTTGAGGTGCGGAACCTATTTGTAAAAAGTGACTTTAAAGTTGGAACTGTGGAACTGTTTTGGAGCCACTTGGAACTGTTCAGTGGGATCTGAATCTCATACGAACTCCTGGAATATGTCTGGAACTGGTCAGTTGATGTTTTCATACTAACTGGAACTGCTATTGACAGTAGGAACATTTTGATACATAACAGGTAAATCGAACCCACACCTTCCACGAGAAGGAACAAACATTTCATCAACGTTATGTGTATGAGGGACAGTGAGAAGCCTGGTTATTAGATACTCTTTTAATACTTCAGATATTGCAGCAGCTTTGTTTCTCTGTTTCAGTTCTTCTCGTATGATTTCATCATCGAAACGTAAACAAGCTATCAATATTTTGTAACGTTTTCAGAGATGGAGATGGTTGCCCTAAATACTGGGTGAGTCTTAAACCCCATTTATCACATTCCTTATTGGATCTCCAGGACCGAAGACAAGAGCAACATTCTAATAAGCGCACCACATCTTCAGCATCTGTATTTTTACAATTTGCTTCGTTGGTTCCTGAGTAATTTTCTCAAGCGAACAGACAATATTTTGATGTTGTTTCACACATTGTTCGTTCGAGCTATATAGTTTGAGTCTTACGTACATCACATTAGACTGCCTATAACCTACACGTAACTTTTTACGTAGCTAATATATGTTTTAATTTAGGACAGTCCTACTTTTGTTTCCTTTCTTCTGTTTGGTTTTAAATGTATCTGTAAATTAAGGTTAGGTCTATGTTCTGTTAGACAATTTTTTTTAGGTAATATATGTTTTATTTTAAACCCGTCTTTAATTAGTTTCCTTTCTGCTTGGTTAACGTACATTTTGCGTTAGACTACCCGTAACTATTTTATGTAGACTAATATTTGTTTTAATTTTAGCACAGACTAATTAGTTTTCTTCTGCTTGGTTTTAAACAGATTTTTAATATTTAAGTTACCTAGGTCCTGTTTTTTGTGTTATATAGATATTGCACACATTATACAATTATTTTTCTATACTGGGTTCTTTCCGTCTGTACAATGTTGTTAATAAGTTATAAATTAGTTTTTTTTTACTGAGAATTTTTTTACTAGGTTAGTTTTTTTTATGTTGGACATATTTAAAAGTGGCTTTAAAGTTGGGACTATTTTTGAGAGCCGAAGCGTCGGCACTCTGTGGCAGACGACAGTCTCTGTCACCCACTTCAAATTAACCTAATGGCTGAATAAGGTATCATCGTGAAGATAGGCTACAAAGGAAGTTCAAATATTTGACTAGACCGACGTAAAGTTAGCCCGACCTGCATCTTTCTTACTGACGCCAGCAATACTTTAAAAAAATTATATTTTTCTATATGTTAGTAGAAATAGTTTTCATTCTAACTTAATTAAGATCAATACTCATTTTGGCACTAGTTTTTCTCGTTACATATATTTCTAACCCTAAACCGTAAGTTTAATTCTACACATTTGTTTCAACATCAAGTTAGCTTTTTTGTCAACCAACGTCAAGTTCCCTTCACTTGCATTATGTTTCTACAGTTTGACGGTCAAGTTCCCTTGTTTAGTAACCAGCGTCAAGTTCTCCTCATCTGCTTCATATAATTATCTGTTGGTAGCCTGCTCCAGAGTGTTCTTATCTCTATTTTTTAACCCTAAACCGTAAGTTTCTGTTTTCAACATCAAGTTAGCTTTTCGTCAACCAACGTCGTTCTTCACTTGCGTTACTTTCTACAGTTTTGACAGTCGTTCCCCTAAATCACCGCGTCAAGTTTTCCTCATCTGCTCCTTATATATATCGATAGTTGGCAGCCTGCTCAGAGTGTTCTTATTCTTATTTTTAACCCTAAACCGTAAGTTTCAAATTCTACAATTGTTTTCAACATCAAGTTTTCTTTCGTCAACCAACGTCAAGTTCTTCTTCACTTGCATTATTTCTACATTTACAGTCAAGTTCCCCCGTTTAGTAACCAGCGTCAAGTTTTCCTCATCTGCTCCTTATATATCTGAAAGTTGGCAGCCTGCTCCAGAGTGTTCTTATCTCTATAATTATTTTAACCCTAAACCGTAAGTTTCAAATTCTACACATTGCAGTTTTCAACATCAAGTTAACTTCATTCGTCAACCAACGCCAAGTTCCCTTCACTTGCTGTTTAAAAAAATTATTTTTTTAAGCAGTGGTTTTATTTGTTATTGTATCATATATGTGTTGTCATTTTGTGTTATCCTAGTGGTAGTCTACTATTAGCTTACAATTATAATTTTTACATTTTATTGTCTTGTCACTTTTAGTTCAAAATGCCTATAACGAGATTCAGAGCTTCTTCACATTATAAATATCCTTTTTTTATATTAATAAAAAATGTGTTAGGTTTCCAGCATGGCCTCTTACATTATAGCCATAAGCGGCCAGCAGGAAATCTCAACCCATGCCACCGGTTACATGCTATACCTAACGAACTGTACTGACGCCAGCAGCACTTAGATGAGCTGGAAACTTGAAATTAGGTATGTGGTACCATTAACTCACCGATGGAAAATTTTCCTTGTAGTGTTTAGCTTTAAACTTCACCTAAAGTATGAGTGTAAACACTTGCTCTTACTAATATGTTGTAAATTAAAGGACCTTTAAGCTTGATACCCCTCTTCACGACCACCGATCGCATGAGGCCACTGTGTGTTAGATAACCCCATTCACGCACGCCGAGCAAAGCGAGGCCACAGTTTGTTTGAAACACCCTTCACTATAAATGCCAAGCAGTTTGTTTGAAACACCCTTCACCACACACGCCGAGCGAAGCGAGGCCACTACATCCGAGGGACCAGGTCTACGTAGGCCCCAGCCAAAGGCCGCAGGCGCGAGTTGTAACTATGTAACTAGAATTTTCTATGAACTCAAACATAGAAAACCTTTTAAAATATGTGGCACATAATACGTTGTATTTTATTAATTTCATTCATTCATCTTCATTCATACAAATTGTTTATCCCTATCTCTTTGGACAGTGTGTTAAAGTTGTGATAATTTTGACCTCCCAATTGTGTGGAAAAACTAATCTATACTGTAAAACACTTATAAACTTTTCAAATACTTGTTTATTATACTCGAAAATACTTTCGTTAGATAGGTATATTCTTTTGTAATACCTATTTTGTTTGATTGGGTTACAAAAATAATATTTACAAATTAACACGAGAAATGATTAAAACTGTCAAAGTCAGCATAGTTTGTTGGGTTGTCTACATCTGAATATTTTGTGTTCTGTGGCGTTGAGTTAATCTGAAACCGATCGTGTAAAAGCCCGTAAGCTTTGAAACTTATATACGGTCTCGTACAAATTGGTTTTGTAAGCGCTGAGTAATGAAAACTGGAACACTGACGGCATGTAAATCCCATACAAATTAACTTCATATTTTGTTATAGACGTGTGAGCACTTTTCCTGTTTTGTGTTTCAATGCACTGTAATATTTGAGTGTTTATTATCGTGAAAGCACTATGCTGTTTGGAAGGGCTGGTTGTAAATTTAAAACTTACCACACCAATATAGAAAAGCTCTATGATTTATCAGCCAGACGCTACCGGGTAGTACGGCCAGCATGGAGGAAGAAGGAAACCTTTAGTGAGAGTGAACATTTAGTAGGTATTTCTAAATAAAGGTTGTTCCAAGACATAACGAAACATCGATATTTTTAGATCAATGCCGAAACACGTGTTTCAAAAGCGTATCTCTTATAGTGTGGGTGCCATCTTTAAAAGATTATTTTGAGGTATAAATAAAATGTTTTAAATATTTTTGGCAGCTTATGATATGTAGATTTCTGAGCCAGTTTGATGCCACTCAGCCAGAGTTAAGCATGTTTTGGTAGTTGAAGATGGCGTCCAAGATAGCTACCAAAATATTGAACATTTTTTGGACGTTTTGTTAACGTGTTACATATCATTATATATTTTAAGTCAAGAAATAAGGGTTTAAAATATCAATTTTATCAACAAGGAACTAAACAATGTTCTTTAGTAAGATACAAAGATGTAATACCAAAAGGATTGCATTTATAATATCTGCAAGCAAACTGCGAAAAGATGTGTATCATGAGTAATTGGAACAGTGGTTTACATCCGACCCAACTGAGTAGTACACTGCCACTGAACGTGTAAGTCAACGTAAACCTCATAAACTCACTTAAGTCGTGCGCTAAAACGCAGTCTTCTTAAAGAACAAAGTTCTGTCTATACACAAAGTATAAGACTCTTGCGATGTTGTTGTTTTACATTTCCCAATCCAGAAAATAACCAGGGTTTTTTCAAATTAAGTCTACAGGCTGTTGACAATTTGTAAAGAGCGCTAAAAACTAACACTAAACATGGAGCATTTAACAGATAAGAAATAATTTATTTCAGAGTTAGGTTTTGGCGTTAAAGTTTCACTACCCATTATTAGTTTTGCAAAATACAGAATTCATATTGTACTTAACCCAAAAGATGTTGAGATTCAAGAGCCAATGATCCTGTGTATTGCATTTCTACAGTGGGTTTGTACTTTATGGTGTTAATGGTTTAGTGCATGGTGATTAATTGAAGACTGACTTAACATACATATGCAGTAAAGAGTAAGTCAATAGTTAGTGTATTGGTCCATACTACAAAACCCCTTTCAATGAAAGCCAAGTAATCAAATTGCCAATGAAGAATTAATTTCCCAATCAACATTTTCAACTCTCAATCAGGACGTTCTTAAAATTCAATTTGAAGCCCATCAAGCTCAAGCTCGCTCCATTATTCCTTGTTACTTGCCTGATGAAACTGTCCTCATTTAAGCTCTTGTTGCTTAGCTTCCACGGACGTTTTCTCTTCATTTATATAATTGTATTCTATTCTACTATAGCAGGTTTCTTTGATTTCTATTCTCTAAAAAAAAAAAAATAGAAACACAATAATTACAATATTTTTGATCCTGATTGACTCATTTCCATCTTGGATAAATGGTAGTTTGATAAGAAAAAAGATTTACAGCTGAGTTTGCCTTATCACTAGAGAACACATTTTACATAGTAAATTTCAGCAGCTTAGGTATTTTTTAAAGGAAAATTTGTTTTATAAAGCATTTGAATAGTTTAGTGAGAAAAGTTTCAGAAATATCCCAGCGGAAAAGTAAATACAATCATTTTTCTACGAAAGGGAATAGCATATTCATATTTTCTTCCTGCATAAATCTGTTGTCTCAGCGTATAACATACACGTTACTCCTGGTTTGAAGAAGGTTTAATATTTCTGGAACGTATATTACTTTGCAACTCTACCTCGTATCGTGTATTTATAAACAATCTTGAAGAGTATTACAGGAGTTTCGTAATCGGATATTGCAAGCATAGTAACTTGTGTTATTTGAAATGTTAGATATTCATGTATTTATGGTGATGTTTGGTTTGACTAAAGCTAGCACAATAAATGGTGTGGGTTTCGCTGTCACTAGATTACTAACTATACTTATGAATACGCTTTGGCATCCCATAAACATGGTTAGTACAACTATGAACGCTGGATTTACAAATAATCCATTTATTCTTAATATAAGTTTTGCTATTCCATCAACATGGTAAATAATACTAGGGTCAATTTAATAACAAAGTTTCTAAGTCAATTTAATATAAGAAGTATAATAAAAAAAGCAAAAGGAAAAATACTAGAAAGAAAAGAAAAACATGCTCGTAACATGCATCAAACGTAATACAGACTTTTATTGGAAGCATAAGATTGTTATTCAAATATTCTTTTGAGCTCTGAAAAGCTTCCGTTTTCTTCACATTTATGTCTTGTATTATCTTAAAGTCTTATGAAGCAGTTACTGAATTACAGAGAAGCTGCCACTAGCCATATGAGTGAAGTTGACATTATTCAATGGTCAACAAATTTTAAATGTCGCAAACTTCGCACATGTAGGTAGAAACACTACTTAAGTAGCTTAGTGGGACAGTTCAATTACTAAACATACTAGCTAATAATGTCTTACACGAGTAAAATAATTCGAAACGGCAATTGGAAGATATCCCCTGTAACACATATGTCAGTCAGAACCCTTGGCTTGTAGAAAGAGCCACAGAGCCACAGAGTGTAGCTTTGCCGGGGTTGGAAGTGCTAATATAGTCAGCGGATGATTTGCAGCTCAAGTTGGCGAGAACCGCAATTCTGTTGCCAATTTCACACAGTAGAATTGTAATTTTCAGAACTTATGTTTAACACTCAAATAACATTTTCCTTAAATTGCCGTTGATCAAGTTCAAGCCATTGTTGATTTAGATAATATTCAACTCAAAATATCTTCAATTTAAAATATCTTTATTTTGTAAAACATACATAGAATAATACATTTGTTTTGCATAAGTTTAAAAATAAATATACATTTATTAATAACTATTTACGCATCAAATAATCCTCTCATAGGAAAATTCCTGATGCGAAAGGATGAGCCTCTACGTAAAAGTACTACGTAGTTATAAACAAAGGAAATTTTATTAAATTTTATTACAATTGGTTACACACTTTAAAAAAACAGTTGCTTATTCTACTAATATTCTATATGCTAAAATGCTAAAACCATACTATTCTATTATACTAATACGAGACACTTGGGAGACTTGGTTTAACCCGACACACTCACTTCATTCATTACACCGGTTACACACGTTCGCTCTATTTGCGTATTGGCGGAACTCCCGCCCGTTATCGGTAAACAGTTCTTATCAGTTGTTCTGTATTGTCCTACCTATGTCTTTGATCCATTTCGAAAAACATACATGGTATCCTAAAATTATCTTCCCCGAGCAGTACTTTTCGAGGTTATTGTCAAACGTGGTACGACTGATTGATCTTCCAGATTATCTGATCTATAACAGCACTACACTGTTTCAGCTTACTAAACGTGTTGTTTCCCTTTAAATTCTGTGGTCGTTGAGAGCAGTTAATATATTTTAACCAAACAACTCAATTGTTTAAATATTTATTTTATCGTTTGAGGCCAAAACCTGTGAAAAATAGTTTAAAGCGAGAAATAATGGCTTCAAGCTACTAGAAAGTAAAAGACTTGGCGGGAAACATGTACGTGACTTTTAATGCCTTCAAGAGTTTACAGTGGTACATTTGACTTTTAAGACATTTTGAAAGTTTAGTACAGCTCGTCAGGTTTAGCATTGCCGGTGAGATGGTCTATAGAGCCATAAGCGCCTGCAGGAAATCTTAAGGCCACCGGCCATGCTATACCTAACGAACTGTAGACTAGCATTGACTAAATACATTTATAGTAGACTAAGACACGTGATATTATCCATTTAAAACTATTTTCCCTTTTAGAGCTTTTCATTCTAACCCACCCATCATGCGTACGTTGCCATAGGTTTTAGTGGAAAATACCAGCCAAAAGGTTGAACTTCTTAACTTTGGACCCTATAACCTTTAGTGGTTAGCTGTACCACATGTTTAAAAAACCTTTTGCTTTTTTTCAACCATTAATATATTGATATATGAAACCATCAACATAAAAAAATATCTTTGTATACAATGAAAGAAAACAATCGGTGTAGTATAATGCAATAATGTTTTTATTAAAATAGTAAATATGTTTTATTAAAATACTTTGGTTGGAAATAAGTGACATAGTTGATTAGCTATGAATAAATTGATATCTAAATGATGAAACGACACCTTTAGTTGAAAGTAGGCTATTCATTTTTTACAGTATAACAGATCAATGCATTATTTTGTGTGGCAGCACTTGCTTACTGTTAATATTATTTATATTATATTTTTATAATACAAGTATATTTATATTAGAGATAGATCTTTTTGTATAAACGCTAAAGCTTATTTATATATTACAGAATTTGAAGATTAGAATTGAACTTGAACCGTTGTGAACATCACTAACCATCCAACCGTATTTTGCCTTTAAATTTAGAGATGTACTTGAAATCTGAATGTTTATGAAACATGTGACGTCAAATATTGACTTTAAATGTTAAAGCCAATTAATTAAGCTAATTACGGTCCAAACATTTTTGTCTTTGAATTTTTTAGCATTTATACAAATTAAGATCTATAATTAGTCATATTGACATAGTATTTAAATTCTGTTTGTAATACTTTCAGCTTTTGGTTTAAAGTCACAGCAAAATAGACAGTCACATTGATTCGATAAACATTCAGATTTAAGTACATCTCTAAATTTGAAGGCAGAAATAGTTGGGCCGGATGGTTGGTTCAGCATAACCGCCCGGCAATGGAGACGGGTTCAAGTCCCGGTTCGGTCCAACATTTTTTGTCGTTCAAATTTCTTTAGTAATACTGTATATTATACAGTATTACTGTATATTAATATACTTGTGTTTATGGCTGATTTCAATGACCCTTAACAAAGCAGAAGTAATCAAGTTCTATTCATAGCACGTTTGATAATGTAACTACTGTATACCTGATAAAATACGAGGTTTGATGCAACGCTTCTAGCAAAACCCTTTTCTACATTTAACAAAATCGGGAAACTAAACTCAATATTTCGTATATTTTCAGTCTTAAATAAATGATTATGGTTTATCTTTCATCTTTAGGTTTTGACTTGTTCCCTTGTGTATTGATTAAACGATGATGCTGTTTAGTTGTACTACTGCAGAACACGTTTCACTACAACCAATGGATAATTCTCTGTGTGGAAGGAACTTGTTGATGCTGTTTTATTGAAAGTGATCGATTGTTATTCAAATATTCCTTTGAACTCTCAGAGCATCCTATATTTGCAATATTTCAAACCCGTGCGAGTCACGCTCACTTTACCACGAAATACGTATCACGTGAAGCTACGATATATTAATTAATTAACGTCAACAACTCTGTTCTGTTATCAACCTGTAATTCGCCAGCTGAAAACATCTATTTAACTCATTGAACCTATAATTTGAATCCTGAACCACAAAACCCTATAAGTAAAACCTTTTTGGCAAATTTGTTTTATTGTTGAATTTTGTAGAAGTTATGAAAATTAATTTTTTGTTGTACAAACAACAGAAGTCTGAGCACTGAAAATGGTTTAAATTTGATACGAGTATTAAAGACTTCGTTTGTTGTATAAACCCCACAAGTAGCTGTACTTGTGTTGTTTTTCCATCAAATAGCGGGTTGGTCAACCTGGTCCTTTTTTCAGACATGTTTATGAAAAAAAACCTTACTTTCTTCTCTAACATATTGAAACTCATTTTGTGTTATTCGATATTTAAAACTAGATCATTATTTATTTTTTATTTTTTATTATAACTACCTTCACCACTTTCCCATCCTTTCAATCAGGATGTTAGGGTCTAATATATTTGATAGAGTCTCCACTGAATCAAAATTGTACAACTTCAAAATTTACAGTAGTTTACATCAAATTGACAAAACGAAATATCGATATAAACTAAATATCGATATAAACCACGATATATCGATATAACATCCAAATATAAATATATGGATCCAATATAAATATTTGGATTAATTATGTGATATTTTTACGAAAGAATAAGGAGATCACTGGGAGTTTACGACTTTCTGGATCCCTACAACAAGACAATGATTGTTAAATCTCCTCGAAGTGGATAACACAACTGAATGACATAGGCTATCAGGAAGAAACAATGGCATGATAATTGAATGAATAATAATAATTACATTTGTTTATTTATTA